>JBAMJR010000226.1:847500-1030000 GCA_038501785.1 Myoxocephalus aenaeus | reverse complement strand
CTATGTGGATGTTAAAGTGGGTTCTATGTGGCTGTTAAAGTGGGTTCTATGTGGATGTTAAAGTGGGTTCTATGTGGATGTTAAAGTGGGTTCTATGTGGATGTTAAAGTGGGTTCTATGTGGATGTTAAAGTGGGTTCTATGTGGATGTTAAAGTGGGTTCTATGTGGCTGTTAAAGTGGGTTATATGTGGCTGTTAAAGTGGGTTCTATGTGGATGTTAAAGTGGGTTCTATGTGGATGTTAAAGTGGGTTCTATGTGGCTGTTAAAGTGGGTTCTATGTGGCTGTTAAAGTGGGTTCTATGTGGCTGTTAAAGTGGGTTCTATGTGGCTGTTAAAGTGGGTTCTATGTGGCTGTTAAAGTGGGTTCTATGTGGCTGTTAAAGTGGGTTCTATGTGGCTGTTAAAGTGGGTTATATGTGGCTGTTAAAGTGGGTTCTATGTGGCTGTTAAAGTGGGTTCTATGTGGCTGTTAAAGTGGGTTCTATGTGGATGTTAAAGTGGGTTCTATGTGGCTGTTAAAGTGGGTTCTATGTGGATGTTAAAGTGGGTTCTATGTGGCTGTTAAAGTGGGTTCTATGTGGATGTTAAAGTGGGTTCTATGTGGATGTTAAAGTGGGTTCTATGTGGATGTTAAAGTGGGTTCTATGTGGATGTTAAAGTGGGTTCTATGTGGATGTTAAAGTGGGTTCTATGTGGATGTTAAAGTGGGTTCTATGTGGCTGTTAAAGTGGGTTCTATGTGGATGTTAAAGTGGGTTCTATGTGGATGTTAAAGTGGGTTCTATGTGGATGTTAAAGTGGGTTCTATGTGGATGTTAAAGTGGGTTCTATGTGGATGTTAAAGTGGGTTCTATGTGGATGTTAAAGTGGGTTCTATGTGGCTGTTAAAGTGGGTTCTATGTGGCTGTTAAAGTGGGTTCTATGTGGATGTTAAAGTGGGTTCTATGTGGCTGTTAAAGTGGGTTCTATGTGGATGTTAAAGTGGGTTCTATGTGGCTGTTAAAGTGGGTTCTATGTGGCTGTTAAAGTGGGTTCTATGTGGATGATTATCAGAAAGAAGGAGGCGATCAAAGTACATTTTGCTTACATATTATAACAAATATTGGTATAAATATAACACATTTGAAATACAGATTATGATGTAATGTTTTTAGTAAATAATAATAAGTTTTATCTGAAGTAGATCACTACGTTTTTACTTTTTAATAAGAGCCATATCAGGAAATATATAGCTACACTAAAAATATATTTATTAATTTCAACCTTGGTATGTTCCTTTACATACAATAAATCATCTATTTGTACTTTGTATATGCAACCTTGATATACTATCAGTGCAGTTGTTTAATATACAATGTGTTTTTTTACGAATATTAAATATTTGATGGACTATTTGCAACATTATATTTTTATAAGTCACATTTACGATGTTTTTATCGTGCAAAATGACCTTTAAAATTGACAAACGTCATGGCTCAAACAGATCAAATCAATATTTGTCACCCACCGTTGACTAACGTCCATATTTTCACCAGATATAATGTCCCGCTATGTTTCATGTAACCCTGGTTTTATAAATAAAAGCGTATGAATATAACTAAATCATCTCTATTCTTCCCTAAACATGAAGAAAGTAGTCGGACTCCCTTTCCTTCCTCTTTCTTCGCTCCCTTGAGTCTGAAACGCGCTAGTTGTACCCTCACGGCCTCGGCGTTATGCACAGCTGCATTGTGGGTAATGGGTCCAAAATGACTCATCCAATTATTCAGCGGCGCTACTTTGCAGGCTGCAGCTTTTACAATCACACAGTCGCATAGACGGAGAACAAAAACTAAAAACTAAAGCCTGAAGCCTGAGGGTCTGAACTTACACGGTAATGTTTTTCCTAAATCTTCCCCTTTCCTTTGTTTGAAGGCTTATTCACATTCCTGCTGGACTCAGCAGCGGGCAAATCCTCCCGTTTCCTCCGGGCCAATTTGGCAGCGGCAGCCCTGCTGAAAGTTTAATCTGAGAGGAAGGAGAGAGGGAGGGAGGGAGGGAGGGCCGAGTCGAGGGGCTCCGAAGGAAATTTTGACATCTTGTTGGGACCAGAAATCAATTCTCTCTCCTCCTCCTCCTCCTTTTCTTTTCTTTTCGAGCCGCAAATGTGCCGACTGAAGTCTCCAGAGCCATGACGGAGGGAAGAATCCCCGACGAAGGGAATCAATGTCTACGTCACACATTTGTGTCAGAAAAAGCTGATTAAAAAATAAATAAAAAGGTTTGACCGTTGTCGATGGAAATCAACGTCCAAATCAGCTTTTGAATGCATCGTATAAAAATGTACACGTTCGATATATAAATCCCAAACATCAGTATATATGTTGAATATACACGTAATGTATGTAATACTAAGCGTGTGTCGCTGTCCCAGGTGCTGAAACGCAGCGGAGGAGATCTATTGAACATGTCGACACAGTCTGAAGTCTATTTATTTATTTATTTATTTATTCATCCGTCTTATACGCCAATATATGAGCAAATGTATTTTTATGGTCCATCACTGTGTCGACGCAATTATTGCACATTTAATGTCCGCTTCCACTTCAATAAAAAGAGAAATCCTCATCCGTCATGAAAGCGTTTGAGGAAAGTAAGACAGCTTGTGTTTGTGTCCTCCCAGGTGGTTCATCTTTACACAATCTGCTTTGTGAGAAACTGTTTTCTTTCTCTTCGTCGGAACATTGAAGTTTTAACATTATTACACGGCGCCGAGTGATCACAACAACACGTTTGTTCCCTTCAAATTGATATTCAAGACCATTTTTCTGGATCTCCGTGAGTTTTTCTACACAGCCTGTAGAACAGATCACATCCTCCGGCGGCGGCGTGAAGTCACCCGAGTCTCCACTTCAGGGGGAGGAAAAGGAAAAGCTTGACGTGTGGCGCCTTCAAGCAGCTCATTGTTTTCTGTTTCGAAGAACGCCGCTTTGTCTCTCGGCCAACGAGGGAAATCACGGCGGAGATATTAGTTAGTTTTAGCCGTTAGTTTGTGAAAAAGTTAAGTTATGTACAATTGGAGATGTAAATCAAGGGCTGAGGGTCATGCATGTGAAGGCGGTTAAGACATGTTCCTGGGGTGGAGTCTCCATAGTGTACATGCAGTGGGTGGAGTTTGGAGAACCAGAACAATGTTCTGCTGTGGACGTATTTTAGACTCCTAAAATCATCTATATCCGTTTAAATGTACGCTATATTTAGAATATTTCCACCTCTTTACCTTGATGTCTGACAGAACTGCGTTCTCTTCACACTCGTTTTAACTCTCAGAACTCAGGAGCTGCTGCTTCAGTTAGTGAGATAGTTTGTGTTATTGTGTGACTTTTGTGTTTTAAAGGGTTAGTTCATATTCACCAAAGTCTCACCAGAACACAAACTAACTGATGGAGGAAACAGAAGACCAGCAGCTCCTGAGTTCTGGGAGGTGAAATTACTGTTTTCCTCAATGGAGTCTTGTGGCGTAAAGGGCTTTCTGATGGAAAGGCTAAGTGGTGAAAATACTCTAAATATAGTGGTTTTTGTTGTTTTTTTAAAAGGTGTCGAAACAGGTTTTGCCGGTTCTCCAAACTCCATCTACTGCAGTAAAACCCTGACCGTCGACGATCCCTTTCAGCTTCACCGAGCCAACATCCCCAAAGGTGGTAGGACAACAACAACATAACCTTGTTTTGTTTTCTATGCAAACAAAGACAATAAATAAAGTAGTGTAAGAACAAACTGAAGGAACGATATGCAAATACAACCTGTCAACAATTGAAATAAACAAAACCTTCATTGTCATGTGACACGTCTTCAGAGACAAAAGTGCTGAATGTAGATTGTTCGACTTCTTTACGTCCTACTTTTCTCAACTCCCATTAGTTAAAAAAAAAAAAAAAAAGACAAAAATGTATTCCTTACTGGAATCCACGGTGATATAAAATCCCTGTGCATTAATGGAAGTGTAAAGTGCTTTGGATGAAAGCATCCAGCTGACAGCATGCCGTGTTCATAAAGTTTAGGATAATCACTGAATAAGCTTTAGGATTCTGCAGCAGCTCATTTAACATCTCGCAGTGTCAGCACTTTATTCAATATATACTTTCATACTTGAGCTCGAGACAATTGGCACATCTTGGCTTTTAAGAATTTGACTCCACCTCCACCCGTTTCCTCCTTTCCCCTCACATAATAATACGAGTGAGAGAAAGTGAGTCCGGACGCGTCGGCCGGATTTAGACTTTAACTGCCGCTTTGCAGATTTGGCCGTCGCCATCTTGGCTTTTTGCAATCAATGAACGGAAGTTACCGTATTTGAAATGAGGAGGAGAGAGGTAGAGGCGCCTATACGTCTCTGGTGGTCGACCTGTCAATCACCTTGTAGCCCCGCCCCCTGCTTTATGGTCTGTTTGACTCTAAATGACCATAATTTACTAAATGAACATCATGCTGTATTGAAGAAGACTTGAAACTAGAGATTGAGACATAAACTCATGTTTACAATGTTTACTGAGGGAATACATCAAGAGAAGTAGAGTCATTTATATAGACTTCTATACAACCAGAGGAGTCACCCCCTGGTGGTCAGGAGAGAGAATGCAGCTTTAACACATGAAGCATATACTTCTATACAACCATAGGAGTCGCCCCCTGGTGGTCAGGAGAGAGAATGCAGCTTTAACACATGAAGCATAGACTTCTATACAACCAGAGGAGTCGCCCCCTGGTGGTCAGGAGAGAGAATGCAGCTTTAACACATGAAGCATATACTTCTATACAACCAGAGGAGTCGCCCCCTGGTGGTCAGGAGAGAGAATGCAGCTTTAACACATGAAGCATAGACTTCTATACAACCAGAGGAGTCGCCCCCTGGTGGTCAGGAGAGAGAATGCAGCTTTAACACATGAAGCATAGACTTCTATACAACCAGAGGAGTCGCCCCCTGGTGGTCAGGAGAGAGAATGCAGCTTTAAGACACTTCACAACGGGAGGTAATCAACACACCAAGAAAAATGGCACCACCCAACTCGTCTTTGTTCATCCTGATGGATGTTGTCCAGCTGGAAGATGGACAGTATCACTAACTGTAACCGATTCGGCCACATAGTAGTATTAAATTGTATGTGTTCCATTTTATTCCACTGGTCAACTCAGAGTTAATACATATTGGTGCTGCAGGACCATATGAAACATACGTTTATGGCACCAGAATTGGATCCTTGCCTAGCTCCACATATATAATTTCTGTTTCATTGGTCTTCACACCCATGGGTGCATTGCCATGGCGGCCCTACATAACAGTTTTTATTTTTTCCAGGATGCAAAGCTCAGCTTCGCCCTGGGAGCCGTTCATGTGAAGACATGACCTAGATTAGAGTAAAGCTACACGGCTGCGAGCGAGAGCAGACTTCTGACTTCACGGTTATCACGGCATCCACATGCACCCTGCAGAGATATGGCCATGAGAACGAATATCCATTCGCTCCACAGACGATTACACTCCTCAGTGTCTATCGATTAGAGGAGCCGGGAGATCAAAGCAGCATTTGATCGAGCATTGTGGTTTTATGGGATTCTGGATGAGGGTTTAAACAGAATCTGTATCACCAGAGCGTCGTGTGGCCGATCAGACGGAGAGCTCAATTACTTTCCAAAAAAACCTACATGAAAACAGTGTTTCTGCTCTGATCCAACATGGTGACTTTTAAGACGTAAATAGAGGACATTTAAATCACATAATAGTGTTTCTGGAAAGCATACGAAGCAGTGATCAGATGATACTTGTTCCTTCTCGATTTACTTCATTTTTGTTTGAACTCAATGCAACCTCCGTTAGCTGTTATCAGCTAACGGCTAATGTTAGCTAGCTCTCCTCCTGCAGATTTCAACACTGATTTGTTGTTCACAATGTAAGAATATCAGAGAGAAAAATCTGGCGCACGACAGTGTTGAACCACAGGTGTGTAGCACTAGATTGCACATGCTCAGTAACGCTCAGGCATGAGGACATGTTGTTGTTGTTCCTCTAGTACTCGACGATACAACATCCAGCATATCCATCCGTATCTGAGCCATATCCATCCAAACAACTCTCGCCTCTATCGGCAAAACGATGCACAGACAACCAAAGTGATCTTATGACGCACAAAAACGGGACCAGAACCGGGCCGACGGAGGGTCCAGGTGTCCAAACCTCGGCCCAGTTTGGCCTCGTCTCGTCTGTGATGATCATTATAAGCCGTGAGGCGGAGAAGTGAGAGGTTCTCCACGTGGAGGTTTAGATTAAAATCACCAGACAACGAGCTTCAGGGGAAACCAATAAAGCAGCAACAGGTTGAGTGCTGGTGGAGTCCCTCGTGTGCAGATTAAATCCACTAAAACAGATCCAATAAAAGTCACTGAAAGCCAAATGAAGTCTGGAGAAGGCACTTGGGAAAATTAAAACACTTCCGATCCTCCATTGGTGGCTGGAAACGGTTTCTGAAGCAGAACTTCAAGTCATCCTCCGTCCTCTGAATAATAAGCAGCTGAGACTAAAACAGAGCTTCACTTCCTCCTCAGCGAGCTTCTCTCTCTTATATCGTTTATTATATATTAGTCAGGTTACATTTTGGCCTGCAAATAAGGATTATTGTCATTTTTATGTCATTACATGTTATTTTGTCCAATCTAAATATTCAACAATGATATAAAAACAGAAAAAAAGCAAACCCTCCCATTTGAGAAGTCACGTTTTTGCTCTATAGATTACTTACATGATTTATTGATGATCAAAATAGATATAATCTAATACATGTTGGAGGCTCAGGTGATTCATGCTTTAATTATTCTCGCCTTCGTAAACCACAGGGCGTTAGCATCGCACTGTACAGGAAGTTAGGACGCTAACAGAAAGCTAGAAAGTTAAAAAGGAAGCTAAATTAGGAAGTTAGGAAGCTAACGGGAAGTTAGGAAGCTAAATTAGGAAATTAGGATGCTAAATTAGGAAACTAAAGTGGTAAATTAGGAAGCTAAATTAGGAAGCTAACAGGAAGTTAGGAAGCTAAGTTCGGAAGCTAAATTCGGAAGATAGGAAGCTAAGTTAGGAAGTTCGGAAGCTAAGTTAGGAAGTTCGGAAGCTAAATTAGGAAGTTCGGAAGCTAACAGGAAGTTCGGAAGCTAACAGGAAGTTAGCATCACACCTCAGCACACACAAAAAGCCAAAGGGATTCTTCCATTGGATTTTGGATTATTGCATAAAATAATCTCCAAGGTTTATGATGCGAACACGTCTTGTTCAGCGAGATAATCACAGACTCTGGATCCAGTGAGGACGTCTAGTCGTCTCATTCAGACTCTTGTTTAAAGACACGTAAAAGATTATAATTTCACCAGAGAGGTGTTGACTGACCTATTTTATACCGGAGAACAAAACGTTATTTCGGGCATCTAATCAAAAAAACTTTAAAAAAAAAAAAACATTGACTTTGAGCTGGAAACATGCCGACTGTTTTCTGTGTTTTAGGACTCATTCGTGTCCACTCTTTGATCGGTAAGGATGTTTACGGTAATAAATGAATTCAAAAGCACACATACAGTAATATTCTGGGGGGGAAGGGACATTAAAAGTTAAATTCTGCTTTTGTTTCATCAGGATGACCAGAAACAGAAGGCCACAGCTTCAAAGGCAGCTCGCTGTGAACTGAAGGTCATTGTGCGTTCCCCTCGCTTGACCCGCTTACCCTCCAGACAAAGGCTGCTCGCATCTGTACTAAAGTAAAAAGAAGAAACAGTGAACTCGGGGTTAGGTGAGCCCCAGGCCTCTCGTTCTCTACGGACAGAAATTACACACATTTCCCCCCTTGTGCCTTTAACAGCTTTACAGAAGTGTGTTTAATAGAAGCAAATGTACGCAGACGGCTGTATGGATGTAATGCTCGGCCCAGGTCGCCAACGGAAAGTCCACGAAGAGCCTCATTCATGGCGGACACACACATTAAATACATGCGACGTACTTTATAAAAGCTGGACGTTCAACCAGAAGACCGTTGCTGCTTTTGTTGTCTATATCTAACTGTACATATTTATTTTTAAAAGGCCAACCAATACTGAACCAGCTGAAGGACATCGTTCCACATTTCACTTCAGGCCTTGAGGTTAGATTCACAACGCGAGTTAAAATGCGGAGTGTGTGGTGGGGTTTCATGTGGAATAACACGACGTCAGAGTGATTTAGATCCACAACTCAAAGGCAATCATCAATCGCTGTTTCCATCCAATCGCTCAGCCGTGTGTGTGTGTGTGTGTGTGTGTGTGTGTGTCCACGGTACGAGCTGTCAGCGCTCCAATAGTGACAGAAACGAGAGCCTGCTGCGTCTCCAATACGCAGCTTTCTCTCACACACACACACACACACACACACACACACACTCAATCAATACAGCCGACTTCTGTAGGAGGACAAGATACGCCTCATCAATAATGGAGGTGTGTGATGTGAGGAGTGTGAGGCTTGACTCTTTGGCCACCCTGTGACTAATAAGAGAAAAGTGTATTATTTTTCTATCTCTGAGCGCTGAATGAAGGAACAACATTTTAGATCTGGTGTGATTCAATGTCTGATATATTTTGCACCAAAAACATCACATGCACGGTGAAGTCCAGTGTTCGAATAACAAAGTAGCTTTCGGAGGAGCCCTATTTTTCGTACTTTATACTTTATTGTATGGCACTTTATTGCCATCTATAGTGGTTATATGCACACACAAAAATGGTTAAAACACCTTTTTTAGTTAATAAAAAAAAACTAGTAGATTTAATGATATGTTATAAGCTGCTTAGAGCTAGTTAGCAAGTAAGAGAGGTCATAATACCTTCTTTAATATCTATTATATATTCCTGTAAATGGATAGAGCTCGATGATGTAACTAAATGAAACCTCCGTTAACGTTAGCGGTTAGCTCAGTCAAGCAGGACTGTGCGGCCCGCCGGCTGCTGAAAGCTAACAGCTAACAGCTAACGCTAAGTAGCGCTCCTCCTGACAACTTCAACAGTTTTGTTGATCACAAAGTAGCATCACGAGGTCAAAATGTTGTGCGTCCCCTCAGGTTTTTCTGCTTTTGAGTGTTTCATCGCCTCCGCCGTGGCTCCGCCCCCAAACGAACTGAAATACGACCCAGCATTCATACGGCCTGACAACTTTGTTCCGGTTTCAGACATTGGAAACACACACAAACGGCATTTATCGCACATTTAGCAGCAGCTCGTAAAATAACACAGTCGCCTCCGGTCAGTTTGCCAGACGGAGCGTTCACATTTGACAAAAAAAAAAGGCTCATAAGCAATAAGCATGCATCCTCTCTCTCACACACACACACACACACACACACACACACACACACACACACACACACACACACACAGAAATCCATTAAAAAACGCACAAATCCATCTGGCAACCGAAACACTCAGATAAAAGCGCATAAAGCAACATCTTCACACGCATAAATTCACACTAAGCAAAGACCGATGAGGCATTTCCAAGAAACAACCAATGCATCTATTGATAGGTACATATTGATCATCATTTAAATAATTGGCACAACACTTCGGATGCCTGCAGCACGCAGCCATCTTACCCAGCGTTTGCTCACGATGAAATGTGTTTATTAATGTTATCTTCCTCAAGCTGGGACTGTAGATTTCTGGGTATTTTTCTTTCTCTACTGAAGAAGCTACAAGTGTCGCCTCACAAAGAGGAAGGTGTCGAGGCAGAGAACGCCAAGGACACGAGCAGGTGTGAAGGAATATAACGCTGCTTCTCTGAAATATTGGCTGTGTCAATAAAAAAAGCTGGGGGGAAAAAGAAAGTGGTGTTTTTTGTCAACCAGTCGCAATGTGTACCTCACAAAGAGGAAACAGGAGATTATTGGGGAGGCGCCATTGTGTGTATTCATGAGGATCAACGGCTTCTTTCCTTCTTAGCGGGTTGATGATCTGATGGTCAAGGTTCATAACTCCTGCTACAATTAAACCAGTGTCATGTCCCACACGAGTTTCCAATCACTTTAAGATACGTGGCGAACTAAGCGAAACAGTTAGCGCCCCGTGGGTGTGTAAACATGGCGGCGGCGGATGAGACACTGATTAAAATATCGCTTTTCAACATATTCTCATGATGTGTTTATGCTTGTTGAACGGGTGTATTGATAAAAGTCTAGCTTTAGACAATGTATATCTCCTAATCAATAACACCAATAGCTTTGTCTTGCTAACGATAGTCAGACAGACTAGCAATACGTTAGCTCGCTAGTTAGCTTGCCAACATTAGCTCACCTAAGATGTTGCTTTACATCGTAACGTCAGCTTCTTTTCTCTTTGAGTCGAGCACATGGCACGAGTTGACCGAGGTTCTGTCGGGTTCATAGCGTGCTCAACTGTTATTGGAGCTCAGAGCAAAAGGGGGCGGGACTTAGGAAAGGTAGAGTACGCTCATTATTCCACTACGAAGGGAGAACGTAGAGCTCGGGATGCCGTTAACCTGCGTTCACTGACGCAGCAGAGCTGACAAAATGGAGGACGCTTTGGTCGACGCTCCCTTTAAACTGAGTTACACGATATTCAGAGTCTATTTATTCCAATTTAATTGTGATCCTTCTAAACAGCTTCTGAAAACGTGTGCGTTTTTCTGCGACAGCCCGCTGCGAGTTCTCCCGCCGCAACGAGCGCAGTGCAAGTGGAGCGACCCGAGCCGTCGCAGACGGCAGCTGCAGAGGCGGAAACCAGAAAGAAAACAGCTTCCAATACGCCAACGCTGATGAAGAGGAGCGGCGGCGGACTGACCTCTGTGGGAGAAATACTCAGCGCCAGTGGGAACGTTCTGCTCTCTACAAACAGGAAGCTCCCTGAAGACAAAAAAGTGTTTCCACTCCCACTTTCTAATGCAAAACAATCTACTGGGTATGGACTTACCAAATATTACCAACGCTTCAGATGCATTCTCTCTTATTTCTGACATCCGATATCAGTGATGCGAGTTCTCTGCTTGAGCTTGTATTTCAATTCGCAAAAACACGCTTCCCCCGAAGTGGTATGCATCCTGCCGGAGGCATTATCACATGACCTTGTCCACAAGGGGGAAAGCAGGTTGTGTGTGTGTGTGTGTGTGCACTCATGCATCCATGTGTGATTTACAACCGTGTGAGCAAACTGCCACCGGGCGCAGACAGCAGTGGGAGAGACTTACCGAAGATATTAGTGGAATGTCCCTTCTTGGCGAGCGGCTTCAGCTCGTTGTGTCCCCAGCCGTACTGCCGGTAGCTGTCCCACGCGTGCTTCATCATCTGGGGGGGAAACGACAAGAGAAACCGGCCCGTTAGACGATGTGGAGCCTCCGGAAAACATCACGATGTGAGCGCACCTCCGGACGGCGGCGTCCGAATCCGCCTCGTTATTGGACTCAACATTGATTTTGGTATAACGAGAACAGAAGTTTCTGCCGTCAGTCGAGCTGTGACTAAAACCAGTCGAGACGCCGACAGAAAAATACACCGCAGAACAAAAACACATCATTAATCATCACGATTAATGGAAGTTTATATGCGATTATTGCCAAATTACACAGATGGTACAACCAGAGAGGTAAAGTCCCGCCCCTTTTAGTTCACAGATCAAATGATAAAAAAATTAAAAAACTTTTCAAATGACAAACCTCATCATATGTGAAATTCATGTCACAGTTCGACTAAATTATGCAGGCATGACGTGTTTTTGACGTCCAACAGGACGTTAGCATCGCACTGTACAGGAAGTTAGGAAGCTAACAGGTGGTTAGCTAACAGGAAGTTAGGAAGCTAAATTAGGAAGTTAGGAAGCTAACAGGTGGTTAGCTAAATTAGGAAGTTAAATTAGGAAGCTAAAGTAGGAAGTTAGGAAGCTAAGTTAGGAAGTTAGGAAGCTAAGTTAGGAAGCTAAGTTAGGAAGTTAGGAAGCTAAGTTAGGAAGCTAAGTTAGGAAGTTAAGAAGCTAAGTTAGGAAGCTAAGTTAGGAAGTTAGGAAGCTAAGTTAGGAAGTTAGGAAGCTAAGTTAGGAAGCTAAGTTAGGAAGTTAGGAAGCTAAGTTAGGAAGTTAGGAAGCTAAGTTAGGAAGCTAACAGGTGGTTAGCTAACAGGAAATTAGGAAGCTATGTTAGGAAGTTAGGAAGCTAACAGGAATTCTTTAAAAATATTTTCATTTACGAAAAGAGGGACGTCGGCCTTCGACAAGCAGAATCATTAACCATTACTGGGAAAAGTAGAAAAGCTATTTACTTTGATTAAGGCCTTTGCTTTCTTTCAGTATTAAACCTCCGGGCAGAGCTATTAATTCATCCATTCATCAATAAACCGCTCCACGGCGCGCACATACATGATGGAGTAAAACGGGAGCCCTGTTGTCTCCAACGAACCAATAAACGTTAGAAAACAAAGACTGGAGACACGAGGTGGAGGTTTAGCAGCGCTGGAGGGAGGTCATGACCCCAAAGACTGAACAGCAGCTCCACACACACACACACACACACACACACACACACACACACACACACACACACACACACACACACAAAACAACGACCCATTTAACACAAGCGGAGGATGTGTTTGAAGCTGCCTCTTTGTATTTTGTTTCAGCGCATTATTCTGTATCTGCAGACATGCGTCTGCCGGATGGAAAATAAATCTATTCTTTATGCGAGGCTGAAAGAGAACGGCTCCGGGAGGAGGAGGAGGAGGAGGAGGAGGAAGAGCGGGAGATTGTGAGATGAGCCCTGACATGGAGGCCGATGCTGAGAAGACCAGGGCAAACGGAGGAGATGACACAGCGAGGAGAGGAAAGAGCGCCAGCTTTTACTGCGCTTTCAATTTCAGACCCTCTTCTCCTCCACAGCTCCTCAAACGGCAACGACGCCTCGGAGACGTGAGCTTCCTGTCTGTGTGGCGGCCTCTCACTGAGGTCTAGAGAGGACCAGGACTACATGAGGTCTAGAGAGGACCAGGACTACATGAGGTCTAGAGAGGACCAGGACTACATGAGGTCTAGAGAGGACCAGGACTACATGAGGTCTAGAGAGGACCAGGACTACATGAGGTCTAGAGAGGACCAGGACTACATGAGGTCTATAGAGGACCAGGACTACATGAGGTCTATAGAGGACCAGGACTACATGAGGTCTAGAGAGGACCAGGACTACATGAGGTCTAGAGAGGACCAGGACTACATGAGGTCTAGAGAGGACCAGGACTACATGAGGTCTAGAGAGGACCAGGACTACATGAGGTCTAGAGAGGACCAGGACTACATGAGGTCTATAGAGGACCAGGACTACATGAGGTCTATAGAGGACCAGGACTACATGAGGTCTATAGAGGACCAGGACTACACAGACTGGTTCAGGACCAGTTAAAAGCTCCTCCCAGTAGCTTTAAGCTCCATTAATCCTCCCTCACCTGCAGTAAAACACTTCCAGACAGAAAATACTTCCCATGACGTCATCTGAATGCACTCAAGTTGGCATTTAAAATCTGATTAGACTCCATTTGGAACATTGGAGCAGGAAGTAGAGCATCTCTGTAGCAGATAACTCTATGCTCACACACACACACACACACACACACACACACACACACCCTGGATATCACTCCTGTTTCCATACATGCCAGCGTGGCACTAACTGCTGCCTCTTCATGCCTCCATGTGAGGTTCAGCATCCAGAGCTCCTCTCCTTGGAGCCGGCCGGCTGCCAAGCTCATAAAGACGAGGGCCAGGAGCTCCATTGTGTCCCTGGCCCTCCATGACGCAGTCCACACACACACACACACACACACACACCCCCCAGAGGAGTATAAATCAGATGAATACACACCATGACACGGACACTTAAGTGCTGGCGTGCTCCCCTTGATCCGCGTTGATTGGATGCTTCATCAAACTCTGATTGGCCCGTATGCCAAGGACGAGCGACAGAGCCGGGTCCTCCGCCATGTTGACAAACTGCTTATTTAAAAAAAGGACCTTGGAATACTAATTGGGCATTAAACTACAAAATGCTGTGATTGATTCTGACAGCTACCTCTCGCCATCACAGCCTCTTTGGAGCCACAAAGAGAGAGAGAGGATGGTTTACATTGGCCGCTTCATTCATCGGCAATGAGAGAATACAGGCAGGAGCCAAACCCAACATTTTTGTGATCTCTTAGTTGCCGTAAGAATGTATTCTCATATCAACCCTCTGAACCGTGCCATGAATCATTTTACAACCTCTACTTACGGCCTCTTTTCCTGAATTGTCGTCACGTGACTGTTGATCTCAGGAGAATCAATCAGGAGCTCATTATTTTATGTTTTTTACCGAATTTGGTTAAAGCAAACTGTTTAATTTTAAATGAGACGTGTAAAATAAAACGTTTTTGATGACAGAACCATTCAAAATGTGGAAGTAGCAGTAACAATACACACACATTCACTATTCTCATGATTTATAGATGAGGCCTGTTGGGGCCGTGACGGTTTGTCTTTTAAAAGTTGGTTCTCGGACAAAAAAAACAACACAGTTTTATGGCAAAGCTTTGCTTTAATTTACTCGTTAGTGCTGCATTCACAGAGTGGGAATAACTGTCTTTTCAACCTGGACCCTGCTTTCCCGTGTGATTGAGTCTTACTGACTGGTGGAGGACAACACTCTTTAAATTGATCGCGTATTGAAGGAGCGCTGCAGCTGAACGGGATGTAACGTAATCACTCGGGGAAACTTCTCACCGGCAACTCAAAGGTATTGTTTCTGCTCAGATTGTTATGGGAAGAACTCGACGGAGAAATAAAAACCCTTTTTTCTTTAACCTTTCTCTTGTTTTGTGTTTCTCGACTCTGGAATCTCGTGTTGCGTAATATTCAATAACATTGAACCTCTTGAAGATAAAACTAAGCTACGCCGCAGACTTTTTGGGACGAGGACGATGCCGTCCGTCTTAAAACAGGTTGGACTACTCTCCTGTGACAGATATGCGAGAGAAATAATCAGTAATGACATCGACGAGCTGGTTGGCACGAGGACAAATTGAGCTCATTTGAGGCCAAATCAAGCACTTTGTGGAAATGCCATGATTTAATTCTGCAATCGGCAGCATAATGGACCACTTTCTAAAATTGCTGCCCCCATTAGCCACTTTAATACAAAAACACGGGTAAATAGACTGCAGCTGAGCCAGTTAGCCACGCGCATTGTTTTTGTCGGTGAATCTGTTGAACGCCGACGCCGACTGAGTCAGTTAATCAACATGCTGTTTATACAGCGACTCCCATGGGACTGTGCAGCCAACAGATAACATGTCTAACGCTTTGTCTTTCAACTAAACCGATCAAAGCCGGAGCAGGACGGTGTTGGCGGTCGCTAAACCCACGTGGGGTCAAAGGTCAACCATTACGCTCACTTTGACTATCTGTGTTTTTAAAGTTCTGGCAATCTGAACGGGACTTTTTAAAGCTTAAAACTCTCCATCTGCATGATTTGTCCCCTTTAAAAGTTCAGCTTAAAGAAAGTGTGATGCACAGGAGGGGTTCCCCTCTGCTCTAGTTTCCTCTCATGCTGCTGACTCACTGAAACTGATGTGCAACCTTTTCCTCAACCAACAGCCACATCCGTGCAGCTGCTTTCATCTCCTGTTTCTCCTCCAGCGGTGCAGCAGAGAGGAGTCTAAACTAATGTGTGTTTGTTTCCTGCAGCTATCGGAGAAAACACACTTCAGGATAAACTAAGTGTGTGAGATGATGCTACACACTGATTGACTTTTAACTTGTTAAACAAACTTATGTGATCACCGCAGGAGCTCATTTCCGACTCCTCTGGTTGTATAGAAGTCTATGCTTCATGTGTTAAAGCTGCATTCTCTCTACTGACCACCAGGGGGCGACTCCTCTGGTTGTATAGAAGTCTATATAAATGACTCTACTTCTCTTGATGTATTCCCTCAGTAAACATTGTAAACATGAGTTTATGTCTCAATCTCTAGTTTCAAGTCTTCTTCAATACAGCATGATGTTCATTTAGTAAATTATGCTCATTTAGAGTCAAACAGACCATAAAGCAGGGGACGCTTTAGGGGCGGGGCTACAAGGTGATTGACAGGTCGACACCAGAGACGTATGCGGCGTCTTTACGTCACTCCTCCTCAGTCCTAATATGGGGACTTTCTGTTCACTGGTTGCAAAAAACAAGATGGCGACGACCATAATCCAAGATGGCGCCGAACTCGAGGCTTCAGACAGAAACAAACTTCTTATATACACGTCTATAATTCAGATGCATAAATATACACATTGGTATCTGCGTCTGAGGTCCACAGAATGAATCATGCATTGTGTCTTATTCTTTGTCGGAGAGCTTCTACTGTTTCCATGCGGCCCAAATCTCTACATTGCTTCCGTGAATGTATTAATCGTGCCACATTATACGCTCGAGCTGGCTTTGGTACAACCCGGCCGCCCAGGAGTGTGTTATTGTGTTATTAAGGTCAGAGTCTGAGGGAGATGAAAAACGTTCTCTTCCCTCACTTTCCCCGGCGACTGACTTAAGCTGAAGAGTGATAAAGTGAAGCCCTATAATATGCTGCTGGCTTTTTATGTTAAAGTGAGCCAAAACATTTGTTTATATTTCCATTTTGAGTGGCTCCAAAAGGTCAGAACGTGGTCCAGACGGATTTAAAACGTCTGCCAGGATGAGCCGGCGTGAGGTCGGTCGTGTGTTTACTGCCGTCGATGCTTAATGATGCTAACCCGCGACAAATAAAACACTTGAGGCAGGATTCATTAAGACTGCTCCAATTGGTCCAGGACACGTTCGGATATGCACAAGAACCTGTGACTGAAGTTGTGCATTCATCAGGGTTCATACACATGTTGACCAATGGATTTCATGACTTTTCCATGACTTTAAACCAAATTTCCATGACCAAACATTTTGTGAAATCTGGGTGTAAACATGAAAGTGAGAAAATGTAGTATTTAAACTAACAATGAGAATACAAAGCATACAGTAAACCTTAAATGACTCAAATGAATGAGACAATAGTTTGATTAAAAGAATAAACATTTACCGTAAACGTCGGGTTACGAGCCGCTACTACCTTCGGTCAGTGTCCCCGTTAGCTCCCCGCTGTAGCCAGCTGGGGCTCCTGCTAGCGCTCCGTCACTTCCCCGCTAACTTCCGCTAGTTCTCCGCTAACTTCCGCTAGCTCCCCGAAAACCACCGAAGGTAGCGAGACCAGGCTCGACACTCGACTAGCTAGCAGCAGCGCTAGTTAGCAGCAGCGCTAGCTAGCGCTGCTACTAGCTTGCTACAGCGGGGACACTGACCGGCCGTAGGAGCGGCTTGTGACCAGACTTTTACGGTATATAGATGCCTGTATGTATGCCTGCTTATATTTTGAGCGTCTTTCTTTTAAAAGCATATTCATTATTTCAAACTCAGCGTAAATGAGCGACATGAACACATGAATATAACACATTTACATGACTTTTACAAAACCTTTGGGATTTTTTTTTTTTTTCAAGGACTTTTCCAGGCCTGGAAACAACCATTTTAAACTTCCATGACTTTTCCAGGTTTTCCATGACCGTCAGAACCCTGATTAATGCTAATTTAAACACGGCTTTCCTCGCATGTCTTTAATGCACAGCACTCAGATCTGTTGACTTTCTCCAGGCCCCTCCCTCTCGATGTCCAACAGGAGGCGTGACCTTCCCAATGCTGCTCGTTGCCCGTTTCAGACGCATGCAACCACAGGGCACTGAATTTTTCATCAATCCCCCGACGAGCCAGCGGCCGAGAGCAAGGCCATTACTTTCGTCAAAACTCAGCTTAGTTCCCGAACAGTGAGGAGCTTTTTGGAGGTTCGGGGAGCCGGGCTGCAGTCACTCGCTGCTCCGACTGAGTTTGACTGAGTCAAGGCACACGTTTTCCGCCCGCCCTCGTCTTTCTCGTCTCTTTCCAAATCACCCCGTGGAGGCCTCCTATCTGCTCCAACGGAGGAGGGCCTCGTCTGGGTCGCTCCTTGCAGTAAATACATTCATGGCACTTAGGCAAGAAGGGTGCCAATAAATCCCCCGTGAAGTCGAGGCAGCAGAACGAAGTCTGGATGGAGATGACCACGTCCAAAGAAAAGATCTGGATCGGTGACGCTCTCACCAGATGGTCGAGGTTCAGATAGGTCGCCGGGCAGCGAGAGTTTTCACACGTTTTTCCCAAAATCAAGAGTAAACATGTCAACACAAATCGGTTTATAGGTGAAGTATCCCTGCTATGGTGGATTAAGGTCAGATCAGTGAGCAGGACCGTGATTATAGTGGATTAACTGGATTTTTTGCATCCATTTGTTGGCATTCTGTTTATTTGAGTATTGAAAACCAATATTCTTATTGTTTTTGTTTATCTAAACCTCTGTCCAGCATGTTTGGTCTTTTTCTATCTGATGTCCTCCAGTAAAGCTTGTTAGCAACGCAGACATTTTGATTTATTTCTTTGTTAACGGGCAGACAGGCCGAGCAGGACGAGCTATTTATTATTCAGACACCTCATTTACGTGCAAAAACTGAAACCATGAATGTTTCTAATACATAAATGATTACTGATGGACAATGGCCAGAGATTTAAAAAGAATAAAAAACTACACAACACAAGGAACTTTCCCTTTGTGTTGGTTTATTTGGTCTTGAAGCTCTCCGGTCATCAAAGAATCTGCGGCGTCTTAAAGGATTTTATTACAGATCCCTCCATCCTGTTTGTCTCGGATGAAAAGGCTTCTGCGTAAGTTCACACAATTAACTCGCCTGGAACCTAAAATAACATAAAACTCCCGGTGAGCCAATTGGAGAAGTCGAGGCTGAGTCATCATGTCGTGCGTCATCACTGAATAGTTGTTTTTGCGTTTAGTGTTGGAAATGTTTTTTAAGATCTCGACCCACAAACCATCGTCTCTATTCACTTTCTTTAAGTAAGCAGCCAGTATAAGAAGGAATCAATTCCAAGAAGATTCATTACATATCTCGACGGTCTGATCGATACAAAAACAATACCGTGGATCAGGAAATGAATCGATACATTTCGTTATAGCAACACTTTGATACAATACGATTTAGTTACATGAAAATGTATATTATCTGGAATGATGACAAGACAACATCCTTATATATATATATATATATATACACTCACCTAAAGGATTATTAGGAACACCATACTAATACTGTGTTTGACCCCCTTTCGCCTTCAGAACTGCCTTAATTCTACGTGGCATTGATTCAACAAGGTGCTGAAAGCATTCTTTAGAAATGTTGGCCCATATTGATAGGATAGCATCTTGCAGTTGATGGAGATTTGTGGGATGCACATCCAGGGCACGAAGCTCCCGTTCCACCACATCCCAAAGATGCTCTATTGGGTTGAGATCTGGTGACTGTGGGGGGCATTTTAGTACAGTGAACTCATTGTCATGTTCAAGAAACCAATTTGAAATGATTGGAGCTTCGTGACATGGTGCATTATCCTGCTGGAAGTAGCCATCAGAGGATGGGTACATGGTGGCCATAAAGGGATGGACATGGTCAGAAACAATGCTCAGGTAGGCCGTGGCATTTAAACGATGCCCAATTGGCACTAAGGGGCCTAAAGTGTGCCAAGAAAACATCCCCCACACCATTACACCACCACCAGCAGCCTGCACAGTGGTAACAAGGCATGATGGATCCATGTTCTCATTCTGTTTACGCCAAATTCTGACTCTACCATCTGAATGTCTCAACAGAAATCGAGACTCATCAGACCAGGCAACATTTTTCCAGTCTTCAACTGTCCAATTTTGGTGAGCTCTTGCAAATTGTAGCCTCTTTTTCCTATTTGTAGTGGAGATGAGTGGTACCCGGTGGGGTCTTCTGCTGTTGTAGCCCATCCGCCTCAAGGTTGTGCGTGTTGTGGCTTCACAAATGCTTTGCTGCATACCTCGGTTGTAACGAGTGGTTATTTCAGTCAAAGTTGCTCTTCTATCAGCTTGAATCAGTCGGCCCGTTCTCCTCTGACCTCTAGCATCAACGAGGCATTTTCGCCCACAGGACTGCCGCATACTGGATGTTTTTCCCTTTTCACACCATTCTTTGTAAACCCTAGAAATGGTTGTGCGTGAAAATCCCAGTAACTGAGCAGATTGTGAAATACTCAGACCGGCCCGTCTGGCACCAACAACCATGCCACGCTCAAAATGGCTTAAATCACCTTTCTTTCCCATTCTGACATTCAGTTTGGAGTTCAGGAGATTGTCTTGACCAGGACCACACCCCTAAATGCATTGAAGCAACTGCCATGTGATTGGTTGATTAGATAATTGCATTAATGAGAAATTGAACAGGTGTTCCTAATAATCCTTTAGGTGAGTGTATATATAGTCTAAAAGAGCTGGAGACTGACCAGGAACATCTTGTGACAAAAGTCACAACTCAAAGCATTTCCACAACAGTCAGTTGTCTTTCTGCGACATGATAAATAGAGGAGGGTTAAAGGCAAACCGGTTTCTCACATTTTAACGACACAAAGTGTTCTAAAACAGAACTCCTGAATAAATTAACAATAATTTACACTAAAGTTCGGTTTATGAACATAAGTGCTCAAGAATGTGAGTTTTCTATGCTTTAATAGTGTCTATCAAATAGAAAACAAGGGGAATTAAGGTGAGATTAAAAGACGCGTGGACTCCAGAATGCGCGCTTTAAGTCCGTTACACAATAAGGATGAAACGTTAAGGACAATAGTTCTTAAAACCCGCATTGTGCCGGTGCGTCAGAGATCTTTGGGACGTCTTCGCTCAGCATGCGCTCTACTTCTCAGCTCACAAAAAGCTGTGCTTAAAGTTGTGCCCAATTAGGGCTCCGAACCCATCAATAATTCTTTTGGTTTCCCGGGATGTGGTTCATGGTAGGAACGCTCTAACAATGCCCTAATGCTGCCTTCAAGCAGCAGGGGCGGAACGGGAAGAAAGAGGACCGCCTGCGGCCGCTGCAGCTAGATCCATGCATTATTCCAAGATGGTGGCCTCCGCTGGTAAATAGCCTCTAGAACTACATTTAGTGTCGAGTGTTTACGGAACAATTACCGCCTGGCGGCTGTTTGCACTCGCCAGCTATCAGGTGCATTTACATCGACGGCCCTCCAGAATCTCATCATTGCTACGTGCATTATTATTATTATTATTATTATTATTATATCATCGTTTTATCGTATTAGACTTTTTGTTAGAAAATGGTCAGATTTATCTTATGAATTCCTTGAATTGTCGTTAAAACTAAATGTTTTGTAGAGATCACAGTGACCTTTGATCACAGTTCATCCCTGAAAGTAGACGTTTGAGCCGATATTTGGTAAAAAAATCCTCCACGCATTCCTAAATATATCACGTTCACAAAAACTGGGACAAACGGCCACAGAAACAGCTCTCTATAAATGATCTGTATTAGATAGATAATGCCACCAGTGATGAGGCCACAGCACCGGTCCACTTCCTTGAAAAAGGTTCCTGTGTTCAGGAATACATTTAGCAGCAGGGAGCCGGCCGACATATGACATCATACATAATGTATAGAAACACATAATGGCTTTTTCGCAGAAGGGAATTGGTTCTCAAATGTCACCTCGCTGGCTTACGAGAGACCGTCGAGCGAGACGCGACCAAAACATGATCGCTGGGCCGAGATCCATGTTGGAAAGGACACGGAACAGAAACACGGAGCCGGGGCGGACATGTTGACTCCTCCCTGCTTTGTGTTGGTGAGACGCTTATTGTTCCACACAGATATACACGGCAAAAAGAACAGAGGATTTTATGACTGCAGAGAGCGAGAGGAGGAGGAGGAGATGGTCGGAAGGAGAGATTCAGCACACACACACACACACACACACACACACACACACACACACAAAAAGAGTGATAAGAGAAAGATCCAGCCAACGGGAGAGAAAAGGGTTGAATAGAAAGATAGGAGACAAAGCAGGAGAGAGAGAGGAGTAAAAAGAGACAGAGCAGGGGAATGATGAAAGCTGAGCTGTGCCTTACCCCGAAGGAGAGCGCACACACACACACACACACACACACTGGTGTGCCATCAACATACAAGGCCATCTGCCAAGGCTTCAGAGAGAGAAAGAGGGACAGAGAGAGAGAGAATGATGGAGGCTGCTCAAGAGGAGAGAGAGAGTGAAGTACTGCAGATAGTCCACGTGTTGGTAGAAAACCATTTAGAGCGCTGCTTTGTCATCGATTCATCTGGTTTTACAGCCACAGTCCACAGCTTTCTCCTCCCTCCCGATGCCAGCCACAGATCACTCATCTTCTGCCGAGCCGAGCCGAGCGACGGGGCCGAGCGACGGGGCCGAGCCGAGCGACGGGGCCGAGCGACGGGGCCGAGCCGAGCGACGGGGCCGAGCGACGGGGCCGAGCCACGGGGCCGAGCCACGGGGCCGAGCCACGGGGCCGAGCCACGGGGCCGAGCGACGGGGCCGAGCCACGGGGCCAAGCGACGGGGCCGAGCCACGGGGCCAAGCGACGGGGCCGAGCCACGGGGCTGAGCCGAGCGACGGGGCCGAGCGACGGGGCCGAGCCGAGCCGGCGGGGCCGAGCCGAGCCGGCGGCAGTTTCTTTTTCGTGCGTTTCTCCGCCTCCGGGACCAAAAGCCCAAAGGAGGTCACGAGACTCGAGATCCCAGAGAGAGGCCTCCGTTCCCGCTCCGGCCCAAAAGGTTCCCATCTCTGCGTCTTCTCCCCTGGAACACGCCATTGAACACGCGTGTTCGTACGCTCAGCATTCAGACGGGAGGCGGCAGGGATCGGGTCTCTAAACCGATGCCAACATTTCCCAGACATCGGCTACCGATTCTCGGCCTTAGCGTATTAAAAATAGGAGCGCAAACAGCAAAATGTGCATCCCAATATGAATATTAAATATTATGTGCATCCCAATATGAATATTAAATATTAAAACATTGCCGTTGCAGGTGTGCAACACAAGTATGTATGCCAATTATTATTACAATTATGTAAAGTATCAGAGAAAATACAAACTATAAAGAGTTTGCTCTGAAATCTTTATAGAAATATTAATAATTAATGATTGCTGTATTATTTTAACCAACGTCCAAAGGTACCAAAACAAAATGTTT
Source organism: Myoxocephalus aenaeus (assembly GCA_038501785.1). NCBI lineage: Eukaryota > Metazoa > Chordata > Actinopteri > Perciformes > Cottidae > Myoxocephalus > Myoxocephalus aenaeus. The sequence continues at coordinate 1,006,773 of JBAMJR010000226.1, read as the reverse complement.
TATTATAACATTACTTTAATAATAAAAATGATCTATTTAAGGGCTTACTGGTCTCATAACTTACGCCTGTAGTGTATATCTTCATATAAAATGAGTCAGCAATGATTTCGCTGTGATCCCGACACCCAGCTAATGAAATACAGTTATTTCAACCGTTCTCAGCCACAGGATATCACTGTAGGTCCATCAGTTTTAACTTATATTTGATCTGTTTATTGGATCTGCTCATAAAAACCAACTCCGCTGCTGTTTGTCTTTGTAGAAAATAAAAAGCTGGTTTCTCACGACCGTCTAAAAGCATTTTTGGCGCATAATGTTACGACCATAGACGGGAGTGGAAGGAGTCATTGGTTTGTGGACCAGTTTTTCAGAAAGCAATCAAACATATCATTTTGGGAGGTTTCCATTCATCTAAAAGCAGGAACACGGCATATTTTTAGAACAGTAGGAGAGAACATAAACAATGACGTTATATTAAGAATTCTTCATAAAACAAAAGCAGTGAAGCGTTACCTTCCACCATTAGATTCATTGTTCCTGGGATTAGAGACTAACTAGTGTTTTTCCAACATTATTGATGAACGAACCTGATTGAAAGTGAACTGTGCCTTTCCACCACGGCCCATTAACCGCAACAGCCGGCTTGTTTCAACAGCTCTGGGCCAGCAATCCTTCACCGAGTGACAGCTGAAGAGTATCGGAGCGCTTAATAGAGGAATCCATTCCATTCCTTCATTGCCCCAAAGCGCTCTCCGTCTCAGACGCAGCGCTAATGGGCGCTAATGCTCGGGTCGCGGAATTAGCAGGGGAGCAGACTAGCGCAGAGCGGTGAGCTGAAGTGGTGATGGAAGTGGAGGTGGTGATGGAAGTGGAGGTGGAAGTGGTGGTGGTGGAAGTGATGATGGAAATGGAAGTGGTGGTGGTGAAAGTTGTGGTGAAAGTGGTGATGGAAGTGGTGGGGGTGATGAAGTGGTGATGGAAGTGCTGGTGGAAGTGGTGGTGGAAGTGGAGGTGGAAGTGGTGATGGAAGTGGAAGTGGTGGGGGTGATGAAGTGGAAGTGGTGGGGGTGATGAAGTGGAAGTGGTGGGGGTGATGAAGTGGAAGTGGTGATGGAAGTAGTGGTGAAAGTGGTGGTGGTGATGGAAGTGGAGGTGGTGATGGAAGTGGTGGTGGTGATGGAAGTGGTGGTGGAAGTGGAGGTGGTGATGGAAGTGGAGGTGGTGATGGAAGTGGTGGTGAAAGTGGTGGTGGTGATGGAAGTGGAGGTGGTGATGGAAGTAGTGGTGGTGATGGAAGTGGTGGTGGAAGTGGAGGTGGTGATGGAAGTAGTGGTGAAAGTGGAAGTGGTGATGAAGTGCTGGTGGAAGTGGTGATGGAGGAAGTGGTGATGGAAGTGGAGGTGGAAGTGGTGGAAGTGATGATGGAAATGGTGATGGAAGTGGTGGTGGTGAAAGTTGTGGTGAAAGTATTGATGGAAGTGGTGGGGGTGATGAAGTGGTGATGGAAGTGGAGGTGGTGGTGAAAGTGGTGGTGGAAGTAGTGATGGAAGTGGTGATGGAAGTGGTGGTGGAAGTGGTGATGGAAGTGGAAGAAGTGGAGGTGGAAGTGGTGATGGAAGTGGAAGTGGTGGGGGTGATGAAGTGGAAGTGGTGGGGGTGATGAAGTGGAAGTGGTGGGGGTGATGAAGTGGAAGTGGTGGGGGTGATGAAGTGGAAGTGGTGATGAAAGTGGTGGTGAAAGTGGTGGTGGTGATGGAAGTGGAGGTGGTGATGGAAGTAGTGGTGGTGATGGAAGTGGTGGTGGAAGTGGAGGTGGTGATGGAAGTGGTGGTGAAAGTGGTGGTGTTGATGGAAGTGGAGGTGGTGATGGAAGTAGTGGTGGTGATGGAAGTGGTGGTGGAAGTGGAGGTGGTGATGGAAGTGGTGGTGAAAGTGGTGGTGTTGATGGAAGTGGAGGTGGTGATGGAAGTAGTGGTGGTGATGGAAGTGGTGGTGGAAGTGGAGGTGGTGATGGAAGTAGTGGTGAAAGTGGAAGTGGTGATGAAGTGCTGGTGGAAGTGGTGATGGAGGAAGTGGTGATGGAAGTGGTGGGGGTGATGAAGTGGAAGTGGTGATGGAAGTGGTCGGGGTGATGGAAGTCGTGGTGGAAGTGGAGGTGGTGATGAAGTAGTGGTGGAAGTGGTGATGGAAGTGGAAGTGGTGGTGATTGAAGTGGTGGTGGAAGTGGAGGTAGTGGGGGTGATGGAAGTGGAGGTGGTGGGGTTGATGGAAGTGGAGGTGGTGGGGGTGGTGGAAGTGGAGGTGGTGGGGGTGGTGGAAGTGGAGGTAGTGGGGGTGATGGAAGTGGAGGTGGTGGAGTTGATGGAAGCTTTTTGTGTTCCAGTCTATGAAAGATGTATCTCAGGGCCATGAAGCTTCACTTCTCCTCCTGGAGGAACAAAGACCTGAGCAGCTTCCTGCTGATCAGACTGATTTCCCTCCGGAGTCAAGCGGCAGTCATTTCCCTTACAGAAGCCAGGATGAAGACCACAAAGATGCTGATATGGAGACGCAAAGGTGTCGTGAAACAACGGTATTAAGTCACTGAGCGTGATCACCGGATAAAGGGATGAGCAAAGAATAAAGAACTTAGAAAAGAACGGCGGGTCTGTTTCACTGTGACGCCTGTCCACCAACAGTTGGGTTTTATTGAATGTCTTTAAAAAAAAATCCATTTCTGTAATCATATTTCCACCTTAAAAAATAGAAAATAAACAATCAATATTCATTTTTTGGTACAATTTGTCCCATCATGTAGTCAAAAGGTGTTGCTGTCATTTAACGCGGACAAAACTGCCCTCGCTGCTAGAAAGATAGAATAAATAATCAAAGTGTGGTCATTTAACCCGACTCCAATCATTACAAGCGGAAGCAACGATTGCCGTCATTGATCCTTCACAGAGATGAGCTGTGTGCGCACACGGGCCCAATGTGTAACAGAGACTAAATAACGCACCACCACCCAAAAAGAAAAGAGATGCAGGAAATGGGTGGCAGACAGATGGTGTGATCCCACAGAGAGTAAAGCGGCTGAATTACAGCTCACCGTCTCCATGAAACATGAATGATGACAAGCCCACGGACGCCGATAATCCTCTCCGGACTTTACGGCGTCGAGCAGAAGAAACGCTTTTCCGCCTGGAACCACGAGGCATTTTGGGCCATTTACAGCGGCTCGTTGGCGGGGGTTCGTGGCATTCTCTCCGAAAAGGTAATTATGAATAGAAACAAAAGGGGGCGTGTAGAGACAAAAGGCCTGGTTTGGAGAGAATGAGTCCAAGTGCTGTTTCAAGAGCCGATAGGAGGTGATTATGCAGAGCGAGGGAGCGATGGGCCGGGTTGGCTCGCTGTCTATAGAGCAGAGAGCAGCATCTGCATTCTGCTCAGGCTCTGTGCCTCTGAGACAGACAACAGAAAGGTATGCAAACGTACAGTGTAGTCACACACACACACACTGGGATTAAATATCACCCAGCACAAACCGCAGGGCTACAGGTTTTCACCCCTCTATTGTCCGATGCCATCATTGAATTACATGAGACTGGGAGGAGCTGATGGCACTGGTTTTAGACTGGTGGTAACCATCACAGTGGACCGACTGGACGAAATGACAACGCAGCTCAGTGTCACTTTCTATTAAAAAGGAATACTTCATTTATCAAAATAAAAAAAGACGATTTGTAGGAATGTCTCACCTTGAATTCTTGAAGAAAACGTGTTTAGTTTTTTTCTCTGAGGCCGACACGGCAAACAAAGAATGGAAAAACTGACGGCAAAACTACATCAAAACGTCCGTTTACAGCACCATTTGATGTTTGTTGTTCTTTCTGAGTGTTGTACACTGTACCTGAATATCATGTGGACCAAGACATACAACTGAAAAATTGACAAAGAATGAGACTGTCTGAAAATATATGTTGTTATGTTGTCGAAAACTAAATAAAAAGTGAGTAAAAAAAAAAGAAAACCTCAGTTTACAAACTCTCTCACAACTCGTGCAGAATGCTCTTCGGTCTCATTTATCCAGTCGTGTGCGCACTACTTCCCAAACATATAATAATGATACATTTATTATTGTATTTTAATATAAATAAATCAATAAAATAATACAATATAAATAACAATAATACTTTTAAATACATTTATTATTTTAATATAATATAAATAATATAAATATATTAATACATATAAATAAAAAATAAAAAATAATATAATAATTTTATGTAAATACATTTATTATTTTATTTAAATAAAATACTTTTATTATTTTAAATATAATATAATTAAATAAATAATATAATAAAAAAATATATTTGTTATTTAATATTTTCCTACCTCTCTGATCTTGTCGCGCTTCTCTTTGGCGTCGGGCTCCGGCGGCTCTCCGTCGTTGACGCCCACCACTTTGGGCATGGGGACGGGGGGCAGCGGTTTGGGCTCCTTCTTCTTCTTCAGGTCCTCCATCACTTTGTTCTTCTCCGTCTGGATCTCCGCCTGCAGCTCCTCGCGGGACTTCCTCAGCTTCTCCTTGGCCTCCTGCAGCGCTCGCTCGTGGTCGGCCCGGATCTTGTCCCGCAGGCTCTCCTCCTCCTCTCTGTCGGAAGAAGTTTGGTTATTATTATTATTCTCAGAGTCTTTTGTTTATGTCCCTCAATAGCTTCCACAAAGAGGGTACTCGTCTTCCCCGTGTCGAACATCAAAGTGTTATTTTAACCAAGTCTGACACCAGAACAACAACAACGTTGCTTTCTTTTGTAAAATAAATAAAAAATTAACTCCGACAACAAACAGCGAACCTCTGGGAAACGCGTGATAGACTGATAGACCGCGTTGGAGAGGAAAACTAGGTTACACGTTTTTGCCGTGTGAAAAAGCACCAAAGAAAATCTAATTGTTAGGATGCGAGTAGAGGCGGTCAACAAGCAGCTCACTCTTTCAGATCATGATGGAAACAATAAAGCCATCAGTCTCTTCCACCAGCAAAAGAAACAAATACGATCTAAACCCAGCCTTGATAATAAAAGAAATATTCCCATGGTAAGTCATAATGATGAGATAAATGAGGTAAAAAGTAATAATTATGAGATTAAAAAGTCAAAGTTATTTGATAAAAAGTCATAATTATGAGATAAAAAGTCAGTTATGGAGGTAAAAAGTAATAATTATGAGATTAAAAAGTCAAAGTTATTTGATAAAAAGTCATAAATCTGAGGTAAAAAGTCATAATCATGAGATTAAAAAGGTCAAAGTTATTTGATAAGTCAAAAATATGAGATAAAGTCAGTTATTAGGTAAAAAGTCATAATTATGATTAAAAAGGTCAAAGTTATTTGATAAAAAGTCAAAGCTATGAGATAAAAAGTTGATAATAGGACTTTTATTTTTTTAGGACAGCACAGTGAGAAGAAGTGTCCGAATGAGAAACCTCTCCTCTGGTTCCACATGGCGGTACCGAGTGTGGACACGACTCTTCCTCATGAGGACGAGGGCCGACGCAAAGGTGACGGGAGACGGCAACGCCACACGGTTCTGTTCTTACTGAAGGAAGAGAGGCCTTTACCAATAATACAATAATAATAATACAACCAGGCAGCTCATGGTAGGGCCGACACGTCTGTGACATCAAGACCAAACGTTAGAGGATCTATTAGAGGGGATCCTGTCCCTTTAACTAGTCACCATGCATGTAGAGGTCGTACCCTTCATTACATCAAGAGATTAATAGTCAGTCATGAGTTAAAAGTCTAAATCAAGAGATACATAGTCATAACTGTGAGTTAAAAGTCTAAATCATGAGATAAATAGTCATAATTATGAGATAAGTAGTCTAACTCAAGAGATAAATAGTCAGTCATGAGTTAAAAGTCTAAATCAAGAAATAAAGTCATAATTGTGAGTTAAAAGTCTAAATCAAATGATAAAGTCATAATTATGAAATAAATAGTCAATTATGAGTTAAAAGTCAAAATCATGAGATATATAGTCATAATTATGAGTTAAACGTCCTTATGAGATGATTAATCTATTAGAGGGGATCCTGTACCTTTAACTAATCATCATGTAGAGGTCGTACCCTTCATTACATCAAGAGATAAAGTCATAATTATGAGATAAGAAGTCTAAATCAAGAGATTAATAGTCATAATTATGAGTTAAAAGTCTAAATAAAGAAATAAATAGTCATAATTATGAGTTAAAAGTCTAAATCAAGAGCTAAATGGTCCTAATTGTGAGTTAAAAGACTAAATAAAGAGCTAAATACTTGTGAGTTAAACGTCCTTATGAGAGGATGAATCTATTAGAGGGATCCTGTGCCTTTAAGTAATCATCATGTAGAGGTCGTAGCCTTTGTAGAATCACATGCAGGAGATGCAGCAGCGTGGGTAGAAGGACATGAATTTAAACAGGATGCGTGCTGCTCAAGGTCAGAGAAGCTGTTTTACATTTCAAATCATCATTCCAGGCTTTAAATACCATTGAAAGGAACGTGAATTATTTCTGCCTCCGAGTTGCAACCTGTGCTCGAGGTCTAGCGCGAGGCTGCGCACTAAATCACCGTATGAGCGGACGAGGACCGACACAAACGGAAGATTCGTTTCCCTCGACGCCCGAGTCGGCCCCTGAAGTTCTCATCGACCGCCCGAGCTGCAGGACTACAGCCTCAAAACGTGAGTCGGCGAGTTCAACGAACGCAACAAATCTAGAGAGCGAACATGTGAGCTCGCTTATTAACGACCCTCTGGGAAATGTGGGCGGAGCCAGCGACCCGCTGGGCCCCGTGTGGACTCAGCTGCAGCGCCACGTCCGAGAAAACAACACTGAGGGTGTGTGTGTGTGTGTGTGTGTGTGTGTGTGTGTGTGTGTGTGTGTGTGTGTGTGAGTGTTCTTTGAGATGCTTGTGAATCTGTCATTTTCCAAGAGAAAGAAAATCAGTGCAAGTTGTTCGGAGGAAGCTTGCAATATAATCCCATTAAAACATTTAAAAAAACCAATGGCATTGTGGGTGCTTTATTCATTTAATACGTGTTAATGTGTTCAGAGCTGGTGTGTAGACCCACAGTGTGTGTATAGAGGAAGTGGACGTAGTCACAAACAAAGAGCCCATTAAACACTCAATTAAATGGCAGCACGGCGTTATGAGTATAGTGTATATTCAGCAGCTCCTAGGACGTACCTTTCTTTTCTTTTTTAAACATGCAACATTTTAAATATTGATGTGGGACGGTGTCATCGAATACACAACCATCCACTCGCTGGAGCTCCAGACAAGTGGCCGAGCCGCCCCGCCATAATAAAAGCTAATGAGAGGATTAATACGCCTGCAGAGGAACATCAGGGCTTCAGAGCGCGGCCACACGCATGTGTGTGTGTGTGTGTGTGTGACAACATGTAAGTGCAGGTGTGTGAGCGCACGTATCGCCGCTCCAGTTGTTGCAGGAATGAGGACGCAGTGGAGCGAGAGAACTAGGAGGTGAAGAGGAGAGAGGTGAAGACAGAGATATGCAGACGAGGACGAAGAGCGGCTGCAAAGGAGAGGAAGAGGAGGAGGAGGAAAAAAGCATCAACCATCTATTTTGCTGTGACAGCTTATTCGGTTCGGGTTCAACTAGGGCTGAAGCCTTTCCCAGCATGCACTGCACTGGCCAAGTGTAGAGCTGTCTATCACAAGCACGTGAGCGACAGATGTGCAGAAAAGTGAGGGAACGCGGTGTGAAAGAGAGAGAGAGAGAGAGACGCTCCGGACTAATTATCCTTCACGCGATGCGACGAGCATCCATTTTATAACGGAGCCAACGGAGACCAAAATAAAACAGCTTCCGAGTGACACAACATCGCCCTGGAAACAACTCATGAATATTCAAATCGCGTCAGACTTTAATTGATGGAAAACATATTTTGCAACACCAAGACGGCAATTACCGTGCAGCCGGTGATGCGAGCGTCTGTTTTTTAAATGTGCTGTATTTTCTTGGTGTGTGTGTGTGTGGTGGTAATTCCGTGTGTGTGTGTGGTACATGCGTGTGTACTGTACTCCCCCGGTCTTTCCGTTCTGCGGCGCGTGAACTCGTACATCTGTGTCTTCGGCCTCGAGGGCTGATGAGATTCCTGCAATTGAAAGTGACTGCAATCTTGCAATTTGTGTATCTCTGAGGTGTGTGTGTGTGTGTGTGTGTGTGTGTGTGTGTGTGTGTGTGTGTGTGTGTGTGTGTCTAGACCCAGTGGCTGTCACGCCTCCTCTGCTCCTCCTTGAGAGAGTGCGCCCTCAGCAACGTGGATTTAAATGTGATATTTAGATGTCACCGATGTAAGACGACTCTAGTGTGTGTGCGTGTGTGTGTGTGTGTGTGTGTGTGTTCAGAGGTGTGTGTGTGTGTGTGTGTGTGTGTGTGTGTGTGTGTTCAGAGGTGTGTGTGTGTGTGTGTTCAGAGGTGTGTGTATGTGTTCAGATATAAGTGTGCATTCAGATGTGTGTGTGTGTGTGTGTGTGTGTGTGTGTGTGTGTGTGTGTGTGTGTTCAGAGGTGTGTGTGTGTGTGTGTGTGTGTGTGTGTGTGTGTTCAGAGGTGTGTGTATGTGTTCAGATATAAGTGTGCATTCAGATATGTGTGTGTGTGTGTGTGTGTGTGTGTGTGTGTGTGTGTTCAGAGGTGTGTGTGTGTGTGTGTGTGTGTGTGTGTGTGTGTGTGTGTGTGTGTGTTCAGAGGTGTGTGTGTGTGTGTGTGTGTGTGTGTTCAGAGGTGTGTGTATGTGTTCAGATATAAGTGTGCATTCAGATGTGTGTGTGTGTGTGTGTGTGTGTGTGTGTGTGTGTGTGTGTGTGTGTGTGTGTGTGTGTGTGTGTGTGTGTGTGTGTGTGTGTGTGTGTGTGTGTGTGTGTGTGTGTGTGTGTGTGTTCAGAGGTGTGTGTGTGTGTGTGCGTTCAGATATACGTGTGTGTGTTCAGAGGTGTGTGTGTGTGTGTGTGTGTGTGTGTGTGTGTGTGTGTTCAGAGGTGTGTGTGTGTGTTCAGAGGTGTGTGTGTGTGTTCAGAGGTGTGTGTGTGTGTTCAGAGGGGAGGTTATTCCGTGTCCTCTAGCGTGTGCTGATGCTCCGTGTGAACCGCGTACGCAGGAAGTAACGGAAACACCGTCATACATGATAATCACGTAAAATGTGCAGGTTTTCAAAACCACACACACACACACACACACACACACACACACACACACACACACGCACACACACACACACACACACACCTCATCCTGTTACCGTTCTCACCCTCAGAGTCTCACATGATGTGAAACGCTCCATTAGTCGCCTCAACAGGCGACTCCATTCCTCCAGGAGGACGAGCGCCGGGTGACCACGCCCACCACCCGCTCACATCCCCATCCCACCCTGCCACTGGAGTCTCTTCTTCTTCTGTGGTGTCATGAAACCTGCTGCTCCGCATAATACCAGTTCATATTCCCTTCCCATGGCAACTGGAGAGGAGAAGCAGCGGTTGTCCGTCTGCCTGGTGAGAAGCTTTTTATTTATTTTTTTCTGAGGCCGTGGAAACGAGGCTCCCGGGAGAGCAGCGCGGGCTGGATGCCACGTAACCATGGCAACAAACACAGACACACACACACACACACACACACACACACACACACACACAGGAGGAAGAGAGGGTTATTAGGACTGTGCCGAATGTCATTCTGTGTAGAACCGAAGCGTCTGTGGAGTTGTTTTTTGAATGAAAGAAGATTAAAATATCTGCCGTCACCCTCATGAATTAAATTTAAAATATCCCCGAGTCATTGTGAATTCATTAAATCGACTTTCGTTCATAAATGTACCTCGTCAGCAGAGAAAATGTAGTTTTTGAAACAACGGATTGAAGCAGAACATTAACAGATAAAAACATGTTGTTCCTTTTCTTAACTCTTCTCTACAACACTCTGGAATCACAAATCCTCCAAACAGTATAATTCTAATAGAAATGTGTAGCCTGATCTTTCCATGCATCCGTGAAGCTGAGCTGTTGGGCAGCGACAGCCAATCAGAGCGCAGCAGCACAGGTCACATGTCAAGAGGAGACTTGGAGCGCTTTATCTTACAAACTAATGGAATGTTTTGTTTTATGACCGCGTTAAATCACCATCTTAGATTACACAATAATGTGTTACATCAAATTCATACAAACTCATAAAAAAAAAATCTTTTCGTTTTGACACTTTTACTGATGAGAAATTAAACTTTAAAACGGAAATTAGAAAGAATGAAATCTGTTTTATTGCCTTCCAGATTCAGTTTTCCCGTTTTTAATGAGTCCTCCATGTGATGTTCATGTGCATTTAAGGAATTAAAGCAGCTGCAACATATGCAAACAATGAGGCCAGAGCAGTGACCTGACACTTGATTATACATTACAGCTAAATACATATTTCATACAGGTTTGTAAACCTTTGACAATGATTCAACTCGGGCCTACCAGACTTCTCGGGGGGCTGCTCTCTATATATATATTCCACTGAGCATTGCGGTGAAATAGGCAACATTAAAAACAGGCCCTTAAACACATAAAGAAGTCTGAATCAAAGCACACCAACCAGATTGGAACCGTCGCATTAAAATAAAATGCAAAACCAAATTCGTGAGGAACATCGGGGCCGACTGTCGTTACGATCGCATCACAAAAGGTCATTCTCTCTTCAGCAGCTGCTTGTGTCCTCGTTGCATGCGAGATATAAATAAATATATATATATTTATTTATTCACCCCTCCTCCTCCTCCTCCTCTTCTTCTTCTTCGAGCCACCGTCTTCCTTAAAAAGAGACAAAAAGCCGCCGAAACACGACTGATTTTGCTGACGGACGATATATTTATCCTTTCTAGGGGGTGTGATTTCCTCTCTATTCAGAATGCATCAAAGATAATTCAAAAATGTCACGCAGAGCTCGGTTATTATCGCAGACATCTCATTATGGAGGTATTGTGAGACGCCAAGACTGTCAAAGACTGTCAAAACAGCTTGGATAACGATAAAGAGCTGATTAAATTAAATGCGTTTTAATAGCCTTGTGTGTGAAAAGAAAGAACATCATTCACACACTAAGCTGTGGAAACATGAGCAGCATGAAGCACACGGAGCGACACGTTCCTGGAGGATCTCAAAAGGCTGGAGCGCGACGTCGAGGCCTCGGTGGAATAAAGGAAGTCAACGAGCCGCCTGCTCGCCACGCGGGTTTGCTTTCATCTCCTCGACAAAACCGAACCGACGACCGAGTTCCTCATGGGAGGGTTTCCCCGTCGTAGCTCTTCAGTCTCGTGCGCGTCGTGCTCGGAAAGCGACGTCTCCTCTTGAGGAGAATCAATGAATGAAGTGGTTTTAATGCCGAGAGGCGCTCTGCGGGCTAATCGACGGACACTTCTCAGCAGATGGAAATTAGGGCGGAGCGGAATGGTGCAAAGACGTCACATAGTGGAGACAAAAAACTGGAATGATTTGATTAATCTGTGGACTGAAAGTCTCTTTTCACATTGAACTCAAACGGATTGTGTCCCGCTGTCGAGATAAATCGTCTCACTTTGAAGCACGATGCACACCATGCAGACCGAGATGATAACCTCACTGTTTCTCATGGTCGTGTGGAGCTCTCTTACAGAAAGGTACAGGATGGATGTGACTGATAGCTTTCCTCTTTATAGTAGAACTCTATTACAGATGAAACATCGAAGGCAAAACTTCTCCAGATTAACGACCGATTTAGCTTGATTTAACGCGACAACGTGCAGATTTAATATCTTTAATAAAGCAGCACTGCAAACAACGACGTGCCACACAAAATGATCGGCCGCGGCAATATTTTGGTTTGAAAACTGTTGTAATATTAATTTTTCATTTGCCTTGAAGCTTGGTCTGTAGTATGAAGTCATTCCTCAGCCCCTCTCATTTTGATGAAAGTAGTAGTGACAGACAACACTTCTACTCAAAAATGTTTTGGGTATTAGACGTTTATTCATATACGTCACTGCTTTTGTGAACCTAACACCTTTGGTAAACCAATTTCCATCACCAAAGCAGTTCGCCCACATGAGTAAAGTTATGATTTCACAAGAGATATGAAGAATTTACAAAATCGAGCTTCAATTTTTCAGCTTTAGGGCCATATTATCTGTTATCATCAATTTCCCTGTTTGCTTTTTGTTACTTTTTAGAGCTGAGATTGTTCTGCAATTTTTGATATACAACACATGATGTATCTGATATGCAAGTGCCTTTAAAAGGTGAATTTAAGAAAGTATATAAAATCGAGAAAATGACATGTCAGTCAAACTGCTTCGGTCTGCCACATTCAACATGAATGTATACAAATAAAACAACAACATTCATGACAATCTAAGAAGCGTTTTTCTAAACTTCTATAGGAACAAAGCAGTAGTTTGTTGCTCTCTTATTCAGAACAGCAGTGGTCTTACTGCAGGATTAAAGCATGACGTCAGGCTCGTGGAACCACTGCCACGACCGTAAACATCCCGAGGGGCCACTCGCATGTCGAGTCCAGAAACACGGCGCTTCCATCAAATTACCCAGGGTGCTCGGGTGCTCGCGCTACTGTCGCGCCTGCCGGTACTAAGCAACCACGACTGAGGACGATGTGAGGATGATAATGAATTACGGCGATTTAGCAGTCGGCCTCACGGACTGAGCGAAAACACAGATACATGGATTTGCAGCGGAGTGAATCCTTCACTTTACTGCTTGATGTCTTTGGCCGACCTTTCAGAACAAGTCAAATATCCTGTGAGACGGACAGTAGAGCTCCAGGTGGTCCTGAACCTCTCCGTCCATTTACCTGGAGACTGTTATTCAAGGAAGAGAAGAAGAAGAAAAAATATATCTGCCAGCTGTGATTGGTTGTTCCTCCTCACACGACTGCAGAGTTACGGCCACTGGGCCATCGCCTACTGGTTCACCTACTGGGCCATCGCCTACCGCCTACTGGGCCATCGCCTACCGCCTACTGGGCTGTCGCCTACCGGGCCGTCGCCTACCGCCTACCGGGCCGTCGCCTACCGCCTACCGGGCCATCGCCTACCGCCTACTGGGCCGTCAACTACTGGGCCGTGCCGTCGCCTACTGGTTCACCTACTGGGCCATCGCCTACTGGGCAGTCACCTACTGGGCCGTCGCCTACATACAGGGTCACATACAGGGTCACCTACCCTACAGGGTCCGTCTTCGAAGCGAGCCCACATGGGAACACAAGATAATACTCAGTATGCTTAGGAGTGAAAGCAGAGACTCCATCTCTCTCATATACAGATTCCCTCCATCTTTCTCAGTGTGTTTCAGGTGCACACCTGAAGCTGACGGTCTGTACTCATGATCCCACTCCAGCCCTCCTGACCCACATCCCGGCTGACTGACTAATGCTTTCATACTAAAAACACAGAGTCCAACTCCTGCAGCGAGCGCAGGACGACCGTAAAACAAATAAGCAGCTGCTTGCTTCACGGCTGGATGAGTTAGTTTTTCCCCATATGTAGAAACGAGTCTGATTGAGAGGTTCAATCACCAAACCTCTGGAGAGAAACATCCTGGAAGCGGCTCACATTTTCACTGCGACAAAAAAACAACGCAAGAGCAAATTTTGTCAACAATAAAAGTCATAAGAGATTTCGTTTTCCTGACTGCATCCTGGAACTTCTGGAAATAATTTCCACCGCTCTGAAGTCAGTAAACCATCACAAGCTGTAAGTGTTATGAATTTACTTTCTTAAAGTCATCGATAGTGGTTATTTGCACAAAAACACTAATTTCAAATATTAGGAAATGTATGTATTTGTATTGATTAAAAACAAATCTTGCTATTAATAGTTTTAATGATGAATTATAGGCTGCTTAGAGCTATTGTTAGGAAGTTAAACAGCTCATAAGTCACCTATAATGTATACTTTATGTTACTGTGAACACATTTTACATTCACTTTCCCTGAACAGAGCCTGAACGCGTCACAACGTAGCTGAACAGAACCTCGGCCCGTTAGTCGTTAGCGATGCTGCTACTGATGCTAGCTACTGATGCTAGCTCTCTTCCTGTTGATTTAAACACTGATTGGTTGTTTACAAAGAAACAACATCAGAGGTCGATGAATACAAAATGTTATTCTGATGGCGATCGTCGGTAAAAACTTAAATTTCACGCCTTGATGGCTTAACTGTGCGATTGATCTGCGGTTCACATGCGTGCTGAACCGCGGGGATGGGGGATGGGGGTTCACTCAATCTCCATCGCCTCAAAAAGAGAAAGAATCCTCGTAAGATAACAGAGATCCCGTTTCAGCTCTGGTACAAGGCCCGTTTATCATCCGGCCTCTAATGCCGCCCGTGTGGCGGCGCCGGTTGTGGACAAGAGGGAGGACGTCGGGGGCTGAACTTTGATATTCAAGCCTCGGAAAACCCGAAGGCCGATTCTTAATTTGCCGTTGAGCGACCTCCCTTTGATCCCGTGGCTCTGACGGACAGGGCGGCATTGTGGAGCGAGGCCGCAGCTCCGGCGTTTGGCAGCGACGGGGATTTGGCGAGCGGCTTGGTGGTCACGTCGTCCCCGAGGACCCAGAGCCTCTCTCTGCTCGCTTTACCGCTCCACGATTCCCTCTTCGCCGGCTGGACTTTGTCTCTTCTCGTTGGGGGTCAATTGTTGTCGCCCGGTCACTAAAAACGTACCGCGAGGCTCGTCGTGCCAATTCAAACAAGAGTCTCTCTATTCCCTCTCTTCGCTCTGGCCTTCCAGAGCTCTCGTCACTTCAGGGAGATTGCAAATGGGAGCGGCACACTCCCAGGGGGCTCTACCACCAAAGCTACCACCAAAGATGACGCTTAGTAAGTAATTTGGGTGATAAAAATGATGCCAGATAAAAACGTAATTGCCCATACTCCTTTGTTTCCTCTCATCCATCGGCCTTCACTTATTTCCTCGAGTTACTTTTATAGAATTGCTTTTAAGTGATGTCGTCCTTTTATGCAGTTCTTTTGTTCCCCTGTTTGTTTGTTTATTTTATTTATTTAATCGTTTGTTTTCTATTCCATTTGCTCTCCTGGGTTATTTGTTTGGTTTTGTTGTATTCATTGCCTTAATGGTATGGTCCTGTATTGACGTTATGTATTACTATGCTTTGCTTCTCTGTAGAGCACTTTTTTTTTCTTTTTAAAGGTGCTATATAAATAAAGTTATTATTATTATTAGTTCAAGAGCTGCAGGGTTTATTAGCCTGAGGCACGGTGGCTTTGGGCTTGATACCAATAACTAATCTTTATTTTGTTCCCACTCATCCCACACCACGATGACCATGCAGTTCCCTTCCTCTCCACTAGTGGCGACTCATTATAAACCTAATTCCCCCGGCAGCAGTGATTCATTACGTCTTCCTCCATCCGGTTTGCAAAATCTTGCAATTACCTTCAGAAGTCGGGGTCCGTCTCCCTCCGTGAGCGATCGCAGAGCGGCGTAAAGAGATCAGGTGAGATTGAGAGGGGACTCGTTCGCTCCACGCACATGAACGCTTAACCCATTTGTAGTTTAGAAAACAACTTTTGCATTTTCTGGTCGCTTCAGATTAGATTAAAACACAAACCTCCAACTGGATTAATTCAACCGCTTCCATTTAAAGCTTTTCTTTTTGTCATTTAGCGTACGCGGTGCTGCTGCTGGAGGAACTGTGGTTTTCATGACGCCACCAGTCATCTCTGTCAAAGCTACTTTCTCCATGAGCATCTTATTAAATCCAGTTTAAATCCATCACTGTCCTCTGTCTTGATATGGGTCATGCAAGTCACACGCTCTTGGTTATTTTTAGTCGCTTTAACATTCTTGTTCTTGCATTTATGTGGACATATTTTGATGGGCTTTAACCTCTGAAAACCTTTTTTGGGGGAAAATATGCCAAGTTATGAACTGAATGCTGCGTCTGCATTAATATTAACGCTCTGTGGCGCCGTGGGTGTTCACTTTGATCGGGGGAATAAACCACGGCTACGCATTCAACGTTAAATAAATACCAAGTAGTCAATCAAGACTTAAAAAGGACCACCATGTGGACGACCACGACGAATCATTCCCATTTATTCCCGTTGTATATTCTCTTTGACTGGGATTCCAGAGAGTAGTTTTGTTGTGTATAAATATCCCGCGTCTATTTTGCAGTATCTCGTATCCCGTTGTGACATTTGGCTTTTGAATATTCTTTTTTTCCCCTGTAAAAGCAGACGGACATCTGATCTCCTCCACAATGTGAGGTAAACACGACCCGACCTTGTGACTGTCCGTGGATAATGAACTGCGACACACAGCAGCACACGCAGCCTCTGAAGGAACGTCCTTATGGCGGCACAACGAGGCGGCGTGACCTTTTCCTGCTCGCTCCACTCTGGCCTCGGACACTCATTATTTCTCTAAATGTAACGTAATGCAATACAGATAAAAGATATGCCTGCTCTGCTTGTATATACAAATCAAACTAAAAGAATTGATAGACTACATTTGTATCTGTCAATTCATAAAAAAAAGAAAAACATGCCCTTTATACACAGAGCGACAGGTTTCTCAATGTACAGCACGAAATAAATATATATTTTATCTTATGTTGAGAAAGCATGTCGTTAGGTATCGTGCATTATTGAGGTCCAATTATTGTTTTGGCGTAAATGGGATTCTATTGGTGTATTATTTGTATAATTTCAGAGAGGAGAGAATTAACACAATAACATCAATGTCCTCATTGAGCAGCCCGACTGTGATAAAACCATCCCAAAAAAAAAAAAAAAAAACATTACCACCATCTGTTACTGCTGTTTGATAAATCCAAATGTGGACTTTCATTAATTGAGATGAGGGATAATGTATTTGTAACCGAACGAGGACCTCCACATGATGGCTCCATTTTGCTTTTCACTCCCCTGGTTGTAATGTTTTGGTTTTGTATTTTAACAGCTCGTCGTTTAGCCGCTCCGTCCTCAAACAAGGTTAACAGACGCGTTTTATCACTCTGGCCGATGGCTACGTTTCAAAAAGTACACTATGTTAAATCGTCACCTATAACATTGGCATTGCGGCTTCACCTTGATGACGTCATACATCAGCACTGCGTGGAGGATAGCACAGCTTTTCACCCCAAAATTCATTCCAAAATGATACTCAGTCCTTTTTATACTAGTATTCAAGTCAAACTTCCAAAAGGTATCAGTGTTAAAAGTTGCTATAATAGCACGTACTGTATTATTAAAATAAAGAATACAGTAGCAATGTTTCCATCAAGATAATTTCAAGCTAACCTTTGAATCGTCGCAAAAAAAAAAAAGCGGTATAAAGCAAATGAAGTAGAAGAAGCAGAAGTAGCGAGCCGGAAACAAAGCGAGTCGCCTTGGTCATGTGACCGTCCTCGAGAGGAAGATGGAGACGTCCTCAGGAATGTTTCAGTCGGGCAAGTTGTAATTGTTCTTTCGTGTCAGCTGACCTCGCTTCACGCCGTCAGGAGACGAAGTTGTGTGTGACCAGAACGTATATTATCCAGCCAACTCTTTTTAAGTAAATGTAATAAAAAAAGAAATGTGTATCAAATGTTCCTATACAGATTTGCAAATGTGATACTTTAAAATGTGCATGAACTAAACAAATTTTACCTAATTTCCCTTTGGGGATGAATAAAGTATACATCTATCTATCTAAATGGAAACATGGTTTAGGGTAAAAACAAACAATTCAGATTGGGTGACTAAAGGTCAGCGTTGAGGTGTGACCATGCGTCATGAAGAATGAATGTAAACAGGCTTTTGTTTGAGCAGAACAATCCTACAGGGGTTTTAACAGACGTGTTCCTCCGGTTTTACTTCATGAAGACCAGCTGACGAAACCAGAAACTGTTTTCTGTGGCTTGGACACGCAGAATGAATGAAAACCTGTACGGCGTCGTCAGCACGAGTAAACACTCCGGTTCAAGAACTCAACTACGTGTCATGCACCCTTATCTCCTCCACACACACACACACACACCAGCTACTGTGTGCTACAGCAGAGAGAACAACATTATGATCACATGAAAAAGATGGAAACAAAACACGACAGAAAGACAGGAAATGAGAGACACGGAGAGCAGATCTGATAACAAATGAATTATGGAAATAAAAGAGCAGCGGTGTTAATGAGGAGATTATGAAGTCCGGTCCTCACTCTGCCGGCTGCTCGCTCTAATACCGACCGCACCAGATGAAATCTCCCGACAAACAGACAAATTAATTAGGATGAGTCTTGGTGAAATTACTATGAACGTGGATCTGAGAGATTCAATTTTATTGATATTGGATTCTGCATGTAGTGATATCTATCGCGGCGCCAGTGGTAATACGGTCTGGATCTTACCAGATTAGAGAAGAGGCCGTGGGGGTAATTGTGAATTTTTCTTCTTTTTTAATTACTCTCTAAGATACACGTGATGCTTTAAGTTATAAACTCAGCAGCTACGTTTCGTAATATCACTTCTTATGCACCAAGAGGATCCGTTCAGACGTTCATATCTGAAGACAGAGTCAGGAAAGTGAAACATTACTCGTATAATTCACATTTCTTGGACTCTTAACAAGGGAAAATTTGTGGGCAAAGTTCGAGATATTGGAAAATCAACACACTGGCCGCGAGCCAGAAACTACTACAGTGAACCCTGCTATTGAAAGATGGAGTCAGCATCACACACAACACCAGAAAAGAACAGAACAACTACACCATGCTGCAGCTGGAATATTCAGAGCACCCTGCCAGCCACCTGGGAAGCCTCTAAACCTCCAGCTGGCAGTAAAACAGCACAACGGCGTTCATCATTTACCATCCAAGTGAGAAGAATATATTCTATAAGAATATATCATGGACGGCCCGAACTACAAATGTGCGTTTGGAGTTGAAGCAGCATGTTTAATATGACGCGTTAAGGCCAGCGGTGGGGTGATTTAATCAGTTTTTCGGGGGGGAAAAAAATCGACCCCTTGACTGATTGAAAATAGAGCCGTTTAACGTCACCTTTAGATTTCCATACCGACCTAGAAGCCTCGGCTGAATCGACAAACCGGTATTTCAGAACCCTCTGCACCCTTCATGTTTTCTTTCCATGTTGCGTTAGCTTGACCGCCGCGTGTCCTTTTGTTAGCACATCGAGAGATACACACACACACACACACACACACACACACACACACACAGCCCAACCTAGATTTACTTTGCAGCCGACAGGCGAACGGCGCGCGAAGACACAGAAACGATATCCAAGATCACACTGAATGTGATAAATAAGCGCTTTGATGTCGGCCCGGGCTTTAAAACCCGATCTGCGGGGGCTTTGATGCTGATTTGTGGTCCACGTCAGAGCGCCAAAGCAACGCTACGGCCACGCTAACAATAACTGGCAGGGCGATAAGCGGTGGAACCAGGTTACCCGCGGTCACGGCACTACACTCCATTCTGGGAGCGACGCGGTGTGAAAAGGTTGTGCCGGTACATTTTCCCTCCACCTTTTCTCTGCGTTTCGAAGCGACCGCGACTCACTTCTCATCACAGTCACACAACAACAAGCAAACACTTACCACAGCAGCGCGTTCAGCCCGTTATAATACCCACGGTAAGGGTGCGAGTGCTGCAGACGTCGTGCGACGCCACTTAAATGTGCCGCTAACAAGGATGCGGCGAAACCGCAGGAGGCGCATCAATGTAACGGCTCTGAAGGTCATCAGCGATGGTTCCACTTGTCTCGCTCTCAATGCGGCTCACTGGCAGTAATGGAAAACTGTCTATTGAAGTGAAAAGTGCCGTCAGCTTTTATAAAAACTCTTATCTTCTTTTCCAGTATGAAATGTCAGAGTTTCCTTCAAATTGCTCATCTAACGGCACGAGGCCCGGCCTTCCACAGTCCTTCTCGCCAGTAGCTAAGAGTTGGGTGTCATATGATGTGAGGGGTGAAGACAGAGTCACACCTTTCTACAAAGGTTTTATTTATTACATTTTTTTTTAGGGGTGGGAAAGTTGAAAGCCTCAGGACGGATGGTAAAAGTAGTTTTTTGTCACATTTTTACACCTTCCAGAAGCGACAGTCTCGCTCATTTACACCTCGGACTTCAACCACAACTCTGCCAACTGCCACCTACAAAAGTTCTCTGACGACTCTGCAATCGTCGGCCTCATTTCCGCAGATGATGATGAGGGAATACAGAGAACTGAACCAGGACTTTTTAGGATGGTGCCAGCGGAACCGCCTCCAGATAAACTCCAGTAAGACCAAGGAGCTGGTGGTGGATTTCCGCCGGGGTAAACGCTCTCCTCCGGTACCGGTGAGCATCCAGGGACTGGACATTGAGATCGTCAAATCTTATAAGTACCTGGGTGTCCACTTGAACAACAAACTGGACTGGTCCGACCACGTACACGCACTTTATAAAAAGGGACAGAGCAGACTCTTTCTGCTGAGGAGACTGAGGTCTTTTGGGGTGCAGGGAGCACTCCTGAAGACCTTCTTTGACTCTGTGGTGGCATCAGCCATCTTCTATGGAGTGGTCTTCTGGAGCAGCAGCATCACGGCAGCTGACAGGAGGAGACTGGACAAGCTGGTAAAGAAGGCCAGCAGCGTGCTGGGGCGTCCTCTGGATACCGTGGAGGTGGTGGGGGACAGGAGGATGATGAGTAAGCTCTCGTCCATGATAAGCCACGCCTCCCACCCCATGCAGGACGCTCTAGCAGCGCTGCACAGCTCCTTCAGTCACCGGCTGATTCATCCCCGGTGTCTGAGGGAGAGGTACCACTGCGGTCAGGCTGCACAACCAGCTGAGCTCCCAGTAGACCACTCTGACAACTGAACACTTTGAACTGAACTTGGTCACTTTATCATTCACCTGGTGCAATATTATTATTACGTATATTACGTGTATTTACGTGCAATACGTTTAAGTACTTTTCTATTCAGTCTGTATATTAATATTTCTCTACTGTTTTACTGCTCATTTATATTTATTTATATTACTTGTTTCTACTGTATTATTCTTCTTTTTATTCACTTGTGAGCAAGGCTGCTGTAATCCTGTAATTTCCCCACTGAGGGACTAATAAAGGATTATCTTATCTTATTATATTTTAGACAGAAAGGAGACGAGCTGGCGATTATTACATCAATTCATACTCAAGTTCACCTGAACAGCCATGTTGGTGGGGTGATGTGATATTTACTGGACCAGGAGGCAAAACAGTCATTCAGAAAACAGGATATTGCAGCGTTGACTCGAGCTGTAGAGGCTGGGTTTTAAAACGTAAAAATGTCAAACGTTACAATGAAAACTGCTCGTGAAAGAAAACATGCACCCGTTCTTTATATTTTCCTCAGGATTACGCAGCAGCACTGAACTGACTCACTAAAAAGCCCGACCAAAACAGCCAAATTGGGATTAATTTTGGTGGCAGATGGCGAGCCTGTCGAACCTAGTGAGCACTTTGGCACGAGCCCAGCGCCAATGCTCATGTTGTAATTTCCAAACCTGGACAGAATAACAATTCAGACGTCTTGGTTTGAGCTGAATGGACAAGTAACTGTCGTCAGAGAGGACCAGAAACATCGCTGCACACAGGACGCGTCGGGAGAAGATTTGGTTGGAATTGACGTGAATTTATTCATAATGTAGACGTGCAATACGTCAAATGTGGGGCTACAACTAACAATTAAATCGGATAATTACTTTTTCTATTAATCTTTTAGTCCATTAAAAAGTCTTCACAGTTTCTCACAGCCCAAGGTGACGTCTGCAAATAGCTTTTTAGTCCAAAGTCCACAGATGTTTAATGTACGACGACGTTAAACAGAGAAAGGTAGCAAATCATCGCATTCGGAGGAGCTGGAGAATTATGTACGTTTTGGGGGTTTTTTTGCTTGAAAAACAGAACTCGAGTTTTTTTAAATTACCCATTTAAAAATCAGCTAATCGTCTCAGCTGCAGGCGAATAAGATGAGCGTTGTTTATTGCTATTATTGCCACCGCCTGAAGCCATGCCGTCACTGAAATGTCACCAGCCTCAGAGGAAGAGGGCCGCTCCCGGCTACCTCTTTATTCTTCCAGTCGGACCAAAACAAAAGCCGGGGGCCCGATCATTAAGGGCCCCGCGGTGACGGAGCGTTCCACTCAAGTGATTTCTAGCACACTGGACAGCCATCCAGAAGGCGCTCCATTGCAGCTCACCTTGTAAATGCTCCACTACGGGATGCTGGCTCCATATCCTTTGAATAATCAGATGCAGCCATGGTATAGCTAAAGTTCTTGTGACATATGGGGCGAAAAATAAATAAAAATGCAGCAGTAGTTTGACATGCATCAAGCAACCACGTCTGTATGCATCTAATCCGTAACTTTAACAGTTTGCCAGAAGGATATTTGCTGTTGTAATCTCGCCTGTGAACCAGTTGCGCTGCAACAATGGACGCTCCGCGTGTTCCAGTCTGAGGAAGCATTACGGCTCGATTGTTCCCGTATTGCAATCTGGCGACGCTCATCAAGCTCCGCGTATACGTTCCCTCACGTACCGCCCGTGTTACCGGGCCATGCAGATTAGTTTCAGCTTGGTGTAAATGAGGTTCTGAGGTCTCTGAAGCAGAGACTTCTCTCACCATCTCAAAAGAAGGAGATTCGGGCAATGAAGGGCGATAATGTCTGCCAGACTCCTCCTACACCTCCTGCTGTGCAGAATTACCCTGTTGGCAGCTATAATGAAGTAGAAAATGGTTCTCAATGAGGATGGTTGGCATGAAGGTCTGAGGAATATCCAGAGTAAATGGATTTTATACCAAATGTGCAAATCAAATAACATCAAACTTTGTTTTATTGGATCTCAAAACCTCCCCAAAGAAACGGAAAGAAGCTTTTAGAGGATGCTAAAAGCTACTGGGGAAACTATACTTCTTTTGCAAGTTGAAAAGGCTGATATTTATATTTACCCATCTGTATTGGCCCAAACATAGAATGTTGTTTACTAGAAATTAGGTTTGAAATATTGGGGATACTTTGATATTTGAGGACTAGATAAATATGCATTCTCAACTGCAGAGTTTAAGCATCAACTCGTGTATTTTGAGACAGCTTTCTGTATTATGTAGTTTAAATATTAAATGTCCAGTAAAACCAGTTTAACCCACAGGACATAAATTCAGAGAGAGCATCTTCTGAGATCTTTACCGCGGACACGGACCAGACTAAATCAAATGAAAACAACGTCAGAGGAGATGCTTCCTTGGTCGTAAACATGACCGATTCAAGAAGCTCCATGAGGAGAGTTCACGGCTGAAGGATGACATCTGAGCCGTCAAGAGAAACCGTCTTAATAATCTGATATGCACATCATGCAACTGGTTCACAGATTTTCACCCTTGAATCTTTGTGAAAAAAATAACCAGTCGTACCGTAAAAACAACTACGAAATGAAAACACAGCACAGTACTGCCAAACGGCACAAAAACCCTTTAGCAATGATCCAAGCCATTTTAAATGAATGCCAAGATCTTGAGAACTAACTAAAAGAGATGGATTAGCTCATGGCAAATGGAATAATAACCTGTGCTCCCTCTAAAGCGTCCATGAGACCATGAACAGCCTGAGCCAGTGAACAGAGCGCTGCTTCTGTGGGCTTTTCTCAAGGCAAATAAAGTAAAAGTTGGAATTATTACGAGCCGGCCTGCGCTCCCGAGGGTCTCTTTAAATGCTAGCGTGCCTCATTTCCCAGCGGTGGTTTGAACCCTGGCGCACCAAGCGAGGACTTTAGGAACAGCGGAGGCAGCCGTACCAAAACGCAGGTTTCCATAGAAGAGAAAAGACAAACATACGACTGCTTATGTGCGGTTAAATGGATCACATTTGCATAAAACTCATTTCAGGAGACCTCAAAAGGTTTCATTCTCCCTCCTCAAACCCTTAAATTATGGTGATCCCCGGGACATCTCGTGGTTCTTCTTCTATCCCACAAGTCACAGCTCTTAAAACAGACGTGAACCGAGATCTGCACGTTGCATTCCTGAAAACTGAACTTCATTATAATATTTTTAAAGAGGCATATTCATTTCTTTCGAATAAATTGAGTTTCATGACATAAATCAGCTTTGGCTGTAACCTGCAATTAAAAATGCATAAAGTAGATCCCAAAGCTTAAAAAGGGGCAATAAAATTAATTAGATTCAGCCTATTTAAAAAAGGAAGAAATACATTTCTCCATCTCTTCCTGCCCACCTGAGGAACACCTCCAAGCCAAAACCTATTGGTTCATCAGGTACACAACTAGAAACGCTTCAGGCAGCAACGACGACCGCTCGCTTAAAAAGATCCGTCTGGGATTTATGACAACAGACGAACGTGCGAAATATTTGAGCCCATAAATGCAGCCGGGTGACATTTAGCTCCTAATGCTCCCGTTATCCATCGCTGCTATAAACTGCCACCTGTGGACGAGCATCAACCATCCCAGCTTTTACCTCGAGGATCCTCCCGTGACTCGCAGCCCACCGGAGGCCATGTCTGCTCCTTCCCAGTCGCTGGACTCAAATATAATTACGTTATTTGAAGCAGAATCCAGAGTTCCCGAAGGCTTTGGGGATGTGAAAATGAGCGGCGCCACAGGGGACGAGGAGGCGAGCCTCAGCGGTGCCCAGCTAATGACCTGCTAGCAGCACGGAGGAGACCTTTCCTGTGAAATGATGCTTTCCACCTGCTGTTTGGCATTTTCGTTTTCGCTAGAAAGCAGTTTGTCATCACAAAATAATACAAGCGTAACGTGCCGTTTGATTCATATATGCATCCAAATCAAACGGCATACGTAATGAGACCGATTTAAAAACACACACTGAGCCTGATGAAAATAATCAGCTAAATATTAACAGCTCAACTTGACAAAAAACTAAAATTGAAATCAACACTTTGGGATTCTCCAATATGAAGTTACCATGTTGTTAGATAATCCAACAAATTGAAGCGATGTGGCTTTTACATAACGAAATAGCCCCCAGTGCCGATGTGATAGCTTACAGTAAGTAATTAAACATTTACTGAAATGTAAATATGACAGAATGCACTTTAAGATAACTCGAGTCCGTTGAGAATAACATTTGCTGGCAGGGCGTGAAACTTGTCCAGCACAGCAGAGCCCAAATAGCACGAGACACAATATTAATTTGATTTAGGAGAAGGAGAAGAGCCTCAAAGCGACGACTGGCTAGCGGCCACAGAGGCGGGAAAAACCACCGACTAATGCAGAAGCATCTGGCTCGTGGCGAGCCCGTTTAAGCGGTAACTTAAGTCCAGCTCGTCGAGTTCAACCCGAGAGGCAAGAGGAGAACACTGTGGTGATGAAGACGCATCGTACTATTACACACCCGGCGGAGACACAAACGGTGGAGGTATTCAGAGCCATGGCCGAGAGGAAACGTCTGAGCGTGATGCAACTCGGGCAAAGAACCAAAAATAAACCTAGAAAAAAATTAAAAAAATGTCTCCTCTTAATCCTAAATCATAAAGGAAAAAAATAATCTCCTTAAAATGCGTCACATACCAGATGATGATAAAAACCCGCTCCTTACCTGTGCCTGTGCTCGTCGTGGCCTCCCTGTCCGTGGATGACCACCTGTCCAGAAGCGTGCTTCCCCTCTTTGGGCGAGTCGATGTGCGGGATGAGCACGTCCTCCAGGCCCAGGTCGAAGCGCTTGTGCTTGGAGTTGTCCGGGAGGAAGAAGAAGGCCCCGAAGCACAAGGTGATGAAGGCACTGAGGATGAGGAGGAGGATGAACTTCTCGGAGAGCCTCAGCGTCGCCCTGTGGTGCGGGAAAGAGGAGGCGCCCGGCGACAGCGTGGGTATCCTGCGGCCCGACAGCGGCAGGAGAGCCGGCGTCGTCATGTTTGGAGCGGTCGACTTGAACTCGGGCGGGGTGAAGGTTTAGGGGCGGGGCGGGGGGAGGGGCAGGTAGGGCGGGCGGGTTCACGGGTGCTACGGGTGTTGTCGTAGCGGCATGCACGAGCGGGTCGACGTTATTATCTCATCCCTGCGTCGATAAGTCCAGAAAGCAAAAGGGGCCGAGGTCCCAGAGTGAAGGAGCGACGGGGCGGCGGGGAATCGGTCATGATGATTCTGGGAGGAGAGAAAGGAAAGAGTTAGCGTCCAATGCAGAATTACAATTAAGTCAAAGACACCCATCAATAAGGTGCCACTGTTTTCCTCCCCTTCACCAGGGTGCATACACATTGTGACCAATGGGTTTCATGACTTTTCCATGACTTTAAAACCAAATTTCCATGACTGAACATTTAGTGAAATCTGGGTGTAAACAGTAAAAAGTGAGTAAATGTAGTATTTAAACTAACAATGAGAATACAAAGCATACAGTAAACCTTAAATGACTCAAATGAATGAGACAATAGTTTGATTAAAAGAATAAACATTTATATAGATGCCTGTATGTATGCCTGCTTATATTTTGAGAGTCTTTCTTTTAAAAGCATATTCATTATTTCAAACTCAGCGTAAATGAACGACATGAACACATGAATATAACACATTTACGTGACTTTTACTAAGCCTTTGGGATTTTTTTTTTTTTTTAAGGACTTTTCCAGGCCTGGAAATAACCATTTTTAAAATTCCATGACTCTTCCAGGTTTTCCATGACCGTATGAACCCTGTCTAACCGTCTTTCCTCCACGCAGTCAGGATGGAAGAGCGGAGAGTCTTTATGTTTTTCCTTAAGTCGTCAATCCCCCCTCCAGCATTGTCCCTCATAAACCACCGGCATCCTCTC
The DNA here is from genome assembly GCA_038501785.1 of Myoxocephalus aenaeus. Taxonomy (NCBI): domain Eukaryota; kingdom Metazoa; phylum Chordata; class Actinopteri; order Perciformes; family Cottidae; genus Myoxocephalus; species Myoxocephalus aenaeus. The sequence goes on along the minus strand of JBAMJR010000226.1, from coordinate 979,919 downwards.
GCCAAACACTCCCAGACGGCCTAACGGCACTGAAAATATGATCCAAACACGTGGTGACAAATCTAGAACGGGTCACATATCAAGGGGATAGCTGAGATATCAAGAGTCGTAAACAATCCTCTCGCATGCTTTCGGTGAATTTAATCACATGCCATGTCACAAAATAAATCTCTCTCACACAAAACAGTTAATCCTTTGGCCGTGAACATATTCTCCATAGGCTTAAGGTATCAAGAGACAATGTGCCACGTCTATGAAACCATCGCCTAACATCCCATCCCCCCATGCTCAAGCTAACACACCTGCAACCAGACTCAACCCAGCTGATCACAGCTTGCCATAGATCGTGATGAGCAAATCAAAATGACAAAGAACGACAGAGATGAAGAAGCAAACATCGCAAATCCTCCTGGAGTCGACCAGAATGACAATTCACAGTTGTGTGTGTGTGTGTGTGTGTGTGTGACAACCCCCCCCCCCTTCTTTCTTTTTTTATTTATTTATTTGTTGCTTGAGAAGGGGCAGGACATGCAAGCCAAGTGCATTTTGCAGGCACGTAACGTTATCTTGCATCTCAACTCCCCCAAAATCCTTACAGCAAATATCCAAGTGGCTGTATTGGAGAAGAAGAAGAAAAAAAGCCCTCCCACGTGACCACATATGCAAAAAAAAAAAAAGAAGAAGAAGAAGACGGTTTTACGGTTTAACAGGCGGCCCCGTTAACTGGCGACTTGCAGCCGAACGCGTCCGTTGTTGACGTAGTTACTACAGCCGTTGGAAAAAATAGGAGAGCGAACACGTAGCTGTCCTCGTGAATGCCGTGTTGTTTAAGTCTTCAATACAGCGTATAAAATTAAACAATGCGGCATTCACGAGGACAGCTACGCGTTCCCGTTCCTATTTTTTCCCAACGGCTGTAGTAACTACGACAACAACGGGGTCGCCCGTTAAACCGTTACACCGGCTACTGCTCGAAGTGCAAATATGGATGGAAACAGCCCCTTTAAACGCCAGTATAAGCGGTCCTATTAAAGCCAGAGGGGAGGGGAGGGTCGAGCCAGCTAATGGCAACATAAATTAAATATATATATATATATATATATATATATATATATATATATATATATTTATTCCAACGGGTCTGTGCGGAGCTACGATGTCTCCGCACAGAATACCAAGTTCATCCTCACAGAGCCCGTCTTGTGTGAGGTGATTAGCCGACACGACGTGCTAACGAGCGGCTAACTTCTCCAGCTAACGTCGGCCAAAAATAAATAAATAAACGTGGATATATATATATTTTAATATATTCCGACAGATCGCGGATGTTTTAGCTAACCTGTGGGTTGGAAAGACTTAGCTGTAAGTATATGTATATATACATATATAAATATATATATAAGGTCTAGCTATTTTAGCTAGGTTCCGAGCTAAGCTAGCTAGCTGGTTACCAACTGACAGATGTTGGTCCTTCGAGCTGCATCACCACCTTTTCTCATTTGCTCGTTGGGATAAGAACTGATCCCAGTCAAGATTCCCGGTCCTCCCGGTTGGAAGAAGTCGCTGCAGCGGGCGTCCTCATGTCCACGGGGTTTCCAAAGACCGTTGTAAAGCCTGCTCCGATGAAAACCGTTTGTTTTTTCCCCTCAACCGTCGCAGCTCGCGAGCCACATAGCGTTACAGCAGCAACCGGCGGACGTTGAAGAAGGAGGAGAGGGAGGAGGAGGAGGAGGAGGGGGCGGGGAGGATGTTGATGACTGGCCGCTCTGTCGGACTGCAGCGGCGGACTGGCGGACTGCTGCTGCCGCTGCTCGGGGATCCAGCGTCAACTCCTCAGCCCGAGTTAGGGACCGTCTGACAATTTCCGTTGACAAAAAATCATGTTTTTTTAATGATTTATAAGAAAGTAACGTTATAATTGTCACAGCCCAACTTGCCTTGGGATTAACTGCTCTTCTCATTCAATTAGTAGTACAAATATATATATAATATAATAGTGGAAGCCAGCTGTGCGATGCGTTATTTCACTTAATTAGCTCAAATTAGTTGCCACTCCCTAGTATTCACATCCTTTGATAAAGTACCAAATAGGCTCAACACAGTAAAAACAACACTCTGTTGCAAGAAAAAAGCTCTGCATTGAACCTGTTACTTAAGTAAAAGTATGTAAGGATAATAAATAAAAATTTACTTAAAGTGATAAAAGAAGAATGTTCATTCTGACTGTTTATTACATTGTTATTACTCATGCATTAATGCAATAAAAAGCTATATTTTACAGTTGTTGTTTGAGCTGTAGCTCATTTTGTAAACGTCATAATGATCATTCTGGATTAATCTGCTGATTGTTTTTTTTCTCCGTTAATCGATGGATTGTATTGTTTGTAAATATTCTCAAAATAGTGAGAGATGCCGTCACAATGACCCAGATCTTTTTGGTTTCGTCCAACCAACAGTCCAAACCAATACCATGTATCCTTCTAGTAGAAAGTACACTTGAGAAGAAAATACTCAAGTAAAGTACAAGTAGGCTCCCACTCAATTTTGTGGTTGAAAAGTCAGATACTATACTTAAAACATCAGGTAAAGTACTGTTAGAAATAATAATTCTGCATTCAAAATTCAATTTAAGCAGAAATAGAAAAGGTACTGAAACTAAAAGCACTAATTAAAGGCTGCAGCGTAGGGATCCCTGCCAGTAATACAATAATATATATTATATTAATAAATTATTGCTGATGTACATTGTTCTAATATTGTTATTCCATTCACTTCTGCCGGTTTAAATACTTCTTTACTGCACTATAATTACTGATGTCTGAAACGTTGTGCATGACTACAGTCAAACTAGTGTAAACAATTGATAAATAAACATAAAACTAACCGGCAAAAAAATGTATAATGATTAATTGCTACTTTTTCAATCAAAATTCCCAAATCTTAGCTGGTTCTAGCGAGTTCATTTTGCCTGTTTATTTCTAATGTTACTATTATTAAGACAAAAAATAGAACTGATGAGCTCACATTTGGCAGCAAACCCTCAACATTTCCGGTTCAAGAGCAAAACAGGAGCGCATTAAAATAAAGAAGTCTTTGTTGCCCTCAGACTAATAAGCATTTCCCAGCACCGGCCTCTTGCACATTTATAGATGTTTTATGGAACAACCGAGTACAAGATGTCTTCTGCTTCCTCCGAGCTCCAAAGACGACCCACTTCATCATGCAGACCGCGAGGAAAAGAGTTTTAGGAAAAAGATTGTGGTTCATGTTTAACATCTCTGAGATGCAATTAGTGATGAAACACTGGGTGAGTTGTTTATCTTCGCCTTCAACAGGAAACCTGATAGATGACATCTTTCTGTGTACTTTAGTATAACTTATATTATACAAACAAGCCCTGTTCAGAAACGCAGTTATCACACACAGCAGATAGTGTGTGTGCTGCCGTGTTACTACTCAGACTATTCAACAGTTCTTCTGGCTGTTGAGGATCTTTGTCCGTCGTGAGCGATATCCCCGATGACATCATTGTGTTTGGTTATTGGGGTCTTCTCAGCAGACTGCAAGTTCCAAACAGAAAGTCTGGGTTACAACTGGAGTTTGAAAGATTTATCAGGCTGGGAGACTGTAATGAAAATATATGATCAAATTGCATTCTGGGAGATGTGGAATGCAGTGTTTTCAGAGCTTAAACCCTATGACAAAAAGTCAAAATATTTGATAAATTTGAATTTTGTGAGTTGTCCAACTTTGTAAAAATGCAATACTAAATCACGAGGAGTAGGCCTTTAAGTTCTATAATTATTTTGTCAAGTCATTCCATTTGTAAGAATCAAGTCCAGAACAAGCAAAAGGAATGACCCGGATCATTTCGGGAAGAGGAAGTAACATAAGACCTGATGTTTTAATTGCAAAGTTATTTATTTAGCAACAACAGTTTTTCCTGACTAAATAAATAACTTTCTAATGCAGTCTACTTACTTAGTTTGAGAGTAACGTTTTAAACCTGGCTAGTATTTTCTCATGTTCTTGCAATGTTTTAGAAAAATTTCAACAACTGTTGTTCCCGTCACGTTAACACAAAAAAAAACATGGAAAATAGGGTCCAGGTTGAAAAATACCAAAGTTACTCTTTAACCTTCACCACCAGGATACACCATGAGTGAAGACTTCACATAAGACAGTTGACCACACGATGGTCTTGAGATCTGCTGAGATGTAATCCTCATACGAATTTTTTTTAAATAACCAGATTAATTTAAAAGGAGACATCGGAGAGACGTTCAGCTGATGTCTTCGTCATGTTTTGGCAGCTTTGTGCAGCAGCAGCAGCTCCATTCACTGCACAGCCTGGATATATATACATCATAAATGGCTGCCGCCAGTGGCGGTGCGTCAATAGAGGGCGCTAGGGCGCCGCCCCTCCTAAGATTTTGCGATGAAAAAAAAAAAAGAAGAAAAAAAAAATATAATATATACTGTCAAAAAACATTATATATCAAATAATTTAAATAAGAAATATACCGTGTTGACGCGCTAAATGTGTGTGGGAGACCGTAAGCCCCTGTCAACAACCACTTAAGTTAAATATAATATATCGCCATTCATCATCACTGAGAAAAGCCCCTCCCCCCTCGGGGCGCCGGCCAAATGTGTGTCTATGGAAAGCTAACAAACATTTCACCCTCGTGACGGCAAGGACAGCTTCTCATTGGCGGATGAAACGTGAATCTTCGGGCGCACGAATCTGCGCCCTAGCCAATGACATCGTTTCTTATTGCAACGTGGTTGGACTATTCGTCCAATCAGAGACCTTTATCATTCCCTCACATCCCATGTAGCTACGCGAGCAACACAGCTAGCAGAGACTTTGATTATGTTAGTATGGCGACTGAAAACTCTGTGGTATCTCTACGCGAAACACCTTTCAATCCACGATCAGATGTTGACAAGAAGAGGCTGAAAGAGTTGGGACCCGAACGTCCGGATTTAAATATTCAGCAGCAAAGCAGTGAAGCTACATGCACCAAGCTACATGCTAACCGGAGCTGCTAGCTGGAGGCTCCGTGTGCAGTGGCTCTGAGCAGCCGAGGAAGCGCCGGGCTGTGAAGGAAGATGAGCTTGAAGGATTGCTGCAGAGGTGAGTGTCAAAATCAGCAGATGCCTGTTAGAGTTTAATGTTTTATCTTTCCCACAGCAGAACACATGTTGGACATTGTTAGATTTGGGTGGATATCATATCAGGCTATAACTTTATCTAAAATACCAATTCAACCCCCAACAAGTTAGTGTGTGTGCGTGTGTGCGCGTGTGTGCGCGTGCATGTGTGTGTGTGTGTGTGTCATAGCTACAGCCATCAAGGTGGCTCCTGGCCTTTTGTCTATGTTGCTGAGCCATCAAGACACACAAAACATAGTTTTTTGTCTGTAGTATGAAGCCTGTTTGTAGTAGATATTTCCCCACAACTTATCTTACTGTCTCTGTCTCTCTCTCTATATATTTATCTGTAGGTTTGTGACACCATACTTGGACACACCAGGGAACGCTTTGCCTTCAAAGACCACCTCACCAGTGCCACCTTACTGCAGGGCCCCCAGTTTGAATGCTACGTCAATGTATTCCCTGAAGTTGCTCTGGCCACCACATTGAATGTTTCTTAAACCATTCTGCTCTGAACCTCTCATGCCCAAAGTTACAGTTTGTTGATAGTTGTTATTGGACAGTGTTGAGCACTGTGTTTTCTTGAAATAAAGCTTTGTTTTTTAGAATATTCTACTCCAAACCTCTTTTCTTCTCATTGTGGAGTGCTATTTAAACCGCGCCCCCCCAAAAAAAAAAGTCACCAGCCGCCACTGGCTGCCGCACAAAATTGAAAAATCTGATCGAAGGCACTCTCCTTTATCAAAAGCAGCCGGAGTTGTGTCGCCCAGAAGGACACAGTTTATCATATATCAGTCCCCTGATATATGCAGAGTCATTTCATATTCTTTTGGCGCTGACAACAGGTGCTCCGTCTTCTGTCTCTGCAGAGAGAAACCGCCGAATATTGAGACAGGTGTCACTTTGCTTTGAGCAGCGTTCCCCCCCTTCGCCCCGGCCAAGAACAAACTCCTGGGCCAAAAAGCTCGTTCGGCTTTTCACCGCAAGTGAAAGGTGTAATTTGTCAGAAACCTCCGCGATGACACTTCTCCCGCTGCTGAATGGCTGGCTTTCCTGTGGGTGAGGGCCACAAACCTGGCTGAACCACAAACTCTCAAAGACAAAAGGTGACCGCGGGAGTCAGGGAGCACCACACTTTAGTCTCTCGTTCCACCAGAACAAGGTGGCCACATAAACATACAACCACCATTTAAACAGAAGTACATGTTCCACAGATGTGGACGGTTGAAGGCATGAGAAGGTCTGCAGGCGGTGTTAAGTGTGTGTACTGTAGTAGCACCACTGTGAAGGTCTTTGAACCGCTTTCAAAGGGACTGGTTCGTTGGTGGAAAGTCCTTCTTGTGATCATCCATCCAGAAAAGCTTGGATACTGTTTCTGAAAAAGGAGATTTAGTATTTTCAGTAAGCCGTGCATTCATCGTGGCTCTGGAAAGGGCAGCGTTGTTCAGTCCACTGCTTTGGTGAAGACTGAAGTGTGTTGGAAGGATTGCTAGGATTTTCTGTTCAGACATGAACTGTTGCATGGAACAAGGTATCCATGGTGTCCAGAGGAGGATTCATAAAAACGTTGGTGATCCTCTGACGTCCAGGTCAATTAGTTTGGGTTATAACCAAATACCTGAAACTAAAGACATTCCCATCAACGTTGTGTGTATATGGTGAACTTTCCTTGAGGAAGACACTGAAGACACAAGATGCTACCGATGGGACTGCCAGTGCCTTCCATGGTATACTAATGACTATAAAGAGCGAGAAAGTCCACACAGAGGTCAAACTAACACAGGACTTTCACCCAGGAGGCTGCTGTTCATGTCCCCCGTGAAAATGTTGAGATTGCACTTATTATGTAATGTTATGTTTGATTGTTAAAAGATTTATGCACACTACGTTGTTTCGCTACGTTGTTTCGCTACTACGTTGTTTCGCTACTACGTTGTTTCGCTACGTTGTTTCGCTACGTTGTTGCGCTACGTTGTTGCGCTACGTTGTTGCGTTACATTGTTGGTTACGTTGTTGCGCTACATTGTTGGTTACGTTGTTGCTTTACGTTGTTGCTTTACGTTGTTGCGTTACATTGTTGCTTTACGTTGTTGCGTTACATTGTTGCATTACATTGTTGCGTTACATTGTTGGTTACGTTGTTGCGTTGTTGCGTTGTTGCGTTACATTGTTGCGTTACATTGTTGCGTTACGTTGTTGCGCTACGTTGTTGCGCTACGTTGTTGCTACATTGTTGCGCTACGTTGTTGCGTTATGTCTTGCGTTACACATGAACCATGATCTTTCTTCTGACCTTAAAGTCACTTTGATGAACCTTTAACTTTAACTCCAATGGAAGACTCCCATTGTTTAACGTTAGTGATGCTAACTTTTGGGTTGACTTACAATAAATACGTCATCCCTGCTACAAAAGGCCAGACCCAGCCGATCTGCCTCTGATTGGATAGTATTTGTTGCCGTCGCTGGTTGCATTGGTTTAGGAATGAAGAGATAGATTGCTTCGGGTCCGGGTAAGATAGATAGATATCTTCCCGCGTCTCAAGAAGTGAGACTATAACTCACAAAAATACTCCACAGCCGCTCATTCACTTTTCTTTGTCTCTCACTGTGAGCGCTCCATGTTGAAGAACAGCTCAGCGGGCAGTTAGTCCTCACTGTGACAATGTCAGCCCGCATCCCAAAGTGAGCTTTTTCCCTGACAGGTAATCCATCCGTGCACAAAGTTCAACCATAAAGACAGTCCCAGTGTTACGTTTTTTTTTTTTGCTGAGTGTGCGAGAGTCCATCAGCTGGTCCTTGAGCTGCCACCGGCTCTCTGCGGCAACAACCATAGGACCACCGGGACGCGTGTGATTTACGGGGGCGCCCCTCGGTGAGTGAATTAGCGGCGGTGTGATACGGCGTGCGGCGTCGTAATCGCTGTGAAGTCCTCTCTTCGGAGAGGACTCATCGCTATGAGTCAGCCGCTTGGGGGTGTGATGGCGGCGTGGACGCTTGGAGACACACACACACACACACACACACACACACACACACACACACACACACACACACACACACACACAAAATAGCTGAGCAGACACAAAAAGACTGACAGTTTCCAAATCACAGCCAAGTTGCAGAGAGGGAGGGTGTGTGGCACATTTCACTCCCACAAAATACAAAGCTGCAAAAGACAAAAACACATTCTTTAGCCTGGTGTGTCATGAGATGCTGTATTTCACCAAAAGCCGCCTGTCCAAGCGGGTGAATTGTGACACCTGAGGGGACCCGTCTGTCAGAGTGGCGGAGGGGGGTGGGGGGGTCAAGGTCAAGCGGCAAGGTCAAGCATCAACCTCTCGCTCTGGTGGACAAGCGGCATTTGTATGCCATGGAGGGAAATAGTGTGAGAAGTGTCAATCCCACGCTCCGGCGGAGATAACTGCACATAGTGCTGAGAAAGGCTTTTCTGCGACGCACTGTTGATTTTCGACTTTCCAGTTAATGGCGCGACGCCAAGAGCCGGCGATCGGGAGTCCGTGCCGGGCAGCGCGGCATGATGGGTAGATAAACAGAGCTCTGTCCACATCTTCGTTATGCATCAGCGTACGGACACTTACCTCACAAGCGATACTGAAGGATGGGGATCCCAATTTTAGTGATTCAAGTCCTATTTTTTCATACTTTTAAGTGAAGTATTGTATTGAAGTTGTATTATTGGTGTGTGGTGCAACATAGGCCTCTTGCATGTTACTTTAAATTCATAATTTTTTTATTTTAACTGTGTCTAATGGAGAATAAAAAAGTCGTAATATAGAACATAATTTAGCGAACAAGTCGGACCAGGTGAGTGTAAAATGAAAAATCTGTAAACATTAAGTCGATGGAAGAGAGAAAGTAATTATTTTGTCATCTGGAGTTTTTCTCTGCTTCTCCAACGTCTTTGTGTAATTTGTAATTAATGAATCTTCTTGTCAGAGTTTGGCCGTCGGTCCTGTAAATGGTCAGCGAACAGTTATTGAGTGTGTCTCCAGATCTCGTTGATTAGTGCTGTAAGTTTCCTCTGATTATAATTTAATTTCATACTGATTAGTTTTACTGAGACCCGGCTTGTATCCTCCAGATACCAGAGTGCTTCTCTGCATCTAAATCATCTTTGAATCGTTCGCCACCAGGAAACACAACACAGGCTGTCACGACTAGCAGCACATTAAAGCGTTTTAACGGAGATATAGTCAAAGAGTACCGTACTTTTCGGGTTATAAGCCGCTACTACCTTCGGTCAGTGTCCCCGTTAGCTCCCCGCTGTAGCCAGCTGGGGCTCCTGCTAGCGCTCCGTCACTTCCCCGCTAACTTCCGCTAGCTCCCTGAAAACCACCGAAGGTAGCGGGACCAGGCTCGACACCCGACTTGGGCAGAGGGGACGCGGGCAGTAGCAGCAGCAGCGGGCAGTAGCAGCAGCAGTGGCCGGTAGCAGCAGAAGCGCTAACTAGCAGCGCTACTAGCAGCGCTAGCTAGCAGCGCTACTAGCTTGCTACAGCGGGGACACTGATCAGCCGTAGGAGCGGCTTATAACCCGAAAAGTACGGTACATTTAACTGAAACGTAGCATTGAATGAAAAATGCTAGATGTCTTGTGCATCATTTTGTACGCATGCTTCTTTAAAAAAATATTGATGAAGACGTGAAAACAGAAGAAACCTTGTACATTTGGTGCAGTTTAGAACGTCACTGATTCGGTTACAAGCGAAAGTAAACTGAGAGTAGGTTTGTCATTATGCAATAAAACTCCTCGAATGCAAAGTGTGAAGGCGAGACACTCAAAGTGGCTTTGCATGCACACCTCCGCCCTGAAATAAAGGAGAGAAATGTAAACATGCAGAGATTCAGGTGAAAGAAACCCCAAAATGCAGCATTCATTACACATTTGACATCAGACGGGCAACGGATCTATCAGCACAGACATCCTGCCTCCCCGATCAGTCTGCTGGCCTCCGTCTTTGATCTGCAGTGTATTGATCGCTCTAAATCGCTGCACACAACTCCTCTCATTGCATCATTGTGTTCTTCACGTTGCTGTTTTGGGCTCCGAGCCGGCGTGATCCATCACTCCCGTTGTATTGGAAACCGATACAGATCCATCGGAGGACACATCCTCACCCATGATGTCACCTTCCCAACGTCTTTAAAAAGCGTAAAGTGATCACGCTGTCAGTGATGTACGGCTCTGCAGGCGGGCCAAGGTGGAGCGGCAAATTACACTTTACCTGCCGGACTTTTTGTTTACTTGCACTTTTTGTTTTAAGGGAGTTGTTTTAAGTGAGTCAGCGAGTTCACTTTGCATTCCATCAAATATTCATCATTTTGTTGAAATCCAGTAATGCATTGACTTATAACATTGAGGTTATAAGGTTATTTTATTGTCATTATACAACAGGGTTGCACAATTAAATGCAGATTGCCTTCACATTTCGCTGCACAGCAAAACTCAAGAAATACAGTTTTCTCCTTTGCAGACAAACAAAAGGTGGAACTGTTAATGTCATTATATATGTTAATATAATACTCCAAACTGGTAGCTCTGAGCATAATGCCATACTTTTAACCCAAATAGAAATTCTAAAACAACCAGGACTCGAATCTGAAGGATTAATGCTTTAAGTAAAAAGATACTTAGTGTTTCCTTTTCCCTACTACACTACATATAGAGATACTATACTTTTTACTTGTCTACATTTTTTGTTCCTTTACAAATCAAGCTCCACACACGTAAAAATGTATTTTCTATATTTATATAATTTTTTATTTACTTAAAACAGTCTCTTTGTTGTACTTTTGAGGTCAATGTGATATAAAGTAATCACTTAGGAAACCTGGATGTAAGAGAGATATGTTTATTATAGACTGAATAAAGCCATAATTAGTAACAGCATTAGGAGAAGGGTTCTTATCCTCTTTGCAACACGACAAGGCTCTTTTGTATAACCGTTAAACCCTCTGTGCTTTGGCTCGTTCTGACATTTCCTTCTACCTGCACTAAGGCTCCTTCTACCTGCACTAAGGCTCCTTCTACCTGCACTAAGGCTCCTTCTACCTGCACTAAGGCTCCTTCTACCTGCACTAAGGCTCCTTCTACCTGCACCAAGGCTCCTTCTACCTGCACTAAGGCTCCTTCTACCTGCACCAAGGCTCCTTCTACCTGCACTAAGGCTCCTTCTACCTGCACCAAGGCTCCTTCTACCTGCACTAAGGCTCCTTCTACCTGCACTAAGGCTCCTTCTACCTGCACCAAGGCTCCTTCTACCTGCACTAAGGCTCCTTCTACCTGCACCAAGGCTCCTTCTACCTGCACTAAGGCTCCTTCTACCTGCACTAAGGCTCCTTCTACCTGCACTAAGGCTCCTTCTACTTGCACTAAGGCTCCTCCTACCTGCACCAAGGCTCCTTCTACCTGCACCAAGGCTCCTTCTACCTGCACCAAGGCTCCTTCTACCTGCACTAAGGCTCCTTCTACCTGCACCAAGGCTCCTTCTACCTGCACTAAGGCTCCTTCTACCTGCACTAAGGCTCCTTCTACCTGCACCAAGGCTCATTCTACCTGCACCAAGGCTCCTTCTACCTGCACCAAGGCTCATTCTACCTGCACCAAGGCTCCTTCTACCTGCACCAAGGCTCCTTCTACCTGCACCAAGGCTCCTTCTACCTGCACCAAGGCTCCTTCTACCTGCACCAAGGCTCCTTCTACCTGCACTAAGGCTCCTTCTACCTGCACCAAGGCTCCTTCTACCTGCACTAAGGCTCCTTCTACCTGCACCAAGGCTCCTTCTACCTGCACCAAGGCTCCTTCTACCTGCACCAAGGCTCCTTCTACCTGCACTAAGGCTCCTTCTACCTGCACTAAGGCTCCTTCTACCTGCACCAAGGCTCCTTCTACCTGCACCAAGGCTCCTTCTACCTGCACTAAGGCTCCTTCTACCTGCACCAAGGCTCCTTCTACCTGCACTAAGGCTCCTTCTACCTGCACCAAGGCTCCTTCTACCTGCACCAAGGCTCCTTCTACCTGCACTAAGGCTCCTTCTACCTGCACCAAGGCTCCTTCTACCTGCACCAAGGCTCCTTCTACCTGCACCAAGGCTCCTTCTACCTGCACCAAGGCTCCTTCTACCTGCACTAAGGCTCCTTCTACCTGCACTAAGGCTCCTTCTACCTGCACTAAGGCTCCTTCTACCTGCACTAAGGCTCCTTCTACCTGCACTAAGGCTCCTTCTACCTGCACTAAGGCTCCTTCTACCTGCACCAAGGCTCCTTCTACCTGCACCAAGGCTCCTCGGGTCCTCCACTGAACGCTAAAAGCTTCCCAGTCGAGGCTCGAAGGCAGTGAGTGTTTTAGTGTTTTAGCTTCAACATGTGAAACGAGGTCAGTGTCACTAAAAAGCCACCTGGCATTTTAGTTTACAGCGTATTACTTTCATGGATTTATGTTGTTTGTAGTTTATTAAGTTTTGTTTCTGTATGCTTGACGACGCCTGATGATTCTTTAAAATGTTGACTTTGTAAAATAGGTTTGAAAGCTTAATAATTGAAAATGTGACAGAAAAGAATGAAATCTTTAATACAGTAACCAAAACTAAATGAATTGTAGCTTGTGTTGTGTCAATACACAAGCTACAGTAGAACTTTTCCTCTGGCACAAAGATGACGGGATACTTTGTTTTTCAAACAGTAGAGTAGTTTTTCAAACGGTTAACCTTTTTTTGTTGAAAAAATAACAAATGAAAGACACACAGCAGCGGCACTGATTGACTATAAGTGTCTTTTTTGTTGTCCCCAGGCATTTTCACAACATTTATGTCAAATTGAAATGTTAAAATCTGAATTTACGGCTGAGGTGAAGGTTGCTTCTGACGCTGTGTTTTAAGGATTGCACTTTATTGCTCAGCAGCTATGTGTGGTGATGTGCTCTTTCCAAAATAACAAGTCGTTCTAAAATGCCTTTCCTGTTGCATACAAAGCATCTCCGCCAATTTCACGCAGCTGTAATCTTTTTTTAAATGCTGCATGTGGATTCATTTCGCTCCATCGGCAGGGTGTCCTTGAACTCAAAGACAGCCGCTCCAAACAAACAGGCTTCATTGGCTTTTACCAACTCCACTATGTTCCAGTGGGAGCTGGTTAGGCTCCATTTAGAGCCCTGTAAGTATATTACTGTCATGACTGAGGCCTAACCTCTGCCTATAATCAGGTTACACAGTGTTCAACCTGAATGACCTGCAGTCTGTTGATCACAGCCGAGCATGTAAAAACACACGCCGCCAGCTCATTCTGAAGACGTAACCGCTGGTGTTTTAAAAGCATTTCAGTGTCAGCAGCAGTGGTGGAGGAAGTATTCAGTCTTTACTTTAGTGAAAGTACTAACACCACCTCTACAATACTCCATGACAAGTAGCTGAGCAAATTATCTGCCATTTGAATACCAGTTATTTTGCCCTAAACAAAATGCAATTCGCCATCAGAGCCGATTATTTAACTGATTTCTATTGGACAAAGGGGGCGCTGTTGGAGCTGTCAATCATAGTATTCTCATGTCCAAGTTACCCAGCTACAATGTTTCTTCAGGTACACTTAAATGGATTGAATGATATTTGCTAAACAGATCCCAGTGTGTCCAAGTACAGGACTATCCATCAGCTGCCCTCCACCGGTGTCCCACAAGGATATATCCTGGGCCCACTGGTATTTTCTTTATATGTCAATGATCTTTCATAAGCATGTCCTGACAGCAACATCCAAATGTATGCAGATGACGCTGTAATTTACTTACATGGGAGCAATATGACACAAGTTGCAAATGAACTAATTAACTCCAAGGTTGGTGGAACAGCACGATGAAAGCAATGCGTCCAAAACAGCAGGCTTGTGTTTTCTTTTACCAAAACAAACACTGCTACTGTAGAGCCAGATGTTTTTGATGTTTTTGATCCTCATCCACCTGCGTGCATGTCTTTTTTTTGTAGTTCTGCCGTGTCAGACTGATGCATATATTTTACACACTCTTCATGCTTTTTATGTTTAGTTTTTAGTCTCTGACAATGCAGCATTATTTTGTCTTTAGTCCATGTTTCTATTTAACATAACCATCCTTTATGTATTTGCTTTGCATGTGTTGTTTTCTGAGCGTCTGTGTTGCATGTCTTAATAGGACTTGGTAATGCAGTATAAGAGTGTCCTGAATTCCCTGAATATTCTCTCTTCTAATATTATTGTTGCTGCATGCTTAAAAAAGATAAATGATGCATAACTTTGTAATTTTAATCTTATATTCAGTTTTTTTTGGGGGAATGTTTTGTATCCTCTGTCCAGGATCTAGGGATGAAAAATAGCCTTCTGGCGCATTCACGGTGATGTTTTATTAATGTGCACTGTTCCTACCAAATAAACCAATACAATACAATAAAAAAAAGAATAGTCCTGCATGAGAAGTTTATTCAGGAAAATGTACTTAAAGTTTTAAAAGTACGAGTAGTCAAACAATAACGTATATTACAATGATTTAATTGTTTATACACATATATATAAGTACCTTTGATCAGCAGTAATATATCATATCTATAGAAGCTTGGGAGCTTTTGGTGTCTGGTGGGTTTTGCTACCTTCGTTACATAACTCGCTCTGGAAACTAGATTCTGTGACGCTCATGAATTATTGACACCGCGCTCATTTTAACAAATCAAGATGAATTATTCACAACGCAACACACAGGGAACCTCCAACGGGGAGTTCTGTAACAGTATGTTCATCTCGTCAGAGCATTTCAGATGACCTTCAATGTACAGCGTGTGTGTGTGTGTGTGTGTGTGTGTGTGTGTGTGTGTGTGTGTGTGTGTGTGTGTGTGTGTGTGTGTGTGTGTGTGTGTGTGTGTGTGTGTGTGTGTGTGTGTGTGGTCTTGGCGGTGATGGAAGTCCGTGCTGCTCTCTTGCAGCTCAGAGATAAAGTCTCCCGCAGAAGGATATCTGGAGGACCGGCTTGCCTCGAAGCAACACAGACCCTTTTTAAAACATCCTATTAATTACATTAAAAAAAATTGAGAGTAAAATCTGGCTCTACATGTGGTCTGGCCCTGCCGTCGCCGGCCTCAGTGCTATCGCTAGCTCACTTTACGAGTCCGTCGATGCGCAACTAAAGTCGTGACAAACTTTAAAAATAAGACTTATAGATATACATGAAGTTACAGCAGCTGGAACGGCAATTTCACTCCAAAGAATTGATCCGGAAACAGATTTCGGTGGACTTTTGAGGTGAAATAGCAAAAGTCTAAGAGCATATTTCCCCTGTTTGCCATTCGAGGGACAGGAGATGCATCGTGTGCACGGGTCGGACTCGGTCCTCGGGAGAATTCGAAGGACCTTGGACATTCGGAAGAATCAATGACGTGTCCTTGAAATGTTTGGACGTTGAAGGATCCTTCCTGGACTTTGAGAAACACCAACAGTTATTCCGTGCCTTTTTATTGGCCATCAACCCGACTTCTGCACGCTCAAGAAAATAGACTTGAAAGCGTAAATTGCGTGGGCGCAATTTGCACTTCCTGTCCTGTTTTTCACCTCAGCAGTCAGACAAAATCTGTTTCTAGAACAAATTTCAGGGAAGAAATTGCGAATTGTCGTTGTGTTAGATCTACAACGCATCTGATAGTTTGAGCTAATCGTGGTGGTTTGCAGACACACCTGGCGAAGATCCTCTCTACTTAAAAGATGCTGTCACACGGTTCGCTTTCCTCTTGGTTAGCGGTTTGCATAATTAAAACAACAACAAGAATAATGTAAAAGATTAAAAACAAAGACGCCTGTGAGACAATATCACATCGACGAGCTGCTTTTAGTCGAGAGCTCAGTGGTTTCTGAGGTCTGGCGTCACAGCTGACATAGTGTGTGTGTGTGTGTGTGTGTGTGTGCGCGCGCTTAGTTCCTGCTGGATTGACTTCACTGAAAGAAGGGAGGGATAAATCAATGCTAAAGGCAGGTTTTAAACCGCTCCATCATCTTTAACCCCCGTCTGCCCTCATGTAACTGAAGTGTGTGTGTGTGTGTGTGTGTGTGTGTGTGTGTGACTAAGCAGTGCCTCACCGCTGATGATGTAACTTCCTCAGCGATGGATTCTTTGAGTGCAGCAGGTCCCAAACGTTCATCAAACATTCATATTAAGAGACGATCTCGAGCCGCTTAGGACATTTTTTTTGTCTCCATGACGATGCAGAATTCATCAGCAGCCTCTTTGCTCGGCCGCGAGAACGACGATTATGAATGATTTGTAGGAAGACGTGCAGGAGAAGGACCCGGCGCCTTGAATTAAAGAATAAAGAGTGGCTCTCTGCTGCCGCCCGGTGGTTTAAAGAGGGAATGTCACGCTCAATAAATCATGATTTCTGCAAAATACTTGACGAGTTACGTCATTAAATTAATGCCAGAGTGTGATTTCTACCGGGGTTTTAATTCATTCACTTAAATCTCTCCATATGTATGAAGAACTAACTGTGAAAAATGGCTATGGGGAAATGAAGGGTTATAAAGGCTAGAGGAAAAATAATTCACATTAATAATCAGCTTCAACAGCAAAATGAAGACATTCATATTTTGTATCTTCTTTTCTAAAAATAGGATTATTTAATAAAAACATGTCATTTAAATGTATCATATCGTTTTGCATATCAATCACCTGGAATTCTTGAAGAAAATAATGTTTTTCTCTCAAAGAAAAGTGTAGTTTCTACGGTTGCATGTGGAGAGAAATGTGTTTTAATTTACTCTGAAATCTCTCCAGGCGTTTTATATTTACATATGTATGAAAGATGGTGAAAAGTGGCATTTTCTTTCTCTCAATTTCGACATAATCGCTCAAAAACGGGAGGGAAAATCATTGCACGTAATCCTTTTGTAAAAATAAACATGAAGACATTCATATTGGTATCTTTTTTTAAATAAAAATACCATTTCAATTTGAGTTCTTCTGGGAAATAAATCATGAATTAATTTACATTTAGAGGAAAGTTGTACATTCGTGAGATGGATATTTTGGGAGAAATTGATATACAAGTATTCCTTTCATAGTTCCATAAAGAGCCGAGGTGTAAAGAGTATGAACAGCGTTTATTAGGCTTCAACGTCTCCGTAAAGGTTCTCAGATGAATGCAGGTGATCATCTTTAATGAGAATGTCTTCTCCATGTACTTTCATATAACAGCAGTCAGTGTTAATATTAAGTATAATTGTTTATATAGCCACTACATTACAAAATATATATTCTCCTTGACTGAAAAATATAAAAATACAAAATTAATGAGCAGTTCTGTGATTCTAAATGTTTCTATTTAAACAAGTTGTACATTAAAAGATATAAAACATTGATTTCAGCACCTTTTAAAATCGACAGCAGCTTTAAGGTTTAAAATATCCGCTTGAGACCAGAAGATTTAAATAAACAGATCTATATCAATTTTTTTGTTTAAAAAAAAACAAAAACAAAAACGACAAAAAAACAGTGGGTCATGAAAAAAAAAAAGGGTCAAAATTCTGTCAAATACTTAATATTTGGTAGGGATGAACACGACTGATGCTGGTGAACATGTTTTTACATTGTGAACAGTGAAAGTCAGAGCCTTTAGCTCAACGCTCACACTCAGTCACGGCGCCCCCACCTGGACAGTCTCCTCATCTCCTCGTCTCCTCATCTCCTCGTCTCCTCAGAGCTCACAGGTGCGCAGGTGTCCTCGGGGAGACACGGCAGCCAGCACGCTGGGAGGCAAACACTCAGACCGCTCCAACGTGCTGCCGCAACACGACCAGTGAGGCTTCCCAGGGTGACCTCTGTGACTGTGACCACAGCCTTTGAACCCGCCTGCAGACAGACAGACAGGGAGGGAGAAGGACAGACAGACAGACAGACAGGGAGAAGGACAGACAGACAGGGAGGGAGGGAGAAGGACAGACAGACAGACAGACAGAGAGAAGGACAGACAGACAGGGAGAAGGACAGACAGACAGACAGACAGACATCAGATTATTGCTTGATAACTAAACCCCTCAAAACACAGAAGACCGATCCTTCGTCTGTCCCCTCCTCCCTGTTCTATTGGTGGAGACCTCTTAATGAACTAAGCCCTCCTATTGGTGGAGCCCTGTTAATTAAAGCCCTCCTATAGGTGGAGCCCTGTTAATTAAAGCCCTCCTATAGGTGGAGCCCTGTTAATTAAAGCCCTCCTATTGGTGGAGCCCTGTTAATTAAAGCCCTCCTATAGGTGGAGCCCTGTTAATTAAAGCCCTCCTATAGGTGGAGCCCTGTTAATTAAAGCCCTCCTATTGGTGGAGCCCTGTTAATTAAAGCCCTCCTATTGGTGGAGCCCTGTTAACCCCTCCTATTGGTGGAGCCCTGTTAATTACAGCCCTCCTATTGGTGGAGCCCTGTTAATTACAGCCCTCCTATTGATGGAGCCCTCTTAATTACAGCCGTCCTATTGGTGGAGCCCTGTTAATTACAGCCCTCCTATTGGTGGAGCCCTGTTAATTACAGCCCTCCTATTGGTGGAGCCCTGTTAATTACAGCCCTCCTATTGGTGGAGCCCTGTTAACCCCTCCTATAGGTGGAGCCCTCTTAAAGCCCTCCTATAGGTGGAGCCCTCTTAAAGCCCTCCTATAGGTGGAGCCCTCTTAAAGCCCTCCTATTGGTGGAGCCCTCTTAAAGCCCTCCTATTGGTGGAGCCCTGTTAACCCCTCCTATAGGTGGAGCCCTCTTAAAGCCCTCCTATTGGTGGAGCCCTGTTAATTACAGCCCTCCTATTGGTGGAGCCCTCTTAAAGCCCTCCTATAGGTGGAGCCCTCTTAAAGCCCTCCTATTGGTGGAGCCCTCTTAAAGCCCTCCTATTGGTGGAGCCCTGTTAACCCCTCCCCCGTACCTGGCATGGTTCCTGTGCAGCCACAGCGAGCCTCTTTGGCTCCTCCGCTGGAGCAGAACGAGCAGCAGTGGAACGTCCCGCCGTGACGCCTCAACCTCCTCTTCACCTGCAGCAGGAACGGAGAACCCTGCAGGACGGGACGGGGACGGTCAGCCAGTGTGTGTGTGTGTGTGTGTGTGTGTGTGTGTGTGTGTGTGTGAGAGAAAACAGAAACATTAACTGCAGTTCGAGAGCTCAAACGGTCTTTTACTTTTCAAGCATCCCAAAAGGCAAATGTTAAGGAGTGACATTCTATTCAATATTAAATAAATAAATACATAAAATGCCTATGAAATAAATAAGTGAGGCAATAAATAAATAAACAAATCTGTAAAATAAAAGTCCCCGAAAACAAGTAAATATAATTATAGGATACATTTAAAAAAAAGCAGTCCTTTGAAAAACATCCGTTTAAAATAAAATGTATCTATTTATTGAACTATATTGACTCATTTATATATTTACATATATGTATATATATTTCAAAGCCATATTTATTTATTTATTAATGTATTTATTGGCGTTACATCAAAGGTGATCAGTGATGTCATAAGCAGCCCGTTTGTTTTGCCTGAAGAGAATTTTGTCCACGTTGATTTAATGTGAGGCTACACAGCTGCAGCACAGCATTATTTACATATGCAGAGTTATATATATTTATATATATTTGGCGTGGTACCTTGACGTGCTGCGCTCGGACACAGACCCACACCGAGTAAGCCCCCGTCTCTCCAGGTGTGTATGTAACTCTGTAGGATCCGTCTCCGTTATCGTCCACCGTCGTCTCCAACGTGCTGAAGGACAGGAAGCGACGTCAGAGACGAGATCTCAAATTAATCCATCAGGACGACGAAAACAAATAAAAACGTATTTGTCGGTCTTTCCACCGTTCCAACAGTCACCGACACAGCTTGGTCAGAATAAACTCTAAAACTCCTCCACCGATAAACTCACTCCTCAAAGGGACTCCGTGTGTGTTTGTGACTGAAACTCAGACTTTTCTTTAACTTTGAATGTTCTTGTGTGATAATAAAAAGCAATGACTATATTGAAACATATATATTGACTCTCTTGACTCACCAGTTCTCGGCCTCCTTGTGGACGATGCTGACCAGGACGTGCTCCCCGCCGCGCTCCACCTGCTCCCCGGCAGAGTCTCGGCACACCAGGGTGAAGTGGCCCTGCTGGCCCTCCACGGCCCTCTGGAGACCTGTGAGCCGGAGGGGTCAAAGGTCACAGCGTCTCCCAACGTCTCACCGTTGTTTTGTGTCTCTTTGTAGTCATTTAGTCATTTTCTGTCTATTTGTAGTCGTTTTGGGTCGTTTTGTGTCTCTTTGAAGTCATTTTGTCTTCTTTTTTCTAATTTTCTGTCTATTTGTAGTAGTGTTGGTCCTTTTTCTTGTTGTTTTGTGTCTCTTTGTAGTGATTTAGTCTTTTTCTTTGTCATTTTCTGTCTATTTGTAGTCGTTTTCTCTCTCTGCAGTAATGTTGTGTCTTTGAGGTTATTTGAGTGTCTTTTTGTAGTAATTTTGTCTTTTATTTTTAGGTCATTTTCTGTCTATTTTTCGTAGTTTTGTGTCTTTTTGTGTCTCTTTGTAGTAATTTTTCCTTTTTTTGGATAATTTTCTGTCTATTTGTAGTAGTTTTGTCTTTTTTTAAAGTAATTTTCTGCCTTTTTGTAGTAGTTTTGTATCTTTTTGTGGTTGTTTTTGTCTCTAGTAATTCTGTCTTTTAAAAAAAAAAGGTAATTTTCTGTCTTTTTGTATTTGTTTTCTCTCTCTGTAGTAATGTTGTGTCTCTCTGAGGTTATTCGAGTCCCCTAAAACCTAAGAAACCTTCCCGTCATTACTTAGTGTTTTGTTAACTTGTTAACTGAGGATACTCATCAGTGGCGTTGTTGTTGTTTGTGTTCATATCAGTGATTTATGTCGCTTTGGACTTAGTTGTTTTCAAAGGAGCTGCAGGGAGATCTGATTGGATGCCGTCGCAGATCAAACTCCTTATGTTTCTCCTCCTCGTGCACCAGTGTGTGTGATGGAGGACCGAGTGCCGCTGAAACCTCCTGCTGCGACCTCAGCGACCTTCATCCGGACAGCTCGTCCCCGCCGCTTCTAATGCGCCTGGATTATCGGCGAATTCACCGGCGTGCCCGCTAAGCCGAGCTCCCGGCAGCTGTCGGCGTTTACGGGCTCAGCCGGTGCAAATCCACCACTCCTAAAGCCTCCCATCACACGGGGAGGAGGCGGATAATCGCCGGTAAGCCTGCGGGGCTTCTGCTTCTCTAATCGCCATCGTGGACACACACATCTGGCCTTTCTCTGCCGGGAAAAAGAGGCTGATGTACAGAGCGGGTCCTTTTTCACGGAGCCGGCCGCCATCTTTTCTACGGTAGCCCAGAACGGACAAACCTCACACTGACTCTAGTCTAGAGAGAGACATCCACGATTATTTAGTTGTTTTTTCTGCGTCGGCCACCGTCGTTCTCCACGAGGGAGTTTCAGTCGGCTGCAATCTGTAACCTCACCGCTAGATGGCGCCACATCATCCTAGACACTGCACCTTTAAAGTGCGTGTGTGTGTGTGTGTGTGTTGGAAGGGTGTGTTCTGCGGTGGAGGAAAATAACCGAGTACATTTACTCAACTACTGTTCTAAAGGACACACGTTTGATACCTGTAAGCAGTGAAGTGAAGTGAAACAGTAAATTTGAGAAGCGGAAACTTCTAAAATGTCTAAAAATTGTGGTTTATTACCTTTCAACTAACGGACAGAGCGTTTCAGCACGATGTTATATATTATTTATTTATATTATCATTATAATATACCCGGCGGCGTTTCCTTCCCCTCCCTCTGTTTGTGTGTCTGTGTGAGTGTAGACGTCCCGCTGCCTTCAGGCCTGTCGGGTCGCCTCCACATTCCTTCGGCCTCGCAGGAATTCTTTCCCTCTTTGAGCCGAAGCACCGGGAAGGTTAACAACAGTCTTTAACTTCTCCAGAGCCAGCAGCTCTGGAAATAGTTCTGGCATTCTTGGCTAAATAGAAAATAAATATCTAAAATAATTGGTGCTCTGGATGAATGATACACCCGCAGCTTTGAAATGCATGATTTACATTTGAAGACACTTTTTGTGTCTCTTTGTAGTAATTTTGACATTATTTAGGTCATTTTCTGCCAATTTGTGGTAGTTTTGTCTTTTTTTGTGGTCATTTTCTGTCTTTTTGTAGTTGTTTTCTCCCTCTGTAGTAATGTTGTGTCTCTTTGAGGGTATTATAGTCTCTTTGTAGTAATGTTGTGTCTCTTTGAGGGTATTATAGTCTCTTTGTAGTAATGTTGTGTCTCTTTGAGGGTATTATAGTCTCTTTGTAGTAATGTTGTGTCTCTTTGAGGGTATTATAGTCTCTTTGTAGTAATGTTGTGTCTCTTTGAGGGTATTATAGTCTATATGTAGTAATGTTGTGTCTCTTTGAGGGTATTATAGTCTATATGTAGTAATGTTGTGTCTCTTTGAGGGTATTTGAGTCTCTTTGTAGTAATGTTGTGTCTCTTTGAGGGTATTTGAGTCTCTTTATAGTAATGTTGTGTCTCTTTGAGGGTATTTGAGTCTCTCTGTAGTAATGTTGTGTCTCTTTGAGGGTATTATAGTCTATATGTAGTAATGTTGTGTCTCTTTGAGGGTATTATAGTCTATATGTAGTAATGTTGAGTCTCTTTGAGGGTATTTGAGTCTCTTTGTAGTAATGTTGTGTCTCTTTGAGGGTATTATAGTCTCTCTGTAGTAATGTTGTGTCTCTTTGAGGGTATTATAGTCTATATGTAGTAATGTTGTGTCTCTTTGAGGGTATTATAGTCTATATGTAGTAATGTTGTGTCTCTTTGAGGGTATTATAGTCTCTCTGTAGTAATGTTGTGTCTCTTTGAGGGTATTATAGTCTCTCTGTAGTAATGTTGTGTCTCTTTGAGGGTATTATAGTCTATATGTAGTAATGTTGTGTCTCTTTGAGGGTATTATAGTCTATATGTAGTAATGTTGTGTCTCTTTGAGGGTATTATAGTCTATATGTAGTAATGTTGTGTCTCTTTGAGGGTATTTGAGTCTCTCTGTATTCTCTAGTATATGTATTTTGTGAGGAGAAGCTGAGGTCTACCTTCTCCTTCCGTGGTGCACTTGCTGAGGTCCAGCGTCTTGGAGTGGATCACCCCGACCAGCGGGTATCCCTCCACGTCGCCCGCCGGCTCGCCGGCCACGAAGCGGATGCCGGCGCCGTCGTCGGGGGCGACGTTAGCCGGGTGCGGGTCGTAGCCCGTCTCCGCCAGGCCGGCCAGCCTCCTCAGGGTCACTCCTTTGGCGCTCAGGATCTCGGCGTCCGAGCCGCAGCTCAGCAGCCGCTCCGCAAACTCCACGGCGCCGCCCACGTCCAGCAGAGCCTGCTGCAGCTGCGCCCCCTGCAGGTGGAGCTGGTTCCTGTCGGAGAAAGTAATTAGAAAATTAGAAGAAAAAAATAAATAATATAAATTAGAAAATAATAGATTAAAAGAGTAAAATAATAAAAGAGTAAAATTAGAAAATAGATTAAAATAATAAAATAATAAAAGAGTAAAATTATAAAAGAATAGATTAAACTAATAAAATAATAAAAGAGTAAAATAATACAATAATAGATTAAAAGAATAAAATAGATTAAAAGAGTAAAATAATAAAATAGATTAAAAGAGTATAACAAAAGAGTAACATAATAAAATAATAGATTAAAATAATAAAAGAGTAAAATAATACAATAATGGATTAAAATAATAAAATAGATTAAAAGAGTATAACAAAAGAGTAAAATAATAAAATAATAGATTAAAATAATAAAAGAGTCAACTAATAAAATAATAGATTAAAAGAGTAAAATAATAAATGAGTAAAATTATAAAATAGATTAAAATAATAAAATAATAAAAGAGTAAAATTATAAAAGAATAGATTAAAATAATAAAATAATAAAAGAGTAAAATAATACAATAACAGATTAAAAGAATAAAATAGATTAAAAGAGTATAACAAAAGAGTAAAAGAATAAAATAATAGATTAAAAGAATAAAAGAGTCAACTAATAAAATAATAGATTAAAAGAATAAAAGAGTAAAATAATAAAATTATAATTCAAATAATTAAATAAAACATTACAATAATTATATAACAGTGGTCCCACTGTGAGGTATTATTTTTAACTTAACAGAGTATTCCTTAAGATGCTTAATACTGCTCCGTACGTGTCGTCTGTGTTACCTGCGTTGCACTCGGAGCTCCTCCAGGTGGCGCAGCAGAGAGAGGCAGTGCGTCTCCACGGCGCTGACGTACGCTCCAGCAAACGCCCTCACGGCGCTCGCTGTCGCGTCCACGCGGGCCTGCAAAGCCTCCTGGGAAACCTCCACCTGTCGCAGAGCGGACAGAGAAGATTTTGTTAGAAAATACTGGCTTTTTATTCAGGGAACCCGAACTCTTTGGTCTCCTGGACCTGATCCCGGTCGACCTGATCCAGTGATCCATGGCCACGCTTCCTCTAAAACTACATGAAGTGGAACTGCAACTGGAAGTCTAAACGAGACCTTCTGCAGCGACTCCCTCAGGCGCTCCATGCGAGGTCGCAGGCGCCCCGCCGCCAGCTCTCGGATGCGTCCCCCGTGGCGACCGACGGCGTCGCGGGCGGCGCAGCAGCCGTGGTCGCGGTGCAGCGTGGCGGCGCACTCCAGGCAGACGGGCAGGTCGCAGGGCGGGCAGAAGAGCCGGAGCTCCTGGCCGGGGTGCAGCGAGCAGAGGACCGGGCGCCGCAGGCGACCTCCGGACTTCAGCTCCTCCAGACGCTGGACGGAGTGAGACGCCGTTCGCTTCTGCCGCCTGTAGAGAGACACAGAGGAAAAGGGTCGACGTCTCACCTGGGGGAGAATGCGGCTGCAGATCAGACGAATACGGCAGGAGACGAGACGACAACGTACAAGATACAGAATAATGAGATGTAGAAGAGAACTTACCTCTGAGCTGGGCAAAAGATAGGAGCGGAGAAAAGGAGGGAATAAAATAAGAGTTTGCCTTTGTTAGTCTGTTAGTGTGACAGCTCAGAATAAAACACATTAGAACAGTATAGTGGCTTTAGGTTTATATCAGTAGATTATCAAGCTTCTGTTGACCATGAGACAACAGAAAGCAACAGAATATGCAATGAAGAATGAAAAGAGACGAGAACAGACTGCCTGCGGACCTGGCAACCTGATGCAATGTAATATAATATAATAGACTAGAATAGAAGACTAGAAGTGACCCTAACTGTACGCCTGGCACTAGAATATAATATAATATAATATAATATAATAGAAGTGAACATAACTGTTCACCTGGCAGCAGAATATAATATACTATTATAGACTAGAAGACTAGAAGTGAACATAGCTGTGCACCTGGCAGCAGAATATCATATAACATAATATAATAATTGCGTCTGACACTATAATATAATATCATTATATAATATAATATAATAATATAATACAATAGTCTACCGACACTATAATACAATGTAATATACTAATATATAATATAACATAACATAATAGCCTACATGTGCGCCGCCCTGACACTATAATATAATAATGGATAATATAATATAATACAATACAATAGCCTACATGTGCGCCTGGCAGCAGAATATAATATAATATAACATAACATAATATTATATAATACAATATTCTACATGTGCGCCTGGCAGCAGAATATAATATAATATAATATAACATAACATAATATTATATAATACAATAGTCTACATGTGCACCTGGCAGCAGAATATAATATAATATAATAGTATATAATACAATATTCTACATGTGCACCTGGCACTATATAATATAATATAATAATATATAATACAATAGTCTACATGTGCACCTGGCAGCAGACTATAATATAATATAATATAACATAATATGATATAATACAATAGTCTACATGTGCACCTGGCAGCAGACTATAATATAATATAATATAACATAATATAATAATATATAATACAATATTCTACATGTGCACCTGGCAGCAGACTATAATATAATATAATATAATATAACATAATATGATATAATACAATAGTCTACATGTGCACCTGGCAGCAGACTATAATATAATATAATATAACATAATATGATATAATACAATAGTCTACATGTGCACCTGGCAGCAGACTATAATATAATATAATATAACATAATATAATAATATATAATACAATAGTCTACATGTGCACCTGGCAGCAGACTATAATATAATATAATATAACATAATATGATATAATACAATAGTCTACATGTGCACCTGGCAGCAGACTATAATATAATATAATATAACATAATATGATATAATACAATAGTCTACATGTGCACCTGGCAGCAGACTATAATATAATATAATATAACATAATATGATATAATACAATAGTCTACATGTGCACCTGACACTATATAATATAATATAACATAATATAATAATATATAATACAGTGACCCAACCTGTGCGCCTGGCAGCAGAATATAACCTAATATAATATAACCTAATTATAATATAATAATAATAATAATATAATATATGTATAGTAACCTAACCTGTGTACCTGACACTATAATATAACATAATAATATATACCTGTGCGCCTGGCAGCAGAATATAACATAATAATAATATTATAACAATAATAATATAATATAGTATAGTGACCTAACCTGTGCGCCTGACACTATAATATAATATAACATAATATAATACAATATAACATAATCATAATACCTGTGCGCCTGGCACTATAATATAACATAATATAATATAATATAACATAACATAATCATAATACCTGTGCGCCTGGCACTATAATATAACATAACATAATATAATATAACATAACATAATCATAATACCTGTGCGCCTGGCACCATAATATAACATAACATAATATAATATAATATAACATAATAATAATACCTGTGCGCCTGGCACTATAATATAACATAACATAATATAATATAATATAACATAATCATAATACCTGTGCGCCTGGCACTATAATATAACATAACATAATATAATATAATATAACATAATCATAATACCTGTGCGCCTGGCAGCAGAAGCCGCACAGGTTGACGCAGCAGACGTCGCAGCGGCTCTCGGCGCCTCCTTCGCCGCACAGGTCGCACCCCAGCGGGCCGTCCGTCTGCAGGGTCCGCAGGAACACCTGGTCCAGCGCCAGGTGGTCGGTGCTCAGGCCGCCCGGTCCCGACGCGGGGAGCTCCACCTCGGAGTCGCAGTCCGGGCAGAGCACCGTGACGGCGGCGGCGGCGGCTCGGTCCGCGTCCAGCGCCTCTGCGCGCGCGCCGTTCCCCGGACCCTTGCGCGAGGCCACCGAGAAGGGCTCCAGCTGGCCGATGCAGTCCGAGCAGAAGGTGTGCAGACACGGCAGGATCTTGGGGTCGCGGTACAGGCGCTTGCACCCGTTGCACACCGCCCTCGGGTTCTCCGGGACCCCGTTTCGCTGCGCCGAGCTCAACTTCGACTCCTCCGACATTTGGAGACTTTCTGGTGCCACAAAGAACGGGCCGGTGAAGCCACAGCGCGAGACCCACCGAGCTCCACGAACCCGTCAGGCCCGCGAGAACCAGCAACACGTGCACACTACACCACGGTGAACAAAACACACACTAATTACACCTCAAAGCCCACCGGGAAGTCTCACGTTTCCTCGGGAGGAGCTGTGTTCAGGCTCCCTGGGACATACGACACCTCCCTCACTACTGGACCAATAGGAAGCCTCTCTCGACCGATCGAGGGGCGGGTCCAAAGACGTCCCAGGACTCTTTACTGCCCGTCTGGGGATGTGAGTGTCGCCCTCTACCGGCAGCACAGAACCACACAGCTCATGGTAATAATAGTTCTGATTGCAGATGTTTAAACTCTCCTGAATATGAACATGTAATCAACATCAACAATAACCACAGCACCGCTTTTGTTGTTGTTGTTGTTGTTGTTGTTGTTGTTCTATCTATCTATCTATGCACACCTGCACCTATTAGTAATTCATATTATTTATACATTATAACGTATATTTATATATTAATTGCTATGTATGTTTTTTTAAAGCTCCATTTTCTCCGTTGACATCACAACTTTTGAAATAAATCCACTTCAGAACAATTCATTTATTAATTAACTCAGTAATACAAAAACGGTAGAATACTTATTTCATAAGATCATTGTACACGTTGAAATGTAATCTATTGTTTCAAATACTTATGATATTATTTTTATGCAGTTTCTACACATAGGTGACAATTCAGCCTATTTTATGTTGAACAACAGTATAAATAATTATAATATATTTATATTTATATTTATATTTTATCTGAGAACTTCAAAATAGAAAAGTTTGATTGAGAAAATTCAGTTTCAATGTAATAACGCCCACTGTAATAAATTAAGCATTCTCGCCCAGATGGAGTGTGTGTGTGTGTCTGTGTGTGTGTGTCTGCGTGTGTGTGTGTGTCTGTGTGTGCGTGTGTGTCTGTGTGCGTCTGTGTCTGTCTGTGTGTGTGTGTCTGTGTGTTTGCGTGCATGTGTGTGTGTGTGTGCGTGTGGGTGCCTGTGTGTATGTGTGCATGTGTGTGTGCCTGTGCGTATGTATGTGTGTGTGTGTGTATGTGTGTGAGTGTGTGTGCGTGTGTGTGTGCATGCATATGTGTGTGTGTGTGTGTGTGTGTGTGCGTGTGTGTGTGCCTGTGCGTATGTATGTGTGTGTGTGTGTGTATGTGTGTGAGTGTGTGTGCGTGTGTGTGTGCATGCGTATGTGTGTGCGTATGTCCCTGTGTGTGTGTGTGCCTGTGTGTGTGTGCGTACGTGTGTGTGCCTGTGCGTATGTATGTGTGTGTGTGTGTGCGTGTGTGTGTAATTAGGTGAGACAATAGATGCAGAGGACACAGGCCGTAATGCTCAGGTGTGTTGACGCCAGCGGGGAAGATGCAATGCTGAAGGTGAAGTATGTGTTCCCTGTAACACCAGAACCTGCAAAATAAGATAAATTATATATATAGTTGTTAAGTAACATTTGAGTTGTTTGGATTTGACCTTTGACCTCAGCCTACCTGTCACGGTGGCCGTGGAGCTGGCGGTCACCAGGTCGTTCTGGATGCTGCAGCTGTACGTGCCGCTGACGTTGACGGGCTGCAGCGTGCTGACGACGCTGAACGTGCCCACGGAGTTCAGCACGGAGCTGGTGCTGCTGCTCAGGACGGTCCCGGAGTAGTCCGACCACGTCACGTTAGGTTTGGGGAACCACCGGGGGGCCTCGGCCGCCAGGACGCCGTTGGCGAACTTAAACGTGGGGACCGAGAAGGCTGAGACAATAAAAGCAAAGGGTCATAAAACAGGAAAATAAATGAAGTGTTATTAATAACATCCTATTTTTAGGCCCTTTCCTCGAAAATGTCATACCCAAACTAAAAAGGGTGTATCTCTGCAACCACTAGGGCTATTTGAATCATGTTGGTGTTATAATAAAAGGTACACATGTGAGATATTGTTTATATGTGTAAATATCAGTTTATATGTTACTGGTTAAGAGTAAATGAAGATGACACACAGAAAGAAAAAAAAAGGTTTCAGGTCCGCCTATAAAAAAAATCACTTTCAGGATGATTATTTCTTTGAAATGATGCAGCTGTAAGGTCCAACTCTAACCCAAATCATAACACAATATGTGAACATTCTCTAACCCAAATCATACACAATATGTGAACATTCACTAACCCAAATCATAGCTCAATATGTGAACATTCACTAACCCAAATCATAGCTCAATATGTGAACATTCTCTAACCCAAATCATAGCACAATTTGTGAACATTCACTAACCCAAATCATACACAATATGTGAACATTCACTAACCCAAATCATAGCTCAATATGTGAACATTCTCTAACCCAAATCATAGCACAATTTGTGAACATTCACTAACCCAAA
Source organism: Myoxocephalus aenaeus (assembly GCA_038501785.1). Classification (NCBI taxonomy): domain Eukaryota; kingdom Metazoa; phylum Chordata; class Actinopteri; order Perciformes; family Cottidae; genus Myoxocephalus; species Myoxocephalus aenaeus. Next base: position 949,755 of record JBAMJR010000226.1, on the reverse strand, counting down.
TCATAACACAATATGTGAACATTCACTAACCCAAATCATAACACAATATGTGAACATTCTCTAACCCAAATCATAGCACAATATGTGAACATTCTCTAACCCAAATCATAGCACAATATGTGAACATTCTCTAACCCAAATCATAACACAATATGTGAACATTCTCTAACCCAAATCATAGCACAATATGTGAACATTCTCTAACCCAAATCATAGCTCAATATGTGAACATTCTCTAACCCAAATCATAACACAATATGTGAACATTCTCTAACCCAAATCATAGCACAATATGTGAACATTCTCTAACCCAAATCATAGCACAATATGTGAACATTCTCTAACCCAAATCATAACACAATATGTGAACATTCTCTAACCCAAATCATAACACAATATGTGAACATTCTCTAACCCAAATCATAGCACAATATGTGAACATTCTCTCTGCAAATGTTGACTTTGATAAAGTGAAGCAGAACAAAGTCAGAGAGGGTTTAGAACAGAGAACATTCAGGCGAGGACTCCAACATTTGCATTTGCACACATCTGTGATATTAGAATTTTTACCAAACCATATATTTCAGTTGTGCATTACTTATGGTGTTCAATACATCCAAATACAGCAGTTTGGGGCTTTTTCTTTCATAAAACAAGGTATGATTTACCGCTTTATATAACAATCGCTCAGTCTGCCCCTCCTATTGTTTTTTATTAATAAGAAGTACATCAATATTTGATAAAAACACACTAAAATGCAGTTGTACACATCAGATCTACGTGTTTATTAGTGATAGCTGAAGTTTTACATGTGTCCTCATATCTGCTTGTAAATGCTAATTCTCTGTCAAAGCAAACACAGTGAAACTGGAAAGGCGAGTCATTTATCTACCTGCGGTTTTGAGCTGAACCTTGACCTCCCCGCCGCCGCCAGAGGATCCGATGCTGCAGGTGTACTCGCCCCCGTCGCTCCGCCTCACGCTCCTCAGCAGCAGAGAGGCGTTCCCCGTCAGCAGAGCCTCGGGGAAGAGCTGGGTCCTGCCTTTGAACTGCGGGTCCTGGTCCACGAGAGCCGGAGCTCCGTCCCGGTACCGGTAAACGGGCCCCGTCAGCCCCGCCTTCTCCCAGGTGACCGACACGGCTCTGAACCGGGCCGGTTGGCTCTCCGCGTTCAGGTAGCAGCTGAGCAGCTCGTCGTCGCCGAGGTTGGCGATGGGCGTCACGTTGTTGCTCGACACCTCGGACAGCTGTCCTGTGGGACCGGCACCGAGTTACCGAACGCACGATGGGGGACGTGTGATCCGCTTCGAGGCGAGCGTTACGTCATTCTAGTCTCTTTTGGTGGAAATGTGAGATCGTTTTAAAGGAGATTTAGTGCCATCTAGTGGTGAGGTGGCAGATTGCAACCGACTAAATACCCCTCCGTACTTTCAAAGCAAAGTAGGTGGCCTTCAGGTAAGGATATATATATATATATATATATATATATATATATATATATATATATATATATTAGTGCTGTCATATTAGCGCGTTATTAACGGCGTTAACCCAAACCAATTTTAACGCCGTCAATTTTATTAACGGCGTTAACGCATTTTAATTTTTCAATAATTTTTTTTCCGCGAGCACCACGCCGGATGTAGCTCAACCGGAAGCAAAACAATAGACACGCCGTTTGGGCTTGGAAGCTAGGCTAACGTTACGGTTTGAAATGAATGAACGGTGAGCGCGATACGGCAAAATGAATGATATTCAGTGAACTGCGAACAGGTGCGCGTGCCAGAAGGGAGCGCGAGTGAACACATTGAACACAGCAGGAGAGAACGCAACGTTAGCCAGCTAGCTAAAGCTCCGGTGGGAAATTATTAGCTAACGCTACCGTTTTTGAGGAGGTAGATTTGAGGTGAGGGGACTGACAAGGCAGAAGGTAAAGTGGTCCACCGTTCTATCAATAAGCAGACCTGCCAACCTGTAAGCAATTTGCGTAGCGGATACGCATTTTGACGTCAAAGTACGCTGGTAAAAATTAGTCTAAAATTAATTTGAGACTAATTGACCAGCACACATTATATGCAATGCAATATAATGCATGACGAGTATTTAATGACTTATCAACATATAGGTTATATATCAAGGTTGGCAGGTCTGAATAAGGCTAAACTAGAAGTTAACACTAATACAAACATTATTTTTGCAGAATGAGTGTGTTAGGGGAGAAGGATGCAGCCATTGTTAAACAGCTGGATTGAAATGCAGCTGGAACTGGTCGTGGCTAAAACTGGAAGGCAAGGTCTCAATAAAAGGGCAAGAGGTGTCCTTTCATCTAGGAGATGTATTCTCCAAAATCAACAGGCAGGGATTCACCAGATGCATTCTCTGCATCAAAGATATAAATGATGCTAACAAAGGCAGCCATGCTCTCCCTTACCACATTGTGCCTCATATACTGTAAATGTTAGTCCAGTGACAGGCTGGCATGAAATGGCTTGCATAATACTTAGTAAGGAGGCCATAATAATGTTTGACTCATGGCTGAAGTTAAGTTTCTCCAGCTCTCCCCAGGTTGGCAAAAAAAGCATCTCAAAATGCATCAGATTGATGCTTTAAAATATGGAATATTTAAATGTTTCTTACGGGGGAGCATGCCCCCGGACCCCCTAGAGGGGTAATATCCTTCTCACCTTTTTCACCCCTGACCCGTTTTCATGCCTGGTGCACTCTATAATTTTATTTTGTAAACCCTTGTTTACCTGAAATGTGCAGTAATTTTATTTTGTACCGTCCTGTTTGGCAGTTGTTTTTCAATAAAATAAAGCAAGCCAATCCACTTTTTCATGTTGATAAGAGCATTAAAATGCAACAAAAAAAATTGCGATTAATTGCGAGTTAACTATGACATAAATGCGATTAATTGTGATTAAATATTTTAATCGCTTGACAGCACTAATATATATATATATATATATATATATATATATATATATATAATATTTATTCATATATATCTGTGTGTCTGTGCGTCTTTGTGTTGTTGTGTCGTTGTGTCTGTGTGTGTGTGTGTGTTTGTGTCTGTGTGTGTGTGTGTGTGTGTGTGTGTCTGTGTGTGTGTGTGTGTGTGTGTGTTTGTGTGTGTGTGTGTGTTTGTGTCTGTGTGTGTCTGTGTGTGTGTCTGTCTGTGTCTGTGTCTGTGTGTGTGTATGTCTGTGTGTATGTGTGTGTGTGTGTGTGTGTGTGTGTGTGTGTGTGTGTGTGTGTGTGTGTGTGTGTGTGTGTTGGGAGGACAGGGTGTGTTTGAGAGAAGGGAAAATGTGTTTTTAAATGTGTTTTTTAGAGTGTGTGTGTGTGTGTGTGTGTGTGTGTGTGTGTGTGTGTGTGTGTGTGTGTGTGTGTGTAGTTGGAGGAGCTCAGCATTGCAGTGTGATAATAAATTACACCCAAACATAAACAAACGATTAAAAAAGCACTAATGACGAATGTTCTTAATTGTTCTTGAATCTTATTTTCTTCTTCGCACTTTTCTTTCAAAAGAAACTCAGAGTGCCAACTTGCCTTAACGTCTCCTTCTAAGCAAACACAACGATCCTCAGGAGTTTATTCACTAATGATAATATAATACGTTCTGCCAATAAACCTCCCTAAATCCTTCGCACTGTTCCTTTAAGGCAGTGGTTCTCAAACTTTGTCTGTCGCGCCCCACTTTGGAGGAAGAAACATGTTCGCGCCCCACCGCCCCAACAACATTGTAACAAAATGGTCCAACTTTTTGTGACTCCTCCATCCGTGCTTTTTCAAATAATAGAATAAAGAAAATTGCAATTCCTTTCAAGTAAACCAGATCGCTCCATCAGACAGAAACTAATAACGTGTGCAATCACTTTGTTAGAACAATGCATTAAAGTTCTATCTCTGCAAAAAAAAAATTGCACTGAATATATTGTCAAGATAATAAAAATAATGTTCAACCTGTGCAAAACAGAATGAGTGAGATGTGTCAGCATCACGTTGTATCAGTATTAGCGGCTGCAGTGAGCTGCTTTCCTCTACTAATATTTTTTAAACAGGGTCACCCGCGCCCCACCTTTAATACCTCCGCGCCCCACAGTTTGACAACCACTGCTTTAAGGAAACACAGCTCCTTTATTCCCCTTATTATTGTCTGTAGGAGTGATTGATAAATAATTGATGACATGATTAGTAACATGACCCTCCTACCGGAAGCCTCAACTCAAGCACATCAACATATTTTATTACACCTTCCAATGGGTGTCTCCGCACAATTAAATTACCTTACAAGGAAATAAAAATGCACACACACACACACACTTGGTGCCGTGTTGTCAACCACAAGAACACACACACACACACACACACACGCATCGCCTCCGGCCCGACAGACACACCGTCTGACCGGATCTCACCAGGAACCCGTCGGGTCTTACCTGAGAAGGACAAGGCCAAGATGAGGATGATGGCCGCCCCGAATATGATGATGAGGGTAATCATGCTGCACACAGAGACACACACACACACACACACACACACACACACACACACACACACACACACACACACACACACAGGAAAGCGTCAGGGGACCGACGAGCGGCCGGTTTGGGCTAAAATCAACATGTGGATCAACTTCACAGCAACCAAGACAAGAAGCGTTGACTGCTGTAAACATCCGCACTGCGGAAAGAAGTGTGTTAGCTCATCATTTACTTAAAAGTATCAACACAACAATTAAAAGGAGTTTTGCGTTAAAAGAAACAGAAGTATTATGAGCAAAATTTACTTAAAGCACCAAAAGTTCTGCAGAAAAACCACCTATGACCGAATATATATGATTTTAGATTACATTTTTAATAGATTGTGACATGAAGTTTGGTAGTTTAGTCCTGTGGTTCCCAACCTGAGGGACTGGCCCCTGCAAAGGATCACACAACAAACCTCTGGGGACATTCTTTGCCTTTTCTTTGGTGAAATATTGGATAATTTCACCTCTGAGGGCTTTAAAGCTTTAAAGTGTTTTATAAGTCAACTGTCACTTTGTTGAAACAGCCAACGACTAGACATGAAATGAGACAAGGACCTCTATAACTAACTATACTTTGTGTTTTTTAATCAGAAAAGAAACCAGTATCTCTAGCTGTTAAAAAAAGGAGTAAAAAGTACAAAGTTGCCCTGTGAAATATTCAAGAAAAGTACATAAAAGTACCACTTAACCACAGTACTCAGTTACTTCCCACCAGCGCTGAGACCTTAACGCTTTCAGACTGAATCACCATCAGCGTTCAAACCTCTAGGCCACACCTGCCGAAGATGATCTGCCCGATGGTCGCCATGTCTGCAGCCAGACACCACCGCTCTCTCTAAGAAAAGAAGAAAAAACCAGATGATCCGATCCCGCCGCTGAAGTCAGAGGTCCAGTCCCGCCATTCCTCCAGAAATCCTCCACGGACGTGTTCTGCTTCCTCAGGACGAGTGCGTGCTGGTCGGCCTCCTTCACAGCGCTTTACAGGCCACGCCATGAGTCAATATTACCTTTGAGGTGTGTGCTGTTAAGGTGTCGTCACAGGAGCTCATTCCTGTGCATTGGAAGTGCAAACTTTAGTGCAACTTTGAAATGGGTGAGGTTGTTATTTACTGTAGTATTTAGCTACCATTTTGTGAAACTAGGCAGTATAAACATAATGCCAAAAGAATGACAAGTTTCCTCCAACAATTTACTCAAGGTGGAGTCAATTTGAACGTGTCATGGTGGAAAGCCTCAGACACAGCATGCATTTGACACAAACTCCTCAGTGAAACCCAATATAATAATAATAATAATAATAATAATAATAATATAGAGCACTTCTCACAAAAGAGAAGTAGCTCAAAGTGCATGTAGACAATACAATAAAACACAAAAAATCACAGTGGATGCTAAAATATAAATGTAAAAAGAGCATCTCAATACATTTTTTTAATCTTTTCATGATAGGAACCACCGCATTTTGGCTTGTTTCTCAAGTGATAAAAACAGAAGCCATCCTAGTTGGCACACCACATCAGCTCCGCTCTTCCACCATCACCTGTATCACCTTCTCGGGTCAAAACGTCCCTCTCTCCACATCTGTCACCAACCTTGGTGTTAAAATGGACCCCAATCTCACTTTTGACACCCACTTCAAACACCTCTGCAAGACAGCTTTTTATCACCTCAGGAACATCGCCAAACTCCGTCCAACACTCACCCTGACAGATGCAGAGAAACTTGTCCATGCCTTTGTATCGTCCAGGCTGGACTACTGTAATGCTCTCCTCACCGGAGTCTCTAACAGGAACATCCAGAGACTACAACGTATTCAAAACAGCGCTGCCAGGATCCTGCTAAGAGTCCGCAAATACGACCACATCACCCCCGTTCTGAAATCACTACACTGGCTCCCCATCCCACACAGAATTGAATATAAGCTCTCCCTCCTCACTCATCAGTGCATTCACGGACATGCCCCCCAATACCTAAAAGAACTACTCACCCCCCAGACCTCCTCATTTAACCTCCGCTCTGCAACCAACAATACCCTCCAAGTCCCCAGAACCAAGCTCCGCACTATGGGCGATCGGGCCTTTTCCTCTGCAGCTCCGAGGCTGTGGAATACCCTCCCCGACCATCTGAGGGCCCCACAGACTGCAGACGCTTTTAAACGTGACCTGAAAACTCACCTTTTTAAGAAAGCTTACTGCTAAAATATCTTTTATGGGCTTTGCTTTTAAATATATCTTAAAAATGCTCTTGTTTTATTCTGCTCTGTAGCACTTTGAGATTGCTCAAATATAAAGTGCAATACAAATACAATGTATTATTATTATTATTATTATAAAAAGCTAGTTCGGTCAACTTATTTAAACGTAAAGCATGTTACCCCTGTAAAAATCATGAAATTCTTGTCCCACCACATACAGTATATGTCCAATGCCACAAGAAAATAAAAGTACATAGAGGAAATTACACAATAAAATTAAAGATGGCCAAAATGAAGGTCCATTACCTCTAACAACTTAGGTTCCACTATTTATTTCACCAAAGAGATGTCCTGGTAAATACAAAAATTAAATACTTTAATGATCAAAAGTCATGTCGACACAACTGTATTAGAGTTTTTGGATGTTGTATATGAAATAAAGTATTTTAAACTCAATACAATCTAGTTTGACTTGCAGAATCCTGATAATGAACATTTTACAGGATAATGGAGAGAAGTGAAACAACCAAGCATGAGAGAGATCACTGTGAACAAACCCTCAATTACCACTCAAATATTCTGCCAACCACCAAGTGTCAGATGTTGTGATGCAAAACCACATTAACTTCATACAACACAACAAAATAGATTTATTTCAGTTCCTATATATCCTAAACACACAGACACAAAGCTAATTTCCCATAAAGCCTTTACAGAAGTAGACGCATATCAGTCTTATGGTGAAATCAAGAATTTCCCGACTTTTGTCAGTTGGTTTTGTTTTCAATTACAATTTTCAATAGTTCATTTTTTTCCTACACGTTGACCTTTATAGGTGTAGAGTGTTAGAACGTGAAATAAATAAAAATGAAAATGAGGGGATTTTTGTCCTCATATCTTAAGATATGAACAAGATTTGCAAGATTATGACTTGTTTACGAGAAACCTATGAGAAAATCTCAGGTACACGCATGATAAAAGGTGGGACATGTGTTTACAAAACTGCAAATGCGTACATAGATATTATTGGCTAAAAGGTATTTTGTTTCAAGAGCTGGAAATACAATGAGTGTGGCTGTCTGAGAGGCAGAACAAATAAAAAGGGCACCAGCCACAGAAGGTGTTATAGGGCAGCCTGTATGGCACTGCATCCGGTCTTCTAAATGTCAAGGCCACCTTAAAGGGCGCCAGTGATGGCCCTTAATTAAGTTTCTCCACTGGAAGGGGACCTTAAAAGGCACTTTATCAAGTTTTCTCTACTAAAAGGGGATCTAAAAAGGCACTTTATCAAGTTTTCTCTACTAAAAGGGGATCTAAAAAGGCACTTTATCAAGTTTTCTCTACTAAAAGGGGACCTTAAAAGGCACTTTATCAAGTTTTCTCTACTAAAAGGGGATCTAAAAAGGCACTTTATCAAGTTTTCTCTACTAAAAGGGGACCTTAAAAGGCACTTTATCAAGTTTTCTCTACTAAAAGGGGACCTTAAAAGGCACTTTATCAAGTTTTCTCTACTAAAAGGGGACCTTAAAAGGCACTTTATCAAGTTTCAGGCACGTGCACAGACATTTTGGGGGGCAGGTGCTCAAACAAAAAAAAGGGGCACCCATCGCCAAAATTATTCATGAAATAAAAAAGTATAATAATAAATAAATAAATTAAAAACACAGTAGGATATTTTCAACTTATATATTTATTTTTGTTAACAAACTAACTCAAATTATCAAATTGAATAAATAAATGAATAACAGGCAAAAACAGACTATTTTTTGATTGCATTTGGTTGTATAACCAAATGCAAAAAAAATATTCTAACTTAAACTTATCAAAACTCTGCTCTGGATAAATTAAAGCAGGGGTGTCAAACTCATTTTCACCCCGGGCCACATCAGCATCATGGTCGCTCTCAAAGGGCCGGTTGTAACGGTACAGTGGCGGGCCGTGGATTTTCTACCTGCCCACATCCTGTCCCGGGACCTCACATCAGATCAGGAAAAACTCCCCAAATAAAGATAGTAAAAACCCTTTCACATGGAAAAAAGGAAGAAGCCTTCAGGAGAACAACAGAGGAGGATCCCTCTCCCGGATGGACAGAAGCAATAGATGTCATGTGACCAGAATGAACAACGTAACGGAGTTACAGCACATTATCTATCTATTTCGTGAGTTTTTTGTTTGTTTATTTTTTTAGGAAACGTCGGACCAGATGGCACTTCAATTCAAGTTTTCTCCACTAGAAAGGCATCCAAAAAGGCATTTATATCACAACTCCTCCACTGGAAGGGCACCAAAGATGGCACTTTATCACTCTTTCTCCACTGGAAAGGCAACCTAAGAGGCACTTGATCACATTTCCTCCACCGGAAGGGCACCATAGATGGGGAAAGCCACTCTATTAAGTTTTCTCCACTGGATGGGGATCTTAAAAGGCACTTTATCAAGTTTTCTCCACTGGAAAGGCATCCGAAAAGGCATTTTATTACATCTCCTCGACTGGAAGGGCACTTCATCACGTTGTTTCCAGTGGAAGGGCATCCTAAAAGGCATTCTATCAAGTTCACTGAAGGTCATTCTAGAGGGCACTTCATCATATTTGATATACCAATGGGGCACTTTTGCAGTGTTTTTTCCCAATATATTTCACATTAGGAGCTGCAGCATGATCAAGGCTGGTCTTTATAGATGTATACGCGTCACACTTGATACAGGTGCTGTCAGTTTTTCTTTTATTCATGCTACTTGATTTCTTTGAACTTTTTTGACCCCCAAATACAAAAAAAGAACAACAAAAAAACGCAAAAAGTTGTATGTGTCGAAATCCTTTTTATTCCCAAAAGACATCTGTCTGGGAAAATCCTCATCAGTTATTTTGAGAAGTGAAAACTGTACCATCGTTATGAAAGCACATTGTGGTCGATCACTTCCTTTTCCTGATGGTATAAGGACATTTGTTTATCTGGTTGACACCTTTTCACTCCGTCGGTGGAAGAGAGAGATCACCTGACTGAACGTCTGAGAGTGAGAAGATACTTCAACCGGAGCAGCCGTTCAACTCAGCATCTCACACTCGACCCGTTGTTTTTCCGCCGTCATGCCTCACTTTAGTCATAACTTTCTTCCTAAACTCTTTGAACGAATAACTAATGCTGTGAGTACGCTCCTGCTGATCGTTCTCATCTACATCCTGCAGTACGTATTGGACATGGATTTTGTTTGCTCGTGCACACCAGGTACAAATATCCATCCGAGTGGCGTGCTGTACATGCTGATCCCTCCACTGATCCTCACCGGGGTGATCACCACCGTTGAGTCTTTCCGCGGAAGGAGGGTTATTTCCAGATGGCAAAGACTTTGTCAAACGAACATCTACTGCTCGATGCTTAAGTTGATGATCAGCTATGTCAGTCTGTCAGCCGTGTGGATAGCCATTGTTTTGATTGATGGAGATTGGTTCTTTTGCCTGATGACAAACCGAAACTCCTCTCAGACGGGAATTCCTTGCAAAGACAAACTAAACGACGAAGAAAACGTAATTAAATCCGCTTATAAGTCAACATCACTTGTAAGTATTAACACTTTCAAACCAAAACAATTATATTGAGCTTTGTGTTCCTCGAATTCTAAAATAAATGTTGACTCTTTGTTTCCTGTTTTACAGGAATTTGGCTTCTATGTAATCAGTGGTGTCTTTGGTCTTTGGTCTTTTTGTGAACTCATTTGTGGAAGTAAGTCGATGGTGCGCAAATTGTGGAAGATATTGGAGCGGTGGAGTCAACCCTACTACAAAGTGATTTATGAAGATATTCTTGAAGAGCAAGTGCACATCCATTTAGAAGACGAGCTGACACAAATAGCTTCAAAGAGAGCCAAGGCAATCTGTTCGGCCTCCCTCCTCGCTATCGGCCGCCACGAGCAGTCGATTCCTTATGTCAGCGACAGTGTTGAAAGGGATATTCAGAAGGTTTGGCGTCAGGTTTCTGCCTTTGGTTTCTACTTGAGGAAATCTGAGAGACCATCTGGTTCACAAGTGTAATGGTAAAATATAGCATTGCTTATGTTACAAAAGGTAGAGCAGAATTTGCATAGAGAATTGTTTGTGTCTAATGTTAAAGTACCAAACTGGCGTAAGCAGAAGTGATCTGAGGGTCACAGGGCAGACGGAGACAATGCGTCTCTGTCTGGAGACGGCCTGCGTCGCTATCATAGTTAAGCACTGATGGCACTGTGTTGGTGAGAAATATGCTTACTATGCAGAAACTTGTAGTCTCCCTAATGATAAGATAGCATTCTCTACACATTGGCCATCATACCGTGAATTCACCTCCCGCTCCGACCCTTTGGAAGGAAAAGTATAAACTGAGCCCAAAACCAATGTGCATTTGTGCTTCATCGTCCAGCAGACTTGTTCCTTTCTTGCGAGAAATAAAATGACAAAGACGACTTTGATTCAGAGACTCTATTCCTCCTTTCCCGATTACCAGAGAAAATCTTCCATCACACAAGCAGGAGCAGAGACATTAACCCAGGGAGGGTGGACTCTGCAGAGCACGAGGATTCATGAAGAATTATTTCATTTATTTATATCACACTAAAAGTCATGAGGCGGTAACAAACTCAACTCTAATGGATGATGCCGATTAGAAGAAGCGTTGCACCATCTGTTGGTATTCAAGGATATTCCACCAAAGACTTGTCAGCAGACGGTTTCTATGGCGAGTCTGACCAAAACAACGTTTTGTTTTAATATTACGTGTAATATCCAATATGTTGAATGCAGAACGTTGAACTTTATGTATTCATTCAAATACAATGTGTATGATATCTTAAGGTAAAATAAAAAAATGAAAACACTGCTGATTATTCTGTTTTTGTGTTTCCTCTAGCGCCACCATGAGGTTGACTTTTGAGGTTCAAAGTGGAAATTAAAATGATTAAATGGATTTTGGGCTGATCATTCTTCTTTTTATTTTGATTGTTTATTGTATCATTCTCTTATAGTTCTTTCTCTTCTCCTCTCTGGTGATAATCTCGTCCTCTAGCGCCACCAGCAGGTGAATCTTTTCTCAGTCACAACAACACGGATCAGCACAACTTTTGGTTCAGACGTTCGTGGACGCATCCTTTGTTGAAATATTAACTAGAAAGTGGATGGATTGTAAACGGTTTGATCTCTTCAATTTGTGACAAAGATGGGGACTCGAGCTTGTGACTTGGACTCCAGTCGCTCACACACATTGACTTGAGACTCGTCTCGAGATTCAGAAAGCGAGATTGAACCGTTGATTTGTCTAAAGTGAGCTTTTGGCCAGAGGAGCACGACTGTTTGACATGTGTGTGATTGAACAATATCTCATCATATTTATTTTGTGCACAACTGAACATCCTCCATCCTGCAGTAACGGCTTCTCTGCAGAAAACAATGAAACTTCAAAAAACAGACGAGAGCAAGTGCCAAAGATGCAAGTATGGAGGCTAGATCCAGTGCTCTCTCTCTCTTCCTCTCTGAGTGCAGGCTACCGTTTGTATCATTTTGGGGGAAGCTGTGAAGGGGTTCTCTGCCATTTCTGTTTTCACCTGTTTTGAATGAATGAATGAATGAATATATACTTTATTAATCCCCGAGGGGAAATTTGGTGTCGGGGTAGCAGCAACTTACAACAAAATAAACAAAAACAGCAGGACGAAAGATAAAAGATATATACAATAATAATAAAAATAATAATAATAATAATAATAATAATAATAATAATAAAATAAAATAAAATAGAATAAAATAGAAATAGCTTCGATGTAATAATAATAATAAAATAAAATAGATTAAAATAGAAATAGCTTCGATTTTGTGGCTAGACAGGGAGGTCAGTATTGTTTTTCCTTTTTGCTGCGATAGGCAAGAAAGACTTTGTGTGTGGGCGGTTTTGTTTGTTGTTTGCTTGTATCAAATGACAACTGTCACGTGACTGATGACGTGACGTCACCGGTGCTTCACAAAGTGTTTCATTGGTTTGACGCGTTTGACAGCTTGAACGTTTTGGCACCAAACTCTGCTTCATAAGATGCCTCAGTGTCAATCAACAATGTGGGGTTTGAGAGAGGAGATAGCGATAATTGTGAGTTCATAAGCACGTTCCAATGCCACTTCTATGAAATCTTACCTCACTAAAATGAGCTATAAAGGACAAATACTATTTATAACAATAATAATAACATAATAAAAGATTGAATATAATGAGTCTGAAGATTCCTGCAGGCTTACAACGCCTCACACAGGTAAGCAGGATGAGTCTACGTCTTCATCTGATCCCTGTTGGTGTACTTGACTGTATTCCCTGTGTTCAGGTCCCAGCAGCTCACAGAGCAGATCTCATGGAGCTGCTGTTGTCTCTCTGGGGCTGCTGAGTGTTTTCCTGCTGGCCGGACTCGTCGGCCTCGGTGTCCACCGTGAGTCTGATCTCCATCCGTCCTTCCTCTGCTTGACTCTTGTCGTTTGTTTCCTTTTGCTCATTGTCCGTGAAGCACTAAAGAAAACTGAAATGAAACACTTCCTTCTTGGTGTAATTCTTCTGTAAATATATTTGTTATGAAAATGAATATTTCCATCCGGGAGCATCATGTAGATGAACCTCTCTGGCTGATCAAGAGCTTCGACATCTGCCAACTTTAAACTGGACCTGAACCATTTTAGTCCGGTTGCTCAGTATCATTATATTAGCTGGAAAAGATGATGGGAAAGAAACCGTGTTTGGATTTATCATATCTTCATTTTTCAAGATAATTATTTCTTGCATTACATATTTTCTGAAATGTCATGTTATGTTATCTGAGGTGTTATTGTCTTAATTTATTCCAGACCACAACTCAGCTGCAGATCTCTCCAGCATCAAAGACAACCTGACGGAGCGTCTCCGGGCCGCTGAAGACAAGCTGACCTCCGTGTCTGAAGAGAGAGACCTGCTGAACTCCAGCCTCACTCAGCTGACCGGAGAGATGGACCGACTTCAGCGTTGGTCCAAACTGAGTGAGTGCTTGTTAGTCCTGCTGAGTCTTGTACAGTGAGATGTAGAACAGTGAGTTAAAATAAAGTGATGTTAAAGGAGGAGCTCCACAGCTCAAGAGTTCAGCGGTCAAAGCAGGAAGTCAACAAAAACACAACTTCTTCATTTTAAGGGCGTGGGTCTTTAATCTTTAATGTTTTTTGTTTGCTGCATTTTTACAGAGACGTGTCCTGCAGGATGGAAGACGCTCAGTAGTTCCTGTTATTTTCTCTCTTCACGGTCTGACTCCTGGGAACAGAGCAGAGAGGACTGCAGAGACAAAGGAGCAGATCTGGTGGTCATTGACTCGCTTGAAGAACAGGTAGTGTGACATTCTATATGTGTTTATATTTTTGTTTTACCCAGCTGTCAACCTCTGGGTTTGACAAGTAAAGCCAATGCAGAAGTGTCTTAAAGCTGCATTCTCTCTCCTGACCACCAGGGGGCGACTCCTCTGGTTGTATAGAAGTCTATGCTTCACGTGTTAAAGCTGCATTCTCTCTCCTGACCACCAGGGGGCGACTCCTCTGGTTGTATAGAAGTATATGCTTCATGTGTTAAAGCTGCATTCTCTCTACTGACCACCAGGGGGTGACTCCTCTGGTTGTATAGAAGTCTATATAAATGACTCTACTTCTCTCTTGATGTATTCCCTCAGTAAACATTGTAAACATGAGTTTATGTCTCAATCTCTAGTTTCAAGTCTTCTTCAATACAGCATGATGTTCATTTAGTGAATTATGGTCATTTAGAGTCAAACAGACCATAAAGCAGGGGATGCTTTAGGGCGGGGCTACAAGGTGATTGACAGGTCTCTACAACGACGTTGTCCGGTCTGGGAGTCGACCATGTTTTCCTGACAACAGGCTTAGAGCTTTAACTTCTGCCAGTATGCAGGAATCAGACTTTCTGTCCTTTTATCTTGAACAGATTTTCCTCTCAAGCATCATCCAGCATCACAGTTGGATTGGTTTGCATGACGGAGACGACGAGGGCAGCTGGAAATGGATTGATGGAACTCCACTGACTCAGGCGTAAGACACACAACTGCTGCTGCACCTACTAGTATTATTTTTAGTAAAACTCTCAATAATTATTATCAAAAACTGACTTAACTGAAACATTGGTAGCACTTTATAATAACTACACGCTATTTAGCATTAGTAAAGCATGAGTAAACTCTTAATTCTTCATTTCTAAAGCATTGCTCCAACATGAAATCATCCATTAGAGTAACTCATTAGTATGCAATTCATAAACACAGTTATACATGTTTTATTTTGGATTAATAAGCTTGACTATTATGCGTTTCATTATTGGGTTCATTTATGATGGATTCCCCATCTGTAAATTAAGTATTAAGGATTTATAGATTAATAAGATAATTTATAAAGTGTTAGCAAATTATATATATTTTTTTAAATGTCATTTATTCATGCATTTATTTATACATACAATGTTTTAGATATGCACTAATGGTTAGGGACTATGTGAACATGTACTTTATAAACATGTTTTAATACTGCAATTCATGATTAATTGCCCATCAGTGGCACGAGTGGTGAGTATGTTTCATAGCTGGCACATACATATTATTGATTATGCTAATTATGAATAGCTCGTAGCTAGCCAGCTAGCAAGCCTGTCACTAACTAGAGGTCCTGAGACGGCACGCGACACCTCAGTTGTACGTAGACAAATCCAGGTGATAGCTAGATACTCATAATCAGAGTTCTCTCTGGCCCGGGCCACGGTGATGACACGTCACCACCGTGGCCCGGGACAGAGATTAATGCCGGCCAGGTGATGTGAGGCGATGCCCGTCAGTGGCACGAGTGTTGAGTATGTTTCATAGTTTGCTGGCACATACATTTGATTGATTATGAGTATCTAGCTATCACCTGAATTTGTCTACTTACAACTGAGGTGTCACATTTACATGGCCATTAAAGCTGATTCTGATTCTGACATGCTATCTCAGGACCTCTAGTTAGTGACTTGTTTGCTAGCCAGCTAGCAAACAAGTCCCCATCACCATCATATTAATGTTCTTTATCACTGTGTTGTGTCTATTTCCTTTTTCTGTTGAGAAGATAACTGAGACTTTTGTTAGCTTTGTTAGCTTTGAGACACTGCTGGCCTTTCAATGTCATTTATAAATGCGTTGTAAAGCATATATAGTCCTCACTTTAGATGAGGTCACAGAACATACTTAACTAATATTTAACTAACAACTAGTAACTACTGAATTAATCATGAATTGCAGTATTAATACACGTTTATAAAGCACATGTTTACCATTAGTGCATCATCTATAAGTCATTGGTTTGCAATATATATATTATTTAATTTACAAATGGGGAATCCCTCATTTATAAAGTATGAAAACCCAATCATGAAACGCATAATAGTCAAGCTTATTAATCAACAATAAAACATGTATAACTGTTTATGAATTGCATACTAACGAGTGATCATGTTGGAACAACGCTTTATAAATGATAATTAAATGTTTACTCATGCTTTACTAATGCTAAATAATGTAGTTATTATACAGCGCTACCGAAACATTTACTTGCATGTGTTGCTGCGCTACACAGATAATTAAAGTAATTTGTTTGGAAGACATGAATCCACATTTTTAGTTCACGAGAAATACTTTAAACTGCATTAAATGCTAAGAAATGCTTAAATTCAACATCTTAATCCCCTCCTAGGTACTGGGGCCGTCAACCTGACAACGGGGGAGGAGATCCACGGTGGGGTGAAGAGGACTGTGTTGAAATGAAGGCTTTATGGAACGCAAGAGCAAACTGGAATGATCTGCGGTGTAATACCTCAATGCATTGGATCTGTGAAAATCTGGCTTAATATTTCAAGCTTCAAGGGTCATGTATTGTCATTATGCAACACAGCAACAACAATCCAGTTGTAGCTCGTTTGTGACACAACAAGCTCAAAAACAGTAGTGCGTTCCTGTCGCTTATTTTTTTTATTATTTTGCATCATGAGGAATGTAAACAGCAGCAACAAAAACAATCAGACAATATGGCCGACATCTTCTCAATAAAAATTCAACCTGAAGAAAAAACATTGTCAGCAGGGAATGCTTTAGGGCGGGAAGCTTTAATGAAATGGTATGTTGTGTTTTCAGCTTGTGCCGCTGACCCCAAGGGGCCAAAAATCAATTCAAAGCGATAAATAAACAAATAAATGCTGCGTTAAAGACACAGTCCTGAGGAGCCTGCGCAAAGTCGACAACATTGACAACAGTATCTTCCACAATAATATTTTTTTTTACATTTTTTATTACACGTTTTAATATAACAGGAACTAAGACGGGTTTATTTTTCATTGACGGAGTCTTAAATGTTTCCAACACTTTAAGTGTGATCGGCTGTAGAACTGCTGTGTGATCGTGTTTCAGTCAGCGAGGCAGAACGGTAGGAAAACACAGCACACACACACACACTTGGACTCCAGTCGCACACACACATTGACTTGAGACTCCGTTGATTTGTCTAAAGTGAGGTTTTGGCCAGAGGGTTGAACAATATCTCATCATATTTGTTTTGTGCACAACTGAACATCCTCCATCCTGCAGTAACGTCACAAAAGGAAACAAAATCTAAAATGAAACAAAATCTAAAAATAACAATTGTGTCATTCTTTAAAAATGGGCGATGCGACAGGATAATAGGGTTAACGTTTTACTTCTGTTTTCATCTTAAAATTGTAAACGTTTCCAGTTTACAATTTCCACTCTCAAATCCTGACGTCAGACAGCTACATTTCTACATAAATATATATGTATCAACACATATGAAGGAATCCGAACGTGGTCTGTGAACCACAAGCAGCCGACAGATCGGATCAAACAGGAAGTAAATGTTTCTGTGACTTCCTGTTGATTCTTTGAAGGCGCAGTTCATGTCCAACGAGCCTGTTTTGATCCTGCCTTTTTATGAGACAAATTAAATTATACCCACAAGCATTTCCTCATTTTCATGTAGTTGATGCTGCAGAGCTTAACCTTCTAGGAAACATCTGACATATATAGAATGATTACAATGTTGCATACATTTGTTCACACAGTATTTAGCACCTCTGAAAGTCGTGACTTCCTCTTTTTGGTGAGACAAAAATAAATAAATCCTCCCCACCAAGAGTTTCCTCATTTACATGTAGTTGGTGCTGCAGCGCTGACCTTCTAGGAAATAGTTGGCATCCTCGAGAGCGATGGAGGGATTATATGCCAACGTTAAATATGATAAGTCTCAAGTTTCCTGCAGGCCTTCAACGCCTCACACAGGTAAGCGTGATGAGTCTACGTCTTCATCTGATCCCTGTTGGTGTACTTGACTGTATTCTCTGTGTTCAGGTCCCAGCAGCTCAGAGAGCAGATCTCATGGAGCTGCTGTTGTCTCTCTGGGGCTGCTGAGTGTTTTCCTGCTGGCCGGACTCGTCGGCCTCGGTGTCCACCGTGAGTCTGATCTCCATCCGTCCTTCCTCTGCTTGACTCTTGTTGTTTGTTTCCTTTTGCTCATTGTCCGTGAAGCACTAAAGAAAACTGAAATGAAACACTTCCTTATTGGTGTAATTATTCTGTAAATATATTTGTTATGAAAATGAATATTTCCATCCGGGAGCATCATGTAGATGAACCTCTCTGGCTGATCAAGAGCTTCGACATCTGCCAACTTTAAACTGGACCTGAACCATGTTTATGTTATCTTTGCACTTTATTTTATATTCCATTGTAAATGTAATATGTTTCTATTGCACTGTGTTGATTGTTGATTGTTTGTCTAATGTATGTACCACACGCCAAGACAATATCTTTGTATGTGCAACATACCTGGCAAATAAATGGTTCTGATTCTGATTTCAATTCAGGTTGCTCAGTACATTTGCTCAGTATCATCATATTAAATGGAAAATATGATGGGATATTCTTGGAAAGAAACCGTCTTGGGATTTGTCATATCTTCATTTTTCAAGATAATTATTTCTTGCATTACATATTTTCTGAAATGTCATGTTATGTTATCTGAGGTGTTATTATCTTAATGTATTCCAGACCACAACTCAGCTGCAGATCTCTCCAGCATCAAAGACAACCTGACGGAGCGTCTCCGGGCCGCTGAAGACAAGCTGACCTCCGTGTCTGAAGAGAGAGACCTGCTGAACTCCAGCCTCACTCAGCTGACCGGAGAGATGGACCGACTTCAGCGTTGGTCCAAACTGAGTGAGTGCTTGTTAGTCCTGCTGAGTCTTGTTCAGTGAGATGTAGAACAGTGAGTTAAAATAAAGTGATGTTAAAGGAGGAGCTCCACAGCTCAAGAGTTCAGCGGTCAAAGCAGGAAGTCAACAAAAACACAACTTCTTCATTTTAAGGGCGTGGGTCTTTAATCTTTAATGTTTTTTGTTTGCTGCATTTTTACAGAAATGTGTCCTGCAGGATGGAAGACGCTCAGTAGTTCCTGTTATTTTCTCTCTTCACGGTCTGACTCCTGGGAACAGAGCAGAGAGGACTGCAGAGACAAAGGAGCAGATCTGGTGGTCATTGACTCGCTTGAAGAACAGGTAGTGTGACATTCTATATGTGTTTATATATATATATATATATATATATAAACACATATAGAATGTCACACTACCTGTTCTTCAAGCGATTTGTTTTGTGTCTTAAAAATAATCCCAAATGCAGAAGTGTCTTAAACTTGCATTCTCTCCATTGACCACCAGGGGGCAACTCCTCTGGTTGTATAGAAGTATATGCTTTGTGTCTTAAAGCTGCATTCTCTCTCCTGACCACCAGGGGGTGACTCCTCTGGTTGTATAGAAGTCTATGCTTCATGTGTTAAAGCTGCATTCTCTCTCCTGACCACCAGGGGGTGACTCCTCTGGTTGTATAGAAGTCTATATAAATGACTCTACTTCTCTTGATGTATTCCCTCAGTAAACATTGTAAACATGAGTTTATGTCTCAATCTCTAGTTTCCAGTCTTCTTCAATACAGCATGATGTTCATTTAGTAAATTATGGTCATTTAGAGTCAAACAGACCATAAAGCAGGCCTGAGGTTTCCTTTGTTAAAGTCACCTTTATCTTGAACAGAAATTCCTCTCAAGCATCATCCAGCATCGCACTTGGATTGGTTTGCATGACAGAGACGACGAGGGCAGCTGGAAATGGATTGATGGAACTCCACTGACTCAGGCGTAAGACACACAACTACTGCTGCACCTACTAGTATTATTTTTAGTAAAACTCTCAATTATTATCAAAATATGAAACATTTACTTGCATGTGTTGCTGCACTACACGGACAATTAAACTAATTTGGTTGGAAGACATGAATCCACATTTTTTGTTAACTAGAAAGACTTTAAGCTGCATTAAATGCTGTGAAAATTCACCAGCTTAATCCCCTCCTAGATACTGGGGCCGTCAGCCTGATAACGGAGGAGGAGATCCACGGTGGGGTGAAGAGGACTGTGCTGAACTTGAAGATTTCTCAAAAGGAAACTGGAATGATGTGCGGTGTAGTGACTCAATGTATTGGATCTGTGAAAAGCTGGCTTAATATTTCAAGCTTCAAGGATCATTTATTGTCATTATGCAACACAAGGATGCACAACGAAATCCAGTTGTAGCTCGTTTGTGAAACAACACAAAAACACTAGTGCATTCCTGTCGCTTATTTTTTTAATTTGCCATCATGAGGAATGTAAACAGCAGCAACAAAAACAATCAGACAATATGGCCGACATCTTCACATTAAAAATTCAACCTGGGGAAAAACATTGTTAGCAGGGAATGCTTTAGGGCGGGAAGCTGGATTTAAAATGTGTCTGAATCCTGTATGTGAAATGTACTTATTAGGGTAATAAAGTTAAGATGCTTTATTTCACATTCATAGGACTTGTCATTTATTCTCACATTCACCAATGCACCAAGCTCTATGAACATGTGACTAACAGGTGAGAGTAATGGAGCTGATGAGGTGGGTGTGGCTAACAGGTGAGAGTAATGGAGCTGATGAGGTGGGTGTGGCTAACAGGTGAGAGTGATGGAGCTGATGAGGTGGGTGTGGCTAACAGGTGAGAGATAGATCTCCATCTGCCAATCATGTCGCTGTTGAGCATTACATCTGATTTCCTCTCTGCTGCTGTCAACTTCCTGCTGTGTGAGGTTACCATGGCGTCTTATTGCCAAAAGCCAATAGTTTAATGTCAGAAGACCTTTAAAGAAACAGGAGATTTTAAGGGTTTAAGGGTCAAAGATGCAAGATGTAAGAACAAAGAGCACAATTGAACGTGACGTTTTATGAATTACAGCCGTTTAAATAACGGTAAATAAACGTAATCCAGATGTCGGGGAGTAATTCCATCCTCTGAGCTCGTCAGGCCTTGCAGGTGGAGAGCGAGTAGCCGAGGCACGCCCACTCGTTGGTCAGCTCCATGAAGCCCGGAGAGACGTTGAGTCAATTCCAATCTCCACCCTAAACCCTCAAGCCCTGAACCCTCAGGGACTCACTGACGTCAGCTGCTAAGTGGCTGAGTGTGAGAGGCTGTGAGGGCTTGAACTGGTGTGAATATGAATGGGACAGCACTTTGCTGCAACATATCACGTGACTACATAAAACATATTGTGTATTTATTGTATACTTTTTATTCACTGATTTGAACGTCTTCCTCACGAGATGAGAAGTCATTTTAGATGATATATTTACTTGTTTTTGTCAAAACGAAATGTTTGATGAATGTAAACAAAATATTTATAAATATATGTTCTGCTTGCATTCCTCTGATTTCATGTGTTTTTATGTTCCATCTTTAATCCGTAATGTTGTAGTGTAAATGTATTTTATCGGGCTGAACGCCCACGTGTCTCTTTGTTTACCTTTTTTTTTTTTTTTACGTCTCCATGCTTCCATTGGGAACTGCGTGTTTAACGTCACATTGCTATGAACTGTGGGTAATTCCCTTAGGCAAAGTCAGCATCTAATGCTGACTTACGGAAAGGGATCATAAAGGGCTCAAAATGTCTGCCAGAGAGCCTCGAGCACTCTACGATGTGACAGTGGGACACCCCTAAACCCTCACGGACTTCGCGGGAGCGCGCCTCAAAGTCCGTGAGTCCGTAAGGGTGGAGATTGGAATTGACCCTTTGAGTCCGCTCGCTAGAATCCAAACGTTCATTCACAGAACACAGAACGGAGGGAAATGAGATGCGTGCAAATATTTCGTGCTCACAAAGGGGCGTGTTCTGTGAGAAGTGGGCCGGTCTTACACTCACCTGTCAGCAGGTTGGAGATTTGCTGGAATATTTTTAGCAGCTCTGAAAGTCAGGACTTCCTCTTTTTTATGAGACAAAATAAATTATATCCAACAAGCGTTTCCTCATTTTCATTTAGTTGATGCTGCAGAGCTTAACATCTAGGAAATAGCTGCCATATATATGTATATACGTGGATATATACGTGGATATATACACGTATATATATGTGTATGTATGTATGTATGTATGTATGTATGTATGTATATATAGATTGATTACAATGGTGCAATGCTACATAGATCTGTTCACACATTTCTGAATTCAGCTTTTTTGTAGATTGATGTTCTTTATTTCTTTGTATTTCACACTTTCTGTGACTGTAAATGTATATTTCCCATAACAATAAAGCCCCTTTTGAAGTGGATTAAATTGAAGAGAATAGAAGGAAAGCAGACGGATATGAATATACATGATAATATTGTGGAAGAGGATTCTAGAAACTACTTTTAGCACTTCTGAAACTCCTGACTTCCTCAGAAGGTCACACATTTAGAAGTTGAAACTAAAAACACGTTCATCGTTTAATAGCTGGCCGTCTTCATGAGCGATGGAGGAAATCTATTCCAACGTTGAATATGACAAGTCTCAAGTTTCCTGCAGGCCTTCAACGCCTCACACAGGTAAGCAGGATGAGTCTACGTCTTCATCTGATACCTGTTGGTGTACTTGACTGTATTCTCTGTGTTCAGGTCCCAGCAGCTCAGAGAGCAGATCTCATGGAGCTGCTGTTGTCTCTCTGGGGCTGCTGAGTGTTTTCCTGCTGGCCGGACTCGTCGGCCTCGGTGTCCACCGTGAGTCTGATCTCCATCCGTCCTTCCTCTGCTTGACTCTTGTCGTTTGTTTCCTTTTGCTTGTTGTCCGTGAAGCACGAAAGAAAACTGAAATGAAACACTTCCTTCTTGGTGTAATTCTTCTGTAAATATATTTGTTCTGAAAATGAATATTTCCATGAAAATGTTCCATCCATGAAGATGAACCTCAAGAGCTTCGACATCTGCCAACTTTAAACTGGACCTGAACCATGTTTATGTTATCTTTGCACTTTATTTTATATTCCATTGTAAATGTAATATGTTTCTATTGCACTGTGTTGATTGTTGATTGTTTGTCTAATGTATGTACCACACGCCAAGACAATATCTTTGTATGTGCAACATACCTGGCAAATAAATGGTTCTGATTCTGATTTCAATTCAGGTTGCTCAGTACATTTGCTCAGTATCATCATATTAAATGGAAAATATGATGGGATATTCTTGGAAAGAAACCGTCTTGGGATTTGTCATATCTTCATTTTTCAAGATAATTATTTCTTGCATTACATATTTTCTGAAATGTCATGTTATGTTATCTGAGGTGTTATTATCTTAATGTATTCCAGACCACAACTCAGCTGCAGATCTCTCCAGCATCAAAGACAACCTGACGGAGCGTCTCCGGGCCGCTGAAGACAAGCTGACCTCCGTGTCTGAAGAGAGAGACCTGCTGAACTCCAGCCTCACTCAGCTGACCGGAGAGATGGACCGACTTCAGCGTTGGTCCAAACTGAGTGAGTGCTTGTTAGTCCTGCTGAGTCTTGTACAGTGAGATGTAGAACTGTAAGTTTAAGTAAAGTGATGTTAAAGGAGGAGCTCCACAGCTCAAGAGTTCAACGGTCAAAGCAGGAAGTCAACTAAAACACAACTTCATTTTAAGGGCGTGGGTCTTTAATCTTTAATGTTTTTTGTTTGCTGCATTTTTACAGAAACGTGTCCTGCAGGATGGAAGACGCTCAGTAGTTCCTGTTATTTTCTCTCTTCACGGTCTGACTCCTGGGAACAGAGCAGAGAGGACTGCAGAGACAAAGGAGCAGATCTGGTGGTCATTGACTCGCTTGAAAAACAGGTAGTGTGACATTCTATAAGTATTTATATTTTTGTTTTACACAGGTGTCAACCTCTGACTTTGACAAGTAAAGCCAATGCAGAAGTGTCTTAAACCTGCATTCTCTCTCCTGACCACCAGGGGCCGACTCCTCTGGTTGTATATAAATATATGCTTCATGTGTTAAAGCTGCATTCTATATACTTACCACCAGGGGGAGACTCCTCTTGTTGTATAGAAGTCTATGCTTCATGTGTTTGTAACAGGACCGGCCCTGACCTGGTCAGAACTTAGGGGGAGCGCCTACTCCTTACGCCAGCCGTGTAAGGAGGGCCCATTTTAGAACCCTGAGGTTTCCCTCTCAGTTTGCTTTCGATTACAATTTATAGAGACAATGACTGATGTTAAAAACCCCATTCGTTCAGTTTCCCCGTGGCCTACGTGTACTATTGAGCCACGTCTCCACTGAACTGTTTTCTCTATTAGAAAAGGAAGATGAACCGTCTTACACACAGTGCAACCCAAACGATTACTTACATTTGTCTGGATCTGGAAACGAGGCAGGATCGTGCTGGATTGTGTTCCCTGGTCAATGACCTCGGCCCGGTGTTACCTTCTTCGTCTCGAAAAACCTGGAAGTTATCTTAGTCCATTAAACGGGAGTCCCCATTGAGTAGAGTTCTACACTCTTACTTTAGAGTATACATTTTATTTCAATAAGAGTTATTATACACACAAGTACCATAACTGAGTCATTTTCGTTACTTGGAGATTTTCCCCGCAGTAGCTAATAGTCAGTTCACCAGTATCATATGTTTAAAAAGCTACAAGTGTAAAAAGTCACATTGTAATTCATCAACCGCTTCTTTTTTTGTCTTCGAGAAAATCCCTGCAGCGCTTAGAAGCAGTTACCAGTAATTACAATATGGGAAAATCTCAGTTTGATTTCTCAAACTGAGTGGTTCCTTCTCAGGGACAGAGCCCAAGAGGAACTGAAGAAGTGCGCAGTTATCACAGTATATATAGGCAAGTGCGTGGGAAGATCTCTATCGAGACATAGTGGAAGTAACAGGTGCGTGTGATTACAATATGCTTTGACCTTGGTCACACGCTCAATAGCGTGTTTGTGGTTACAGCTGCAAAAGCTACTCAAGGTCAGCTGATAAACAGCAGGACCATATATAGACCTGTCTTCCGTCTCCAACAAGATACCATCTACTATGACCATATATAAATGTCATAAAAATGTCATAAAAAACAGGAATGTACTACAGCGTATTGAGTGTGATAGAAGACAATTTCACTCAAAACAATTATAATGCATCGTGATATAAGACTATTTCACTCAAAGCAATTTAGTTGTTGCCTTTTGCAGCGTGATAAAAGGATCAGGGGAGAGACTTTGACTGGCTTTTCACTGCTTTTCACTGGCCTTTGAGTGGCGTTTTCTTTGTAAATAATATGCTGGGGTTGTAAATAATAGTATTAGTATAGTTTCTGAGAGTTCTGCCACTTGTTGGCGCACCTAAATCCCCCACTAAAGGCCACTTTCCTGTCCCTTCAGCTGGACAGGAACTGCTTCAGGGAGATAAACAAATCTCTAAAACGCCTGGACATGGGCACATATAAAAGCCTATAACATGGACACTGAATGCTCTATGCAAACAAGACAGTTTGAGAATATGTAAAATAGGTTAAATTTCATTTCTGTAATCTCAAAAGCTTTGCTCATGTTCATTTTCAATTGTTTCAAAATTAAATATAAATACAGACTTTGTCCTTTTATCTTGAACAGAAATTCCTCTCAAGCATCGTCAAGCAGCGCACTTGGATTGGTTTGCATGACGGAGACGACGAGGGCAGCTGGAAATGGATTGATGGAACTCCACTGACTCAGGCGTAAGACACACAACTACTGCTGCACCTACTAGTATTATGTTTAGTAAAACTCTCAATAACTGAAACATTTACTTGCATGTGTTGCTGCACTACACGGACAATTAAACTAATTTGGTTGGAAGATATGAATCCACATTTTTAGTTCACTAGAAAGACTTTAAGCTGCATTAAATGCTGTTTTTGGCCTCTTTGGTGAAATTAAATTATTGGCGAAAATTCACCAGCTTAATCCCCTTCTAGGTACTGGGGCCGTCAACCTGATAACGGAGGAGGAAATCCACGGTGGGGTGAAGAGGACTGTGCTGAAATTCTAAATGACTGGAAAGCAGAAGGAAACTGGAATGATGTGCGGTGTAGTACCTCAATGCATTGGATTTGTGAAAAGCTGGCTTAATATGTCAAGCTTCAAGGATCATTTATTGTCATTATGCAACACAAGGATGCACAACGAAATCCAGTTGTAGCTCGTTTGTGAAACAACATAAAAACAGTAGTGCATTCATGTCGCTTATTTTTTTAATTTGCCATCATGAGGAATGTAAACAGCAGCAACAAAAACAATCAAACAATATGGCCGACATCTTCACATTAAAAATTCAACCTGGGGAAAAACATTGTTAGCAGGGAATGCTTTAGGGCGGGAAGCTGGATTTAAAATGTGTCTGAATCCTGTATGTGAAATGTACTTATAGGGTAATAAAGTTAAGATGCTTTATTTCACATTCATAGGACTTGTCATTTATTCTCACATTCACCAACGCACCTAGCTCTATGAACATGTGACTAACAGGTGAGAGCGATGGAGCTGATGAGGTGGGTGTGGCTAACAGGTGAGAGATAGATCTCCATCTGCCAATCATGTCGCTGTTGAGCATTACATCTGATTTCCTCTCTGCTGCTGTCAACTTCCTGCTGTGTGAGGTTACCATGGCGTCTTATTGCCAAAAGCCAACAGTTTAACGTCAGAAGACCTTAAAAAAACAGGAGATTTTAAGGGTTTAAAGGTCAAATATGCAAGAACAAAGAGCACAATTAAAAATCCAAACAGAAGTGATTTTTGCATTTTGAGTTGCAGCAGGGATCATGAACGTGATGTTTTATGAATTACAGCCGTTTAAATAACGGCAAATAAACGTAATCCAGATGTCGGGGAGTAATTCCATCTTCTGAGCTCGTCAGGCCTTGCAGGTGGAGAGCGAGTAGCCGAGGCACGCCCACTCGTTGGTCAGCTCCATGAAGCCCGGAGAGACGTTGAGTCCGCTCGCTAGAATCCAAACGTTCGTTCACAGAACACAGAACGGAGGGAAATGAGATGCGTGCAAATATTTCGTGCTCACAAAGGGGCGTGTTCTGTGAGAAGTGGGCCGGTCTTACACTCACCTGTCAGCAGGTTGGAGATTTGCTGGAATATTTTTAGCAGCTCTGAAAGTCAGGACTTCCTCTTTTTTATGAGACAAAATAAATTATATCCAACAAGCGTTTCCTCATTTTCATTTAGTTGATGCTGCAGAGCTTAACATCTAGGAAATAGCTGCCATATATATGTATATACGTGGATATATACGTGGATATATACACGTGGATATATACGTGGATATATACACGTATATATATGTGTATGTATGTATGTATGTATGTATGTATGTATGTATATATAGATTGATTACAATGCTGCAATGCTACATAGATCTGTTCACACATTTCTGAATTCAGCTTTTTTGTAGATTGATGTTCTTTATTTCTTTGTATTTCACACTTTCTGTGACTGTAAATGTATATTTCCCATAACAATAAAGCCCCTTTTGAAGTGGATTAAATTGAAGAGAATAGAAGGAAAGCAGACGGATATGAATATACATGATAATATTGTGGAAGAGGATTCTAGAAACTACTTTTAGCACTTCTGAAACTCCTGACTTCCTCAGAAGGTCACACATTTAGAAGTTGAAACTAAAAACACGTTCATCGTTTAATAGCTGGCCGTCTTCATGAGCGATGGAGGAAATCTATTCCAATGTTCAATATGACAAGTCTCAAGTTTCCTGCAGGCTTTCAACGCCTCACACAGGTAAGCAGGATGAGTCTACGTCTTCATCTGATCCCTGTTGGTGTACTTGACTGTATTCTCTGTGTTCAGGTCCCAGCAGCTCAGAGAGCAGATCTCATGGAGCTGCTGTTGTCTCTCTGGGGCTGCTGAGTGTTTTCCTGCTGGCCGGACTCGTCGGCCTCGGTGTCCACCGTGAGTCTGATCTCCATCCGTCCTTCCTCTGCTTGACTCTTGTCGTTTGTTTCCTTTTGCTCATTGTCCGTGAAGCACTAAAGAAAACTGAAATGAAACACTTCCTTATTGGTGTAATTCTTCTGTAAATATATTTGTTCTGAAAATGAATATTTCCATGAAAATGTTCCATCCATGAAGATGAACCTCAAGAGCTTCGACATCTGCCAACTTTAAACTGGACCTGAACCATGTTTATGTTATCTTTGCACTTTATTTTATATTCCATTGTAAATGTAATATGTTTCTATTGCACTGTGTTGATTGTTGATTGTTTGTCTAATGTATGTACCACACGCCAAGACAATATCTTTGTATGTGCAACATACCTGGCAAATAAATGGTTCTGATTCTGATTTCAATTCAGGTTGCTCAGTACATTTGCTCAGTATCATCATATTAAATGGAAAATATGATGGGATATTCTTGGAAAGAAACCGTCTTGGGATTTGTCATATCTTCATTTTTCAAGATAATTATTTCTTGCATTACATATTTTCTGAAATGTCATGTTATGTTATCTGAGGTGTTATTATCTTAATGTATTCCAGACCACAACTCAGCTGCAGATCTCTCCAGCATCAAAGACAACCTGACGGAGCGTCTCCGGGCCGCTGAAGACAAGCTGACCTCCGTGTCTGAAGAGAGAGACCTGCTGAACTCCAGCCTCACTCAGCTGACCGGAGAGATGGACCGACTTCAGCGTTGGTCCAAACTGAGTGAGTGCTTGTTAGTCCTGCTGAGTCTTGTACAGTGAGATGTAGAACTGTAAGTTTAAGTAAAGTGATGTTAAAGGAGGAGCTCCACAGCTCAAGAGTTCAACGGTCAAAGCAGGAAGTCAACTAAAACACAACTTCATTTTAAGGGCGTGGGTGTTTAATCTTTAATGTTTTTTGTTTGCTGCATTTTTACAGAAACGTGTCCTGCAGGATGGAAGACGCTCAGTAGTTCCTGTTATTTTCTCTCTTCACGGTCTGACTCCTGGGAACAGAGCAGAGAGGACTGCAGAGACAAAGGAGCAGATCTGGTGGTCATTGACTCGCTTGAAAAACAGGTAGTGTGACATTCTATAAGTATTTATATTTTTGTTTTACCCAGGTGTCAACCTCTGACTTTGACAAGTAAAGCCAATGCAGAAGTGTCTTAAACCTGCATTCTCTCTCCTGACCACCAGGGGCCGACTCCTCTGGTTGTATATAAATATATGCTTCATGTGTTAAAGCTGCATTCTATATACTTACCACCAGGGGGAGACTCCTCTTGTTGTATAGAAGTCTATGCTTCATGTGTTTGTAACAGGACCGGCCCTGACCTGGTCAGAACTTAGGGGGAGCGCCTACTCCTTACGCCAGCCGTGTAAGGAGGGCCCGTTTTAGAACCCTGAGGTTTCCCTCTCAGTTTGCTTTCGATTACAATTTATAGAGACAATGACTGATGTTAAAAACCCCATTCGTTCAGTTTCCCCGTGGCCTACCTGTACTATTGAGCCACGTCTCCACTGAACTGTTTTCTCTATTAGAAAAGGAAGATAAACCGTCTTACACACAGTGCAACCCAAACGATTACTTACATTTGTCTGGATCTGGAAACAAGGCAGGATCGTGCTGGATTGTGTTCCCTGGTTAATGGCCTCGGCCCGGTGTTACCTTCTTCGTCTCGAAAAACCTGGAAGTTATCTTAGTCCATTAAACGGGAGTCCCCATTGAGTAGAGTTCTACACTCTTACTTTAGAGTATACATTTTATTTCAATAAGAGTTATTATACACACAAGTACCATAACTGAGTCATTTTCGTTACTTGGAGATTTTCCCCGCAGTAGCTAATAGTCAGTTCACCAATATCATATGTTTAAAAAGCTACGAGAGTAAAAGTCACATTGTAATTCATCAACCGCTTCTTTTTTTGTCTTCGAGAAAATCCCTGCAGCGCTTAGAAGCAGTTACCAGTAATTACAATATGGGAAAATCTCAGTTTGATTTCTCAAACTGAGTGGTTCCTTCTCAGGGACAGAGCCCAAGAGGAACTGAAGAAGTGCGCAGTTATCACAGTATATATAGGCAAGTGCGTGGGAAGATCTCTATCGAGACATAGTGGGAGTAACAGGTGCGTGTGATTACAATATGCTTTGACCTTGGTCACACGCTCAATAGCGTGTTTGTGGTTACAGCTGCAAAAGCTACTCAAGGTCAGCTGATAAACAGCAGGACCATATATAGACCTGTCTTCCGTCTCCAACAAGATACCATCTACTATGGCCATATATAAATGTCATAAAAATGTCATAAAAAACAGGAATGTACTACAGCGTATTGAGTGTGATAGAAGACAATTTCACTCAAAACAATTAGAATGCATCGTGATATAAGACTATTTCACTCAAAGCAATTTAGTTGTTGCCTTTTGCAGCGTGATAAAAGGATCAGGGGAGAGACTTTGACTGGCTTTTCACTGCTTTTCACTGGCCTTTGAGTGGCGTTTTCTTTGTAAATAATATGCTGGGGTTGTAAATAATAGTATTAGTATAGTTTCTTAGAGTTCTGCCACTTGTTGGCGCACCTAAATCCCCCACTAAAGGCCACTTTCCTGTCCCTTCAGCTGGACAGGAACTGCTTCAGGGAGATAAACAAATCTCTAAAACGCCTGGACATGGGCACATATAAAAGCCTATAACATGGACACTGAATGCTCTATGCAAACAAGACAGTTTGAGAATATGTAAAATAGGTTAAATTTCATTTCTGTAATCTCAAAAGCTTTGCTCATGTTCATTTTCAATTGTTTCAAAATTAAATATAAATACAGACTTTGTCCTTTTATCTTGAACAGAAATTCCTCTCAAGCATCGTCAAGCAGCGCACTTGGATTGGTTTGCATGACAGAGACGACGAGGGCAGCTGGAAATGGATTGATGGAACTCCACTGACTCAGGCGTAAGACACACAACTACTGCTGCACCTACTAGTATTATGTTTAGTAAAACTCTCAATAACTGAAACATTTACTTGCATGTGTTGCTGCACTACACGGACAATTAAACTAATTTGGTTGGAAGATATGAATCCACATTTTTAGTTCACTAGAAAGACTTTAAGCTGCATTAAATGCTGTTTTTGGCCTCTTTGGTGAAATTAAATTATTGGCGAAAATTCACCAGCTTAATCCCCTTCTAGGTACTGGGGCCGTCAACCTGATAACGGAGGAGGAAATCCACGGTGGGGTGAAGAGGACTGTGCTGAAATTCTAAATGACTGGAAAGCAGAAGGAAACTGGAATGATGTGCGGTGTAGTACCTCAATGCATTGGATTTGTGAAAAGCTGGCTTAATATGTCAAGCTTCAAGGATCATTTATTGTCATTATGCAACACAAGGATGCACAACGAAATCCAGTTGTAGCTCGTTTGTGAAACAACATAAAAACAGTAGTGCATTCATGTCGCTTATTTATTTTATTTGCCATCATGAGGAATGTAAACAGCAGCAACAAAAACAATCAGACAATATGGCCGACATCTTCACATTAAAAATTCAACCTGGGGAAAAACATTGTTAGCAGGGAATGCTTTAGTGCGGGAAGCTGGATTTAAAATGTGTCTGAATCCTGTATGTGAAATGTACTTATAGGGTAATAAAGTTAAGATGCTTTATTTCACATTCATAGGACTTGTCATTTATTCTCACATTCACCAACGCACCAAGCTCTATGAACACGTGACTAACAGGTGAGAGTAATGGAGCTGATGAGGTGGGTGTGGCTAACAGGTGAGAGATAGATCTCCATCTGCCAATCATGTCGCTGTTGAGCATTACATCTGATTTCCTCTCTGCTGCTGTCAACTTCCTGCTGTGTGAGGTTACCATGGCGTCTTATTGCCAAAAGCCAACAGTTTAACGTCAGAAGACCTTAAAAAAACAGGAGATTTTAAGGGTTTAAAGGTCAAATATGCAAGAACAAAGAGCACAATTAAAAATCCAAACAGAAGTGATTTTTGCATTTTGAGTTGCAGCAGGGATCATGAACGTGACGTTTTATGAATTACAGCCGTTTAAATAACGGTAAATAAACGTAATCCAGATGTCGGGGAGTAATTCCATCCTCTGAGCTCGTCAGGCCTTGCAGGTGGAGAGCGAGTAGCCGAGGCACGCCCACTCGTTGGTCAGCTCCATGAAGCCCGGAGAGACGTTGAGTCCGCTCGCTAGAATCCAAACGTTCGTTCACAGAACACAGAACGGAGGGAAATGAGATGCGTGCAAATATTTCGTGCTCACAAAGGGGCGTGTTCTGTGAGAAGTGGGCCGGTCTTACACTCACCTGTCAGCAGGTTGGAGATTTGTTAGGCCAATTGTTAGGCCTCTGCTCGAAAATGTCATCCCTAAACTAAAAAGGGTGTATCTCTGCAACCACTAGGGCTATTTGAATAATGTTGGTGTTATAATAAAAGGTACACGTGTGAGATTTTGTTCAGATGTGTAAATATCAGTCTATATGTTACTGGTTAAGAGTAAATGAAGATGACACACAGAAAAAAATTAAAAGGTTTCAGGTCCGCCTATAAAAAAATCTCTTTCAGGATGAAAATTTCTTTGAAATGATGCAGCTGTAAGGTCCAACTCTAACCCAAATCATAGCACAATATGTGAACATTCTCTAACCCAAATCATAGCACAATATGTGAACATTCTCTAACCCAAATCATAGCACAATATGTGAACATTCACTAACCCAAATCATAACACAATATGTGAACATTCTCTCTGCAAAGGTTGACTTTGATAAAGTGAAGCAGAATAAAGTTAGAGTATATTATTATTAATATTATTGTATATTACTTATGGTGTTCAATACATCCAAATACAGCAGTTTTGGGCTTTTATCTTTACAAATTCATGAAACAACTATTTACAGTTTTACATAACAATCTCTCAGTTTCTCAGTTTTTTAAAAAGGTTTTTAAACAAAAAACAAAAGAGCATGACATCCTCTCGTGTATGAATGAATTAAGCAACTTCATGCACAGAATGCAACACAAAGTGCTTTACAATTCAGCAACAAACGTACAAGTACATAGTAAATAGTACAAGTACACAAGGAGAATGGGAAGTCATTTGGGTTTCTATAAAAAAGAAATTCTATCATCTGAAACTGTCAAAAAATGATCATAAAGTGTTTTCTATTATATTAAAAATACAAAAGAAATCACAAATGTACCTAATTCTATTATCAAAAAATTACAAGACATTAAAATAATGAAATATTAAAGTCTTTACATCATCTAAAACCTTCAAAAATAATTCAAGATCAAACGGTTTTATTATCTAAAATAACTATAATAATAAATTCATAAAATATTAAACAAATTTAAAATCTAAAAATACCAACAGAAATCATAAAATTACAAAAAATAAATCCCTCCACTGGGTCATCAGGTATAATATTTAAAGGCAGCGTGCTCATTATTTTTGGGGCATCCTCGCTTGCTCAGTCGAGGTCTAACTTCTAACTTTTAGTATAATCAAATGAAAAAACGAAAAACAGAGGTCTCTTGTGTCTAATGACACACAACTCTGAACAGCTTTACGTACCAGAGGGACCTGCAGAGAGCGTGGTACGGGACGGGGCCGGCAGACAAAGAGCCGAGCAGTCCGGCCACGAGAGCGGCGGCCAGCAGAGTCCTCATGGTGTCTTCCTCCTGTGGAGCCGAGCTGCTGGGAACGCATCGGTCTGCAGGGCCGCAGCTTTATACAGGCGGGTCACGAGGGGTCAACGGAGGACGCTTGAAATTGGTTCGGCCGAGGCTGCGTCTCATCCGTCGGTCTTGTGGTGCGTCTTTCACGCATCGATTATCTGACCCCGCTCGACCTCTACGGAGGGAGCTGCAGCCGACAGCAGCTGACAGTCACAGGGCCGCCGCGCTCCACGCTCCACGCTCCACGCTCCACGCTCCACGCTCCACGCTCCACACTCCACGCCACCTCTGAGGCCGGCTGTAAAATGCAAAGTCCTGTCCTAAGAAGTAGACGACAGAAATGGATGCTTTGGTGCGAGGAGATGCAGCAGTTACTCACGTTGGAATACTTTGACAACTTTAGGGTTTAGAGTCCACGAACGGATGGAGAACCCGGAGAGAACCCTCGACAACAAACTCAACACTAAAGGGCTCAAGCCAGTCAGCGGGTTCCACCCCAAGAACACATTGAAATGCAATTTGTCTTCAAATTCAGACATAACAAATCACCTTTTTGGTTTCTTTTTTTATATATTTTCAAAAACCAAACACTGACTTCTATTTGATGAAGAAGAAATATCTCCAGAATGATTAGAAACTTTGTCGAGGACCTTATATCTATATAATCTATAGCT
Source organism: Myoxocephalus aenaeus (assembly GCA_038501785.1). Taxonomy (NCBI): domain Eukaryota; kingdom Metazoa; phylum Chordata; class Actinopteri; order Perciformes; family Cottidae; genus Myoxocephalus; species Myoxocephalus aenaeus. The sequence continues at coordinate 915,247 of JBAMJR010000226.1, read as the reverse complement.
GTCCATATATATATATATATATATATATATATATATATATATATATATACATACATATATTAATAATGTGTTTTCTCCTCTGTCCTCTTGTCTCTTTAATCTATATATATATATATATATATATATATATCATGTGTTTTCTCCTCTGGCCTCTTTAATCTGTGAAGTCATCCTGATGGCAGCTGAGTGTTTAAATCCCCAACGTGCAACGCAAAGCAAGAACGGTGAAGAAAAGTGATTTCATGCCCATTAGAGAGGTCATGTGCTTTGTCTTTGTCTTCCTCTGGGGATTTGGGAGATTTAGAAACTAGGAGATTGTAATTTACAATTAGAAACGTTTCACATTTTAAGATGAAGCCGGAACAATTCTTAGTTTCAGGGTTTTTTACAAGAATGACAACATAGTTATTACATTTCCGCTAATAAATTGCAATAATTCCGACAAAAGGTTCCTTTGAAGGAGCAAAATGTAAATGAGAAAAATACAAATGTGTGACAATCTATTTGGGCCATTGTAGCTAAAAAACAACAACATAAAGATAAAACAAAAATACACATTCGGTAGAGAGTAATATGAATTACTAATGCTCAGTAATTCATATTGTTTTACCTGCAATGGCCCTAATGTACTAACAGTAATAAAGACAGATGATAATAAACAGTCTTAAGTCAATAAGATCATCATAATAAACATTAGCATAGATTTCCTCCGTTGATGAACATTATTTTAGGGTCTACTAAACCCGGTCTTGTTTAACTTTAGAGGAACAAGCGATGAACTCAAACTACTTGATGAAAATCTTCTGTCACACCAAACAGGAACGGGTTGCAACTCCTTAAAAGGTCATGAAGTCATTTTCAATACACAGAAATAAATGTGCTGTATATGTTATTTGTTAGTGGACTGTAATATAGTAGTTAGAGGGGAATTTGAGGAGGTGCATTTGTGAAAGTGAGAATAAATGTTATCTCAATAAGAAAGCTTTACTTTATTACCCTATAAGTGCATTTTAGATACACATACAGGATTCAGACACATTTTAAAGATCCAGGTTCATTTTTCCCGGTAAAAAGCAGTTGATTTTGGCAAAACAATCACACTGAGAACTTGATTCCTGATCTCCAGCCCTTTACACGCGCTCTCTTCCTCTCTCACACACACACACACACACACACACACACACACACACACACACACACACACACACACACACACACACACACACACACACACACACACACACACACCCTTTAAGGCCTGTTGCATCATCACAACAGCATGCTTACGGATGCAGGACTCAAACACAGTCAGAGTTGATGGACAACTTGCATTTTTATTGAGAAGATGTCGGCCATATTGTCTGATTGTTTTTGTTGCTGCTGTTTACATTCCTCGTGATGCAAAATAAAAAAAAGCAAGCGCCAGGAACGCATTACTGTTTTTGAGCTTGTGTCACAAACGAGCTACAACTGGATTTCATTGTACATCCCTGTGTTGCATAATGACAATAAATGATCCTTGAAGCTTGACATATTAAGCCAGATTTTCACAGATCCAATGCATTGAGTTATTACACCGCAGATCATTCCAGTTTCCATCTACTTTCCTGAAATATACAATTTCAGCACAGTCCTCTTCTCCGTAGACTGGATCTCCTCCCCCGTTATCAGGCGGCTCTCTCCAGTACCTAAAGGGGATCGAGCTGGTGACTTTTCTCAGGATTTGAGGCCAAAAACAGCATTTAATGCACTACAAATTATCAAAACATGTGGATTCATATCTTCCAACCAAATTAGTTTAATTGTCCGTGTAGTGCAGCAACACATGCAAGTAAATGTTTCAGTTATTGAGAGTTTTACTAAACATAATACTAGTAGGTGCAGCAGTAGTTGTGTGTCTTACGCCTGAGTCAGTGGAGTTCCATCAATCCATTTCCAGCTGCCCTCGTCGTCTCCGTCATGCAAACCAATCCAAGTGCGCTGCTTGACGATGCTTGAGAGGAATTTCTGTTCAAGATAAAAGGACAGAAAGTCATTTTCACACATATTATTAATGCACTTTACAGGGATTAATCTGAACAAGCTGATAAGAATGTACTTATAAATCGTACTTCAAATGATCTAATATTATTTCCCTTATAGGTAATAAACAGTTGTCAGTATGTTGTGTCCACATCTGTGTCGACTAATATACAGTTTACAAACGGAGATACAATTCATAAAGCTAGATTAAAAGGCATGAATACTCATGAAATAAAACTAAAACTTTTTTTTTTTTTTTTACGTGTCGTGAGTAGTCTTGTCCCTGTCTTTTGGAGCCCTGTTTTTGTTTGTTCCACGGCCCGTTTTGAAGCCTGTCCTAAGTTTTGTTTATTAGAATAAATTTACTTTCAACTGTTGCTCGTGCGTTTGGGTCCTCTCCTTACCCCACACCTGACAAGTCCCGCAGTGGGGAAATTTACAATTCCACATATTCTATTCCTCAATAACTTAAATTTGCTTATTGAAGAATAGAAATGTAACAGTTTAGAAATGCTTCGGTTACAGTAATCACCATAGACCGTATATAAGAAGTGGACGTAGTCACTGTGAAGTCACCTGTTGGTTTCTGGACTACAGAAACCTCTATTCAGCATTTGGCTTGACACCATCTTGTTTTTATCCACAATGTTCATTTTTATCGGTGAACATCATGCTGTATTAAAGAAGACTGGAAACTAGAGATTGAGACATAAACTCATGTTTACAATGTTTACTGAGGGAATAAATCAAGAGAGAAGTAGAGTCATTTATATAGACTTCTATACAACCAGAGGAGTCACCCCCTGGTGGTCAGGAGAGAGAATGCAGCTTTAACACATGAAGCATAGACTTCTATACAACGAGAGGAGTCGCCCCCTGGTGGTCAGGAGAGAGAATGCAGCTTTAACACATGAAGCATAGACTTCTATACAACCAGAGGAGTCGCCCCCTGGTGGTCAGGAGAGAGAATGCAGGTTTAAGACACTTCTGCATTGGCTTTACTTGTCAAACCCAGAGGTTGACAGCTGGGTAAAACAAAAATATAAACACATATAGAATGTCACACTACCTGTTCTTCAAGCGAGTCAATGACCACCAGATCTGCTCCTTTGTCTCTGCAGTCCTCTCTGCTCTGTTCCCAGGAGTCAGACCGTGAAGAGAGAAAATAACAGGAACTACTGAGCGTCTTCCATCCTGCAGGACACGTCTCTGTAAAAATGCAGCAAACAAAAAACATTAAAGATTAAAGACCCACGCCCTTAAAATGAAGAAGTTGTGTTTTTGTTGACTTCCTGCTTTGACCGCTGAACTCTTGAGCTGTGGAGCTCCTCCTTTAACATCACTTTATTTTAACTCACTGTTCTACATCTCACTGAACAAGAATCATCAGGACTAACAAGCACTCACTCAGTTTGGACCAACGCTGAAGTCGGTCCATCTCTCCGGTCAGCTGAGTGAGGCTGGAGTTCAGCAGGTCTCTCTCTTCAGACACGGAGGTCAGCTTGTCTTCAGCGGCCCGGAGACGCTCCGTCAGGTTGTCTTTCATGGTGGAGAGTTCTGCAGCTGAGTTGTGGTCTGGAATAAATTAAGACAATAACACCTCAGATAACATAAAATAACATTTCAGATATGTAAAGCAAGAAATAATTGTCTTGACAGATGAAGATATGACAAATCCAAACACGGTTTCTTTCCCAGAACATCCCATCATCTGTTCCAGCTAATATAATGATACTGAGCAAATACACTGAGCAACCGGACTAAAATGGTTCAGGTCCAGTTTAAAGTTGGCAGATGTCGAAGCTCTTGATCAGCCAGAGAGGTTCATCTACATGATGCTCCCGGATGGAAATATTCATTTTCATAACAAATATATTTACAGAAGAATTACACCAATAAGGAAGTGTTTCATTTCAGTTTTCTTTAGTGCTTCACGGACAATGAGCAAAAGGAAACAAACAACAAGAGTCAAGCAGAGGAAGGACGGATGGAGAACAGACTCACGGTGGACACCGAGGCCGACGAGTCCGGCCAGCAGGAAAACACTCAGCAGCCCCAGAGAGACAACAGCAGCTCCATGAGATCTGCTCTCTGAGCTGCTGGGACCTGAACACAGAGAATACAGTCAAGTACACCAACAGGGATCAGATGAAGACGTAGACTCATCACGCTTACCTGTGTGAGGCGTTGAAGGCCTGCAGGAAACTTGAGACTTATCATATTTAACGTTGGCATATAATCCCTCCATCGCTCTCGAGGATGCCAACTATTTCCTAGAAGGTCAGCGCTGCAACACCAACTACATATTAAAGAGGAAACTCTTGGTGGGGAGGATTTATTTATTTTTGTCTCATCAAAAAGAGGAAGTTACGACTTTCAGAGGTTGTTTTTTTATCATCAAACTTTTCTTAAATTTCTACATCTGTTTAACGTCATTCACATGAACACATGCATACTGAAAGTCTAAAGGTTCTTTTAATTGGGATTCAAAAATGCATTTCTGACCTTAACGACCTTGAGCCCTTCATGAGTAAATTAATGTATGGATAGAAAAAAACGACATAAATGATAAATTAAAATAAAGTATTACTTGTCGTTCTATTTCACCTCAAATTGAATTTACCATGAAATGCAAGTATTTCTAAGTCAAACTAAAACTTTCAAACACCGCTTGAACACTTGGCCTGTGTTGGAAAAAAATCCAGCAAAGAAAAGAAACCTTCATTGTATTTAACCTCGTTGAGTTAAAAGGTAACAAAACCGCAGCCTCCTGCCAGAGGTTGTGTCCAGGGTGAGAAGGGTCGGCGACAATCTTTCTTGCCCGTTTCAGAGTCCTGGAAGCGAACAAGTCCTGGAGGGACGGCAGATTACAGCCAATCACCCTCTCGGCAGAGCGGATGATGCGCTGCAGCCTGCCCTTGTCCTTGGCAGTGGCTGCAGCGTGCCAGACGGTGATGGAGGAGCAGAGGATGGACTCAACGATGGCAGTGTAGAAGTGCACCATCATGGTCTTTGGCAGGTTGAATTTCTTCAGCTGCTCAGGAAGTACATCCTCTGCTGGGCCTTCTTGGTGATGAAGCTGATGTTCAGCTCCCACTTGAGGTCCTTTCGTGAAAGCAGAAATGATACAAATGTACTCCATTGTATATTAAAGTCCTGATTTTAAAAAACAAAACAGTATCAATAGCAAAATGTAGCTTATAAACTCTACTTTTAATATAAAGTATGAAAAGTGAACGCAATCATTATATAGAATTGCTCCTTTCAGTGTAATAACTTTTTATAATAGAATACAAAATTAAACAGTTTTTATCACGAATAAATACATGTATTTACATTTCTTAGTTCGGCAATTTTATATACTTTGTATACTTCACATTTTTCAAATGTAAAAAGTAACTATACGTGTTTAAAAACTGTTGCTTTGTGAAGTGAATAGCTCAATATTTCAATACTAAAATAGAAGTATTAAAATAGCATAGTATATAAATACTCAAGAAAAATTATATTTAGGTACACTACCTTAGTAAATGTATATTCCAACACTGCTTTCACCCAAAGCTAATTCTCACTATCATAATGAATACAGTTTAACAATTAAAAACATTAAAATCCTGCTGCTGTTTGTGTATCAAACTAGCTTAAATAAAATGTAAGTGTTAGGACCCGTGTCTGCTCCTAGTGTGTGCTCCCCTGTTTGTTTCCCTCCTGTCAGTGTTGCGTTTTAGTCAGCTTACAGTTTCCACCCCCCGGTTCCCGCCCACTGCCACACCCCATTCCTTTAGCCCAACTGTGGTTCATTGCGGTGATCACCGGAAGCTGATATAAGGACCACGGATTTCCCTGGCGCGTTCTCAGGTCGTTCCAGTAATCAGTTTGGTATTCCTCTGGGGAGTTTGAACTCGAGATCGGTTGAGTTGCCCTCCCGACTCTGGCGCTGGAGAGAAGGATACGAGCTCCCGCTCTCATTCCTCGGCACCTCCGCCTTTGGAACTGGAGGAGCCGATGCAGCTCGGGCGGATTAATTTCTCTCCGGAGGAGAGAGAGCGACGCTTCCGCACGAGAAGCTGTCTGTACTGTGGTGAGTCAGGACACCGCATGGCCGCTTGCTCTGTTCGGCCAAAAGAGAGAGCTCGCCAGTAAGTGTGGGGGTGCTGGCGAGCGATGATTCAAGAAGAATTCCCCATTCTCCCTCATCGTCCCTACGATTGTGCCATTGACCTGCTCCCAGGCGCTCCACTTCCCATGAGCCAGAACGCAAGCCGTTTTTCAGGCCCTGGTGACGCCCTCCACGACTTCTTAAACCATTTCGTGTTTGTGTATATTGACGACATTCTCATCTTCTCCCCGAATCCCCAGGAGCACACTAACCATGTTCGCTTGGTCCTGCAACGACTGTTGGAGAATCAGCTCTTTTATTAAGGCTGAGAAGTTCGAGTTCCACGTGACCTATGTGCAGTTCCTGGGCATCTTCATCGAGGAGGGTCAGGTTAGGAAGGACCCCGCGAAGGTTAAGGTAGTAACGGAATGGCCGGTGCCCGCCTCAAGAAAGAAGCTCCAGCAGTTTCTGGGGTTCGCTAATTTCTACCAGCGGTTCATCCGGGACTACAGCCGAACGGCAGAACCGCTGACACGACTCACCTCCTCTAAGGTGCGTCTTTCATGGCCTCAGAGGCCGAGAGGGCTTTTCGTGCCCTCAAGGAGCAGTTCGTCTCGGCCCTGGTCCACCCAGACGAGACTCGTCAGTTTGTCATTGAGGTGGCTGCGTCGGACACCGGAGCCGTACTTTCCCAGCGGTCAGCTTCCGACTCCAAACTCCATCCTTGTGCTTTCTTCTCCCGTAGACTTTCCCCAGTGGAGAGAAACTATGATGTTGGCAACCGTGAACTGTTGGCTGTCAAGTTAGCCTTGGAGGAGTGGAGGCACTGGCTAGAGGGATCGGTGCTCCCCTTCGTAGTATGGACCGATCACCGGAATCTGGAGTATATCCACACAGCGAGACGCCTCTATTATCTACCAAGCCTGACGCACTCTCCCGTCAGTTTGCCCCGGAGGAGGGAGACTCTACTCCCGACACCATCCTACCCGCCTCGTGCATGCTTGGTGCGGTTACCTGGGAGTTTGAGAGGGTGGTACGTGAGGCCCAGCACACCCAACCTGACCCCAGAGGGGGGGCCCTGAACCGCCTGTTTGTTCCTCTGGCTGTCCGTTCCCGAGTCCTGCATCCGCCGGACTATAAGCTGGCTATCCCGGACCTTTTGGTGGTCGTTTCTCGAGGAGGACACCCGTTCATATGCTGGCCTGCACTACGAGGCACCCACCCCCAGTAGGGTAACTACGACCACTCCCTGTGCCCGTGGTCCCATATCACGGTGGATTTCGTCACTGGCTTCCCCCCCATCAGACATTCTGACGGTGGTGGACCGGTTTTCAAAGGCTGCTCACTTCATTCCCCTGCCGATTTGCTAGTCCAGCATGTCGTTAGGCTTCATGGCATCCCTGCGGACATAGTCTCGGACCGCAGACCGCAGTTCTCTTCCTAGCTATGGAAGGCTTTCTGTCACCCCCTCGGAGCCACGGCCAGCCTCTCCTCAGCATTCCACCCACAAACTAATGGCCAAACAGAGAGGATGAACCAGAAGCTCAAGGCCATCTTCAGGTGCGTGATCGCCACCAATCCCTCCTCATGGAGTCGTCATTTCCCCTGTCGAGTATGCCCACAATTATTACACTTCTACTGCTGGTTACACTGGTTATACAGTGGAAATTATAGGCTCAATTAAACAAAACACAGAGCAATTATAGTGTAATAACTGTTGGGGGGAAAATGAATACGATGCAGTAATTATATAGCTTAGCAACTATGCTTTTTGTCAGATGTGTTTACTGGACACCTGTGTCTCTACTTGTCCATTGTTTACATTCTTTTACACAACTCAAAAGTGATCGATTACGGCTACAGAACCCTCTGTCCCATTCAGCTGAATGTACCATGACTTCTGTCTCTACTATGGCTCATGGTTGATGACTTGTAAACTCGTTATAATCTTTCTATATCTTATCCTGTAATATAGTATTAAAAGACTAACGTGCTTAAAGTACTGTTGATTTCTCACAAGGAAAATATACATTAATTTCAGATTAAAGATGGAATCATTATTGCAACATTTACCTTGTATGACAGCATGACAAATAATTTAAACTAATGCCCACTGACATGGTTTTAAATCGTTTTGTTACGCAATAGTTTACTCTTTAAACATCTTAAATGTACATATTTAGGTCATGGAAATACATATTTTTTTAAACTCTAAACTCAGTTTTTGGACGGTGTAAGAACAGCGTTAATGAGCTTTGAGCTATAGGGTTTATTGTGTAATCAAGGAAATAAAATACATAAATAGCTTTCCGGGGAGAACCAGACAAAATAATTAACAAATGTGACTGATATTTGTGGAGAGAGATGGTTGTTAAGGTTCATTATGTCAGCTAAGGAGAGGAAACATAACCAAGACTGCACTTAGAATGAAGAGATGTGCAGATCAGAGTGTGACAGAGAAGAGAGACAGCGTCAATGCATCTGTGTGTTTCTGTGACAGAGGGATGGAGAGAGATGCAGGCTGTGATGAAGAGTGTTGTATAACATTATCCACAATTCACATTTAAAGCACATAATCAGGATTATAGTCTTTATTCTTAGAATAAATAAGACCTGAAGGTTATCAGTATTTTTGGTTCTCTCCTGATTTCATAAGTTGTCAGGATTTACAAAGTTGCATTTTAGATAAACAATACTAGTGTTTGTTCAAAAGAAAACACTACAGGCCACCATTTGAATGCATGTGCAAACATCCCAAGCTTATTTTCTTCTGGATTAACTGTTGAGGAGGTGCAGTTGTATTGAACACGGCGCGCTCATACAGACTGTCATGTGTGACAGCAGACGCTCCCTCTGCTATACGGACGATTTTGCACTATTACGGGCATGGAGGTCACACAGGGAGCTACTTTAACCTCATGAGCACCAAGCCCCCCACGCCTATTCTCAACAAAAAAAAAGAACAGTTTTTTTTAAACGTTTCCTTAATTATCTCCACAACCACATGGTTGTTTAACTTCATCTAAATTGCTACAATACGGTAACCCTTGTGAGAAGAGACATATGGTATATCAAAAACTATTTCCCCCTATTAGTTCAGTGGACGTTTCTGAGTCTTTGACGAGCGGACACTCCTCCGTGGAGACATCTGCAATCACGCAGATGCCTCCAACCTCGCCGTTGCTGCGTCGGACAATGCATGTTGTCCGACGCAAGCACAAGTCACATTTAGTTATAACAATGCACTGAAACACTGCAGTGCACACACACAAGACATCACCAGCGTAGCTTGTCAAACTAAAGATCTGATTTGTTGAAGTCCATGACAATCAACCACAGCGTCCACTCTCAGTGTACTTTAATCTGCAAAGGCTTAAACTGCTTTGCTGACATAGAGACACAGGAGAGAAACAATGTGATTTGGTGAAAGCTTCTCCTTCAAACCAGCTAAAGTGCTGCAGGCTGAAGGCTGAACAGAGGAAGACGGGATCTGTGCAATGAGAAAATAAACTGATAGGGAAGAATTATTATAATACATGTAGTGTATTTGTGAAAAACAGTAAATTAAAAAAAATATATAACTTTGTGATTCTGTTTAGGCCAGCAGTGAAGGCTTAGCAGGCCCTGACGGCCACCACTGGTAAAATCTGTGAAAGGCCCCTTGAAAGGATGCTGGCAGGCTCCTCTTTCTAAACAGGAAAGAGAGAGTTGCATTAAGGTCTTTAGCTAGTCACACAGTGCAACTAAAGACATGATGGAATCACAAAAAAGAAAACAGCATTTCTATAATAGTCCACGAGTCCATCAACTCATTTTTACACAGGAGTCAGACAACAGTTTTTCTAGAGTAGTAGTAGTTTTCGAAGTTGCTTCACTGTTGCATTGAAACAGTACACAGTGTAAAGACACACATATGATCTGAATGTAAAAATGTTCATACAAAGGTTACTGTACCAAGCCTTTTTTTTTTTATATCTGTTATTAAATTCTCACCAAGGTGACCAAGTACATTGTTCTGTCTCTCTACAGCATGTTGGTCTGACATGAGCCAGGCTGCAGTATCTTAAGAGTAACAATGAGCTTGATAGCTTTTCTAAACCAGGGGTAAAAAAAGGCATAAATCACAGGGTTAAGACAGGAGTTGAAATAGAACAGACATATTACAAAGAAAGCAGATGTGACACTAAGTAAGGTGTCCTGGCCTGTGAGCAAAACGCAATAATATGGGCATATGCACAATATAAACACAACAATAACAACACCAAGAGTTCTGGCTGCTTTCATTTCAGATCTTTTAGCAGTTACAGTCACTGAACACTTGAGAGAGAAAGCTGTAACATGAGACCGCATGGCACGAGCCTGAGACACAGCCACCACAAACACTCTCATATACAGAACTATGATGACAGTGACAGGACCAATAAAAGTCAAAATAAGATCTGCAAGTCCAGCAATGTAGTTAATGACAACAACACACTCTCCAATGCAGGAATTATACCTGCCTGGTTGTTCCAGGTCATCCTTCAGCAGCAGACTGTTAAAGAAAACAGAACATATCCAACACAGACAAACACAGACTTGAACTCTTTTTGGTGTGACTTTGTTAGAATAATGTAGAGGCTCACAAATAGCCACATATCGGTCAACTGATATGAGTACCATGGTTTCTATAGATGCAAAGGTAATAATATAGTCCACAACAGTATACAGAACACACATGAGGTCACCGAGCAACCAGCAGCCGTCTATGAGCACAATGTGAAACAACATGAGGAAGCCCACGAAGAAATCTGACACAGCAAGAGAGAGGAGGAGGAGGTTGGTGGGTGTGTGGAGCTGCCTGGAGAGATAAGAGAACAACATGCTGATCATTATTGGTAACGTCAATTGTTATATTAATAAACAAAAGCAATGGTTGAAACACAAAAACATACTTTCTTTGACAGTCTGATATAATGTACAGAAAGAACAGATTCATGGAACAGAACAAAAAACAATAGATCTCAGTTTTATAAATTGATAAAACATGAACACCTGAAGTGGGAGATGGAGATGATGACCAGCAGGTTGAGAGTCACAGTGAGCAGAGAGATGGAGGACAGTACAATGTAAATGAGCATAGATACAGAGTGAGGACGCATGACCTTCCTGCAGGAGGAGTTGAGGAGTTGTGGAAAGCAAAGTTCAGCTTCTTGAAGGGCTTTCATTCTCAGGAAGCAGAGACAAGATGCTGCTGAGCTCGCCATACAACTGATTAATCTCTTTTCTTCATCAACGTCCCTCCTTCTTTCTTTACTCTGGTGAAAACTTTCTTTCAGTGGGAGTGACTTATCTCCCCCTTGACTGTTTCATCTATCTTCATTGGGCTTTCCCATGTATTTCACCTCCTCCTGCTCTTGTTTCCATGTTTTTCGCAACAATTACAACAAAAAGTTGCCTTTTTAGAACAATTGTGACCAAGACAAGAAGAAGGGAGAGTAAAGCCTGTGGTTACTATTATGCCATGAACCTGGATAAGATATAGATGTATGCTTTTTTTCAAACTTTTTGCAGGTTTATACAGTCCAGACCTACCAGAAGGCTACTAACTTTGCCTTTGGTGACGTGACAAATTAAGTTTGCGTGGTTCTCACCTCCCCGACCCGTTCAGATATATTCAGCATGCTAGACATGTGGAATAAGGCCTTGATGCCCTGGCGAGCCTCCCGGCTCACATCTTTAAACAGTTCACGCATAACGCTGAAGCACCGTGTGGAAGTGCTGGGCCAACACATATTTGACTCTTACCTTGGGTCTTTGTTGGAGAGCTCCAAAAACAGTTTGTGAGTTGAAATCTAGCGCTTAAGTCGTGCAGTGTGGCCTAGGCAGTAGTTGAAAGCCTGGTGTCTCATACAGAAGCTAAAGTGTGCATTGGTATCAGATGCTGAGGAACACTGACCAAGAATCTGTATTTGACAAATTGGGAGTGAGAACGGGTTTGCTCCCTCATTGTCCTTTTATGTGATTCTGCTGTAACTTGGTTTTTCTAATGACTCGCCTCTCCAAGCCGAGTCTGGAGGTTCTGTTTGTTCGTTAAGTCTGCCGACATACTTCCTGTGTGGTGCCATCTGTGCTCCTGGCCTCTTGTTCTATGTCCTGTGCTGCTCCACCTATCTGAGCCAACAGAAGCACATCATCTGCAAAGAGCAGAAAAGTAAGGTCAAGCAAGTGGACACTCTTAACCCTAGCCGCACCTTGAGATCTTATCTATGAAAACCACTAACAGAATTGGTAACAAAAGACAACCCAGTCGGCACCCAACCCCTCATGCTAGGCTTGAAGGCCTCTCACTCGTACTGCTCTCTCACCAGCAGCTATACCGGACGTCACTGTCAGAAGAGTCATAGACTTTATCAGCTGTTAACAGCTGGGCGCCCCCTGCCAATAGCCCAGTGACACCCTCTTTGTTAGCCTATCAGCTTGTTTCCGTCTATTAAATGTGCTGTACCCCCGCTTCTAGCGTCCTGCTGCAGTCTCATGCGACCCTCCGCCTCACTAGCACCTTCCACACTTTCCGGGCTGAGGGGTAGTGACTGCAAAAGCCCACTTAGGTGTTTAGGTACAGCCAGCAGAGCCTTGCCTGTGGATCTCAGGCTGTGCTCTGCTCATAGGGGGCAGCAGTTCAGCAATGTAACTGGGACCTGAGCCGGTAATTGCTTAAAAGGTTTAATCTTAAAATGTATTCTAAAACCTACTGGACCGATCACACTCATGCACGTTACAAAAGGGACAGAGCAGACTCTATCTGCTGAGGAGACTGAGGTCTCTTGGAGTGCAGGGAGCACTCCTGAGGACCTTCTTTCACTCGGTGGTGGCGTCACCCATTTTTTATGGAGTGGTCTACTGGAGCGGCGTTATCTCGACAGCTGACAGGAAGAGACTGAACAAATTATGTTTCTATTAAACGTAGTTCAGAAACATGGACCACGCCCCGCGAGCAGCTCGTCTCCCTCGCACCAGGGTACTTAAATGCAACTAACCCGTCCACTTCCGCCTTTACTTCACGTAAAGAATCAAATAGAGAACGGCAACCACCGAAACCTCAATGGATCTGGAACTTTCACCCTTTCGGACCCTTTTAACACAGCAGTCCTGTCCCGAAAATCCGGAGATCCCACCGTCTCCGATGATCCTCCGCCGCCAGCGACAGCGGCCATGATCCACCATCCCCGCGACTCCAGCCTGAGACCCACGGACAACTCCGAAGACATCAGTCCTACAGCCCCGGACCGAGATCCTCGCTCCGGCACACGCCCACCGGGTTGAGATCCAGCCGCCGGAGCTACGGCCGAAGAAACCGAGACCCTTCTCCGCCAGGCCCCACCCGGCCAGCAGCTGGACGATCCACCAACTCAAGAATGCGCTCACCCAGCGCAACATCCCCTTCTGTCAGTCCGACAGGAAAGCGACGCTTTTCTCACTTCTGTCGGCAGCCCGGAGCGACACCACTCCAACTCCGGCGTTGCAATGGCGTTACCGCGCACACCACGGAGGTAGAGGCCCAGCCACCCCTCGCGGGGCAGGTTGTACCACATCCCTCCAAAACACCGCAGCCTCCCTCATGCAGCCCACACTGCTACCCCTTGCACACTACTGTCTCTCACTTTTCCTCCCTCCTGACCCCCCCCCCGTCCTCGGCCACACTCGCTCCAACAGCAGGGACCCCCGGCAGGGCCTACGGCCCAAAACCCTGGTTCCTTCCGCCCCCCCCCTTCATCTCCAGACCAGCATCCCCGCTGCAAACCACCGCAGGCCCTCCCTCCAAGAGCGTCGACAGGAGAGGCAGACCCGTCTTCTACCAGGAGGGAGGATCATCTGCGATAATTTCAACGACTTAGGCTGCGTCGCCTCCGTTTGCCGTTTCCTCCACACCAGCTCCTTTTGCGGCGGGGCACACAACAGACCAACCTGCCCCCACAATCCAGTTCAGCAAAACCTCCATAAGTACCTCAGTACACCAATTAATATACACGCGTTAGCTTCCGCCCCCAAAGGCCACCCCGACCGCCAGCTCACACGCTATCTTATACAGGGCCTCGCACACGGCTTCCATCCAGGCGTACAGGCGAAGCCCGAGTCCCCCTCCAATCTGCCAGCTCCGAGCCCGACATAGTCGACGAACCCCTGGCCAATGAAGTTAAAAACGCATTAATGATTCGGCCCGCTCACCAGCCCGCCTTTTCCCACCTTCAGGATAAGCCCAATTGGCATAGCTACCAGGAAATACTCCAAGCATCCCTACTACCGAGAAAATCAACCGCATCTCCTTAACTCTTCCAACACTGAGGTCATTTTCAGTCGATTTTCTCGATTTGACCTTTCAAGGCACTTGTATATAAGATACATACCCAGGTTTTACATCATAAATTGCAGAACAATGTCAGCTCTCTGTGTAATGAGGCATCATTGTCATAAGGCAAAAATGTAAAGAGAAAATATGACTCTAAAACTGAAAAATAAAATCTTGATTTTTTTGGGGTGGAAATTCTTCATATCTCTTGTGAAAACATAACTTTACCCAGGTGGTATATAGGTTTTGGTGATGGAAATTGGTTTACCAAAGGTTTTAGGTTCACAAAAGCAGTGAAATATATGAATACAATGGTAGATACATGTAAATAAATGTCTAAAACCAAATTGTGTGGTCTTTCACACCTTTCACCAAAATGATACAAATGGGACTGAGAAATGACTTCATACTGCAGATCAAGCTTCATGGGGTGTGTGCAAATGAAAAATGACCATCACAACATTATTTTATTTTTTAAAATAAAAATATGTATTATAAAATAAAAATACATATTTAGACAATATACATGTTCATAAATAGAAAACTGATGGTGGGGATGGCTGTGGTGAATCCTCTCTGTAAAATAAATGACTAGTCAGTACTAACTTCACACAGTTTGTAAGTATGCTATTGCAACACAAAGTTTAGTAGCTAAATACACTTACCCATCTTCAAATGGATCCCTTCTGTCTGCATATTCCTCTTGGTCGCAGGAGTCAAAGCCTTCAGGGTCGTCTTCGTCCTCGCCGGCAAAATCGCCGCCACAGCTTCCTTTGAAGTAAAGTGCGTCTTTTGCCAAAATCGCTCTCTTCTTTATGAGTGAAAACGCCAGCGTGTTTTCAGAGTTCAGGTGTGTAGTAGATGCTGGTTCTTTGTGAGTTTCTTGAGTGTTCATTGGTTCGTTGATTTCACCAAATATCGACAGACACATGATTCAACAAATCACAGTGAAGTATTTTGTGTGACGAGAACTCTTCTGCTTCTTTAGAGTTCACCGCCCCAAGCGCCGACCACCAGCCGTTGCGACACGCGACCATGTCTGACATCTCAGTCTTTCCTCCCGATACCATCATATATCTTCTCAAGCACAGCAAGTACAGCCAACACGGTCCGCCCCAACCCATCCACCTCTTCCGTCTGGACTCGTTCCTCAGCACGTACGAGCCCATTCGTGACTACCTAAACCTCAGATCGACCGGCTATAGGTCCGGACAAGACCCCCTCTTCATAACGGAGACCGGGAAGGAGACCACACAAGCCTGGTTTCACCAGCACCTCCGCCTGATCCTAGCAAGGTCCGTAATACCCCCCGAATCGTACTCGGGCCATTCCTTCCACATCGGCGCTGCCTCCACCGCCTCGAGACAGGGAATCCCTGCCCACACTATCAAACTGCTCGGCCGCTGGTACCTCTCCTACATCCACTCCGACCTGAACGACATCAGGAACGCTCACCGGCACCTGTCTGCAGGAAGCTATCTTTTGGGGGACTCTGACCTGCAGAGCTGCCAAGAGATGGCACCCACCCACAATCTCTACCCCCCCACCCCGATGCTACCGGCGGCCCCACGCCGCACGCCGTAAACCGGCACACCCAAACTCGCCCTTATTTCTCCCCATCACTATCCCCTCATCCCTCACTCACCTCCCTCATCCCTTACCCCTCAACCCCACCCATTTTTTTATGTCTGTTGTGTGCACTTTATCCCATTTGTTGCTGTAATCCTGTAAATTTCCCCACTGCGGGACTAATAAATGAATAACTTTTCTTATATCTTATCTTTCCATCTCGTATTAAATCGATCAGCAAAAGTCTTGAGATGTTTTTTTAGGATAAACCCTGTGATTGCTACTGACATATATACAGTATGTTATTTGGGTTAGACAGTGGGAATTATAGGCTCAATTAAACAAAACAAACACAGAGCATAAATATAGTGTAATAACTGTCGGGGGAAATGAATACGATGCACTCTGAGTAATTATATAGCTTAGGAACTATGCTTTTTGTCAGATGTGTTTACTGGACACCTGTGTCTCTACTTGTCCATTGTTTACATTCTTTTACACAACTCAAAAGTGATCGATTACGGCTACAGAACCCTCTGTCCCATTCAGCTGAATGTACCATGACTTCTGTCTCTACTATGGCTCATGGTTGATGACTTGTAAACTCGTTATAATCTTTCTATATCTTATCCTGTAATAAAGTATTAAAAGACTAACGTGCTTAAAGTACTGTTGATTTCTCACAAGGAAACTATACATTCATTTCCACCGCAACATATTATTATTATTACATGAATATGTTTATTTACTGTTTGAGACATATTTCTATAATTCAGTCAAAGTCAAGCACAAAGATGAAATAGATAAGGACTATATAATAATAGTAAACATGTTTTATTCAAGCTGTCAAGAGAGACAAGTGACAGAAAGGGACACACATTGTACAGAGTATTTTCAGATTAAAGATTGAATCATTATTGCAACATTTCATGACAAATCATTTAAACTAATGCCCACTGACATGGTTTTAAATCCTTTTGTTACACAATAGTTTACTCTTTATACATCTTAAATGTACATATTCAGACATGGAAATATATATATATTTTTAAAGGCATGACCCCATAGCCTTATTCTAAACTCAGTTTTTGGACCTGCGTATATATTTCTGTGTAAGAACAGCGTTAATGAGCTTTGAGCTATAGGGTTTATTGTGTAACAAAAGAAATAAAATACATAAATAGCTTTCCGGGGAGAACTACGTAAAATAATTAACAAGTGTGACTGATATTTGTGGAGATAGATGGTTGTTAAGGTTCATTACGTCAGCTAAGGAGAGGAAACATAACCAAGACTGCACTTAGAATGAAGAGATGTGCAGATCAGAGTGTGACAGAGAAGAGAGACAGCGTCAATGCATCTGTGTGTTTCTGTGACAGAGGGATGGAGAGAGATGCAGGCTGTGATGAAGAGTGTTGTATAACATTATCCCCAATTCATATTTAAAGCACATAATCAGGATTCTAGTCTTTATTCTTAGAATGCATAAGACCTGAAGGTTATCAGTATTTTTGGTTCTCTCCTGATTTCATAAGTTGTCAGGATTTACAAACTTGCATTTTAGATAAACAATACTATTGTTTGTTCAAAAGAAAACTCTACAGGCCACCATTTGAATGCATGTGCAAACATCCCAAGCTTATTGTTGAGGAGGTGCCCCTCATTGAAAGATGTCTCTTTCAAGCCTGTAAAGTAGGTATCTTTTCACCTGCCGATTATTTCCTCACATTGAGTGAGACCTTTCATATAACAGATAAACCAAACAAACAGCATTACACTCGTTCCTTTACGTGTTTGTTTTTTCTAAATCAAGGTACATTGAAGTGATCTTGTAAACTTGCGTAAGAGAGAAAAGATTTAAATCCACCTCACACTGCAGTCAAACCAAACGGAGGAGAAGTAAGTACAGTTGCTGATCACAGTTTCACAACTACCTGATAGATATGATCAATAAAAGAATCTTCAAATTATAACATGTTTGCAGACAATTTGTAAAATCCTAACCCTTGTGAGAAGAGACATATGGTATATCAAAAACTATTTCCCCCTATTAGTACCTGTAAAGTCACAAAACGGCCAGAGTTTTTTTTCTTTCTTTGTTCAGAGGACGTTTCTGAGTCTTTGACGAGCGGACACTCCGTGGAGACATCTGCAATCACGCAGATGCCTCCAACCTCGCCGTTGCTGCGTCGGACAATGCATGTTGTCCGACGCAAGCACAAGTCACATTTAGTTATAACAATGCACTGAAACACTGCAGTGCACACACACAAGACATCACCAGCGTAGCTTGTCAAACTAAAGATCTGATTTGTTGAAGTCCATGACAATCAACCACAGCGTCCACTCTCAGTGTACTTTAATCTGCAAAGGCTTAAACTGCTTTGCTGACATAGAGACACAGGAGAGAAACAATGTGATTTGGTGAAAGCTTCTCCTTCAAACCAGCTAAAGTGCTGCAGGCTGAAGGCTGAACAGAGGAAGACGGGATCTGTGCAATGAGAAAATAAACTGATAGGGAAGAATTATTATAATACATGTAGTGTATTTGTGAAAAACAGTAAATTAAAAAAAATATATAACTTTGTGATTCTGTTTAGGCCAGCAGTGAAGGCTTAGCAGGCCCTGACGGCCACCACTGGTAAAATCTGTGAAAGGCCCCTTGAAAGGATGCTGGCAGGCTCCTCTTTCTAAACAGGAAAGAGAGAGTTGCATTAAGGTCTTTAGCTACAGTCACGCAGTGCAACTAAAGACATGATGGAATCACAAAAAAGAAAACAGCATTTCTATAATAGTCCACGAGTCCATCAACTCATTTTTACACAGGAGTCAGGCAACAGTTTTTAGTAGTAGTAGTTTTCGAAGTTGCTTCACTGTTGCATTGAAACAGTACACAATGTAAAGACACACATATGATCTGAATGTAAAAGTGTTCACACAAAGGTTACTGTACCAAGACTTTTACATCGATTAATAAATAAAAGGTGACCAAGTACATTTTTCTGTCTAATTTCAGCCACCATGCAGTGTCTCTCTACAGCATGTTGGTCTGACATGAGCCAGGCTGCAGAATCTTAAGAGTAACAATGATCTTGATAGATTTTCTAAACCAGGGGTAAAAAAAGGCATAAATCACAGGGTTAAGACAGGAGTTGAAATAGAACAGACATATTACAAAGGCAGCAGATGAGGCATTAAGTAAGGTGTCCTGGCCTGTGAGTGAAAGACAATAATATGGGCAGAGGCACAATAGAAACACAACAATAACAACACCAAGAGTCCTGGCTGCTTTCATTTCAGATCTTTTAGCAGTTACAGTCACTGAACTCTTGAGAGAGAAAGCTGTAACATGAGACCGCATGGCACGAGCCTGAGACACAGCCACCACAAACACTCTCATATACAGAACTATGATGACAGTGACAGGACCAATGAAGGACAAAAAAATATCTGCAAGTCCAGCAATGTAGTTAATAACAAGGACACACTCTCCAATGCAGGAATTATACCTGCCTGGTTGTTTCAGGTTACCATTCATCATCAGACTGCTTAGGGAAAAAGAACATATCCAACACAGACAAACACAGACTTGAACTCTTTTTGGTGTGACTTTGTTGAGATAATGTAGAGGCTCACAAATAGCCACATATCGGTCAACTGATATGAGCACCATGATTCCTATAGAGGCACCGGTAATAATGAAAGATAAATACTGATACAGAATACACATGTGGTCACCGAGCAACCAGCAGCCGTCCATTAGCACAATGGGAAAGAACATGATGAAGCCCACAAGGAAATCTGACACAGCAAGAGAGAGGAGGAGGAGGTTGGTGGGTGTGTGGAGCTGCCTGGAGAGATAAGAGAACAACATGCTGATCATTATTAGTAGCATCAATTGTGATAAGAGACAAAAGCAAAGACTGAAACACAAAACATATTTCCCTGAAATGTCTAAGATCTGATATTTTGTTTTGTTCTTTACCAATAACAATTTATTTCTGTACAGATACCAGTTTTATAAATTAATAAAACACATGAATACCTGAAGTGGGAGATGGAGATGATGACCAGCAGGTTGAGAGTCACAGTGAGCAGAGAGATGGAGGACAGTACAATGTAAATGAGTATAGATACAGAGTGAAGACGCATGACCTTCCTGCAGGAGGAGTTGAGGAGTTGTGGAAAGCAAAGTTCAGCTTCTTGAAGGGCTTTCATTCTCAGGAAGCAGAGACAAGATGCTGCTGAGCTCGTCATACAACTGATTAATCTCTTTTCTTCATCAACGTCCCTCCTTCTTTCTTTACTCTGGTGAAAACTTTCTTTCAGTGGGAGTGACTTATCTCCCCCTTGACTGTTTCATCTATCTTCATTGGGCTTTCCCATGTATTTCACCTCCTCCTGCTCTTGTTTCCATGTTTTTCTCAACAATTACAACAAAAAGTTGCCTTTTTAGAACAATTGTGACCAAGACAAGAAGAAGGGAGGGTACAGCTTGCGGTTACTATTATGCCATGAACCTGGATAAACTATAAATGTATGCTTTTTTTCAAACTTTTTGCAATAAAGAGGTTTATACAGTCCAGACCTACCAGAAGGCTACTAACTTTGCCTGTGGTGACGTGACAAATTAAGTTTGTGTGGTTCTCACCTCCCCGACCAGTTCAGATATATTCAGCATGCTAGACATGTGGAATAAGGCCTTGATGCCCTGGCGAGCCTCCCGGCTCACATCTTTAAACAGTTCATGCATAACGCTGAAGCACCGTGTGGAAGTGCTGGGCCAACACATATTTGACTCTTTCCTTGGGTTTTTATTGGAGAGCTCCAAAAACAGTTTGTGAGTTGAAATCTAGCGCTTAAGTCGTGCAGTGTGGCCTCGGCAGTAGTTGAAAGCCTGGTGTCTCATACAGAAGCTAAAGTGTGCATTGGTATCAGATGCTGAGGAACACTGACCAAGAATCTGTATTTGACAAATTGGGAGTGAGAACGGGTTTGCTCCCTCATTGTCCTTTTATGTGATTCTGCTGTAACTTGGTTTTTCTAATGACTCGCCTCTCCAAGCCAAGTCTGGAGGTTCTGTTTGTTCTTTAAGTCTGCCGGCATACTTCCTACAAGCTTTCCTGTATACATACTTTAATTTAAAAAAATGTTTGGGGTATTACTTCCATATAGATGCTAATATCGATAACCCAAACAGGATCTGTCGCTACTACTTTAGGAATTGATGTGCTCACCCTGTAGGCCTAATCTCGAGTTAAAACCAGTGAATACCAGCTGCCTTTAGTGTGCTGCGGTGCTCGTTTACTGTAAAAGTGCATCGTTCTATCACGTGTTGGAGTGGAGCAGCCGTGAATGGTTTATGTGGCAATTCCACGAGGCCTTTGAATGAAGAGATGGTTACTGGACCCTGGTCTACTGGGTAAGATGTCCAACACATTATGTAACTGGCTACTTCTCTTTTGAATGAAAGGTTTTAAGATATACTGGAGTTTAAGTATTAAGTTGCTGAACAGTCTTATTCTGTTTGTTGTCCCACAGCTGTGAGATGCCGTATGATGACGCTGCCGACAGTACAATCAACTGCAACACCACAACTAAATGGTAAACACAGATTAAACTCTCTTTTGTTTTTGTGGCACGCTTCACCACATTTAGCATTTGCCGCCGTCTTCTACACTTTGTGTATTTTGTTTATTCTCGTATGTTCCTTGGTGTCCTTTATGACTGAACTTCCATGCCCCATTTTCAATGGAACAGTAATCTCCTGAAGCAGGCTCCATTCTCTGCTTGCAATAAGCACATCAACCTAGAGCCCTTCATAACTGCCTGCACAAACACTTTGTGCAAATATCCTGCAGTGGATGGTCTCAAGTGCCAGTTCCTGGAGGCCTACGCCAGGGCCTGCCGCCACCACAGCAATGTCACGATGGAGAGCTGGAGGACAAAGACCAATTGGAGGACAAAGACAAATTGCAGGGAATCTTATCAAGTCATGTGTACTTAAAAAAGTGGCACATTTCTTTGTCTGATACCAGTCAGTTTCATGGATTTGTAACGGGACCGGCCCTGACCTGGTCAGAACTTAGTGGGAGCGCCTACTCCTTACGCCAGCCGTGTAAGGAGGGCCCGTTTTAGAACCCTGAGGTTTCCCTCTCAATTTGCTTTCGATTACAATTTATAGAGACAATGACGAATGTTAAAAACCCCATTCGTTCAGTTTTTCCCCGTGGCCTACCTATTTCATTGAGCCACGGTGATCCACCGAACTGTTTCCTCTAACAGGAAAGGAGGTTGAATCGTTTTATACACAGTGCAACCCAAACGATTACTTACATTTGTCTGGATCTGGAAACGAGGCAGGATCGTGCTGGATTGTGTTCCCTGGTCAATGACCTCGGCCCGGTGTTACCTTCTTCGTCTCGAAAAACCTGGAAGTTATCTTATTCCGTTAAATGGGAGTCCCCATTGAGTAGAGTTCTACACTCTTATTTTAGAGTATACATTTTATTTCAACAAGAGTTATTATACACACAGTACCATAACTGAGTCGTTTTCTTTACTTGGAGATTTTCCCCGCAGTAGCTAAGAGTCAGTTCACCAATATCATATGTTTAAAAAGCTACAAGTGTAAAAAGTCACATTTGTAATTCATCAACCGCTTCTTTTTTTTGTCTTGGAGGCAGCGCTTAGAAGCAGTTACCAGTAATTACAAAATGGGAAAGTCCATACCACTCAGTTTGATTTCTCAAACTGAGTGGTTCCTTCTCAGGGACAGAGCCCAAGAGGAACTGAAGAAGTGCGCAGTTATCACAGTATATATAGGCAAGTGCGTGGGAAGATCTCTATCGAGACATAGTGGAAGTAACAGGTGCGTGTGATTACAATATGCTTTGACCTTGGTCACACGCTCAATAGCGTTTTTGTGGTTACAGCTGCAAAAGCTACTCAAGGTCAACGATAAACAGCAGGACCATATTTAGACCTGTCTTCCGTATATAACAAGATACCATCTACTATGACCATACATAAATGTCATAAAAATGTCATAAAAAAACAGGAATGTACTACAGCGTATTTAAGCGTGATAGAAGACAATTTCACTCAAAACAATTAGTATAATGCAGCATGATAAAAAAGACAATTTCACTCAAAACAATTTAGTTCTATTTCATCCTTACTGACCGCCAGAGGCAGTGTTTCACACTGGATATGTTCAATATCGCGCTTGCGCAGTTCGAGTAATTATAACAACAAAGTCACGTGTGTGACCTCGGGTGACCCCCAGCCGGGTATAACTTACCGCGTCATCCCGAGCTCGGTTCTTTTTCATCTTCTCGCTGCGCAGGCTAACTAGTTTGTTAGCATCAGCTTTGGCTGAACTTGTGTAGAAGAAAGCTCGTCGCCTGTAGCCTTGTGACCTCCGGTCGGAGTTGCGGGTCTCTCGCCCTCCAAAGGCTGCGACAGCTAGAACCTCCTAGGAGGAGACTGTGCGCTTCTACGTCCGGACCATCGAGCCGGACGGCGTACCTATTTTCGGTCATCACCAGGTCGGCTATCTTCACACCGTGAAGCAACACCGGGTGAGATCGACTAATATTGTGTCTGCATCAGCAGATTCCACGGGCGCTTTCGCTCCTGCTAACTAAGTGGAGCGCTAACGGAAGCGCGCCGCCCGGCGTGGCTACATCGCTACCGCCGCGGCCGGCTTTCTGTGAGCAGCGTCCCGGTCAGGCTGACTGAGGGGACGCTAACGAGAGCGACGTCGGTAAACATTGCGGCTGTGGTAGGTAACGTAGCGTTGCTACTCGGGCTAACTGAGAGCCACGCTAGGTGGGACGCTACCGAGGTTACGTCGATGACGGTAGACTGACAGCGTGTACATCAACGTCGGTAAACATCGCGGCTGTTATAGGAGTACGTTGATGACAGTACTAACAGCGATTGACGGTACTGACAGCGTGTAGCTGCTGATACAGCAGCTACTAGACTAGCCATAGCTACTAGTGAGGAGAGTTTCCTAGACGTGCTCCCCTCTCACTAGACAGACCGTGTCTGACCCGTTTCCAAAGGACTGGTCTCCACAGTAGCGCAGTGCTCCCGTGTAGCTTACCGCTAGGACACCAATGACCACAGCTACTGTACTGGTGGGGAGAGTGCCCTCGCTTCCCCCCACTAGACAGACTGTGCCCGTCCTGTCGCCACAGGACCAGCCTCCACAGTAGCGCAGCGCTAGCCCTCTGTAGCTGACTGCTAGGACGCCAAGAGTCACAGCTACTGTACTGGTGAGGAGAGTGTTCTCGCTCCCCCTAACTAAGTCAGGCTGTGCCTATCCTGTCGCCACGGGACCAGCCTCCGCAGTAGCACAGTGCTCCCGCTGTAGCTGACTGCTAGGAAGCCAAGAGCCACAGCGACTGTACTGGTGAAGAGTGTCCTCGCTCCCCCCCACTAGACAGCCTGTGCCTGTCCCGTCGCCACAGGACCGGCCTCCACAGTAGCACAGCGCTCCGGCGCTGTAGCTGACTGCTACGACGCCAGGAATCACAGTTGCCGTACTGGTGAATAGTGTTCTCGCTCCCCCTAACTAAGTCGGGCTGTGCCGTCCTCTCGCCACAGGACCGGCCTCCACAGTAGCTCAGTGCTCCCGCTGTAGCTGACTGCTAGGACGCTAGGAGCCACAGCTACTGTACTGGTGAAGAGCGTGCCCTCGCTCCCCCTAACTAGGTCAGGCTGTGCCTGTCCTGTCGCAGAGGGACCGGCCTCCACAGTAGCACAGTGCTCCCGCTGTAGCTGACTGCTAGGACGCCAGGAGCCACAGCGACTGTACTGGTGAGGAGGGTGCCCTCGCTCCCTCCCACTAAACAGACTGTGCCTGTCCTGTTGCCACAGGACCAGTCTCCACAGAGGACAGCAGGAATCACAGCTACTGTACTAGTGAAGAGAGTGCTCTCGCTAGACAGACTGTGCCTGGCCTGTTGCCACATGACCGGTTCCCCAATAGCCCAGTGCTCTCGTTGAAGCTTACTGGTAGGACACCGAGGATCACAGCTATTGGACTAGTGAAGAGAGCGCTGCGCTCCCCTCTCCTAGACAGACTGTGCCGGCCTGTTTCCACAGTAGCACAGTGCTCCCGCTGAGGCTTACCGGTAGGCCAGGAATCACAGCTACCGCACTAGCGAAGAGAGCCGTACTAGCAGAGAGTGCTTTATGAAGAGATAGAAGCGCTCCCTTCACGCTAGACGGACTGTGTCTGACCTGTTTCCACAGGACTTGTTTCAACAGTAGCAGAGTGTTCTCGCTTGGCTTACTACTAGGACACCAGTAATTACCGCTACAATACTAGGGAGGAGAGTGTCCTCACTCCCTATCTCTTACTGTTCCCTGCCCCTTCTCTAGCAAGTCAGCAGAGCGCCCCGCTCAAACGGACTTCGTAATCCACATCGATTAGCGGGGCAGGGTCCCCTCAGACTCAGGCTTAGGTTTAACCTTGCCGGCTGTGGGACCTGTGCGGCTCCTCGAGCCCGGGGGAGGGTCTCTCGCCTTCCGACATAGTGCGGAGAGGACTGAGGCATCAGACCCATCCGCGGCTGAGCCGGTCCCAGAGAAGGACATTATGTCACTGGCAGTGTCCGCCAATTTCTTACCGAGTACAGTGGCGAGCGCCCCTCCCATGCTTCCGGGCCTGGTTCCCGTTCCTCGGGCCATACCCCTTCGGCGGGAGCAGTCGACGACTCTAGGGGTCTGTCATCCGCAGGGCGCTGGCAATGCCTTCTTCAGGCACATTCCCACCCTGCCACCTTTTCTGTCCCTCCCTCTGAGGGAGCTGCACGCATGCGGGGGAGACACCAGAGGTGCGCTCTCCCATCTCTTACGGCAGATGGCCGAACCCTGGCATCCATAGAGGACGCGGCAAAAAGGGGGCCTTGAGGCCAGCCATCGAGCCGACTATTGCGTCTCGCACATTTGAGGCCAGCGGTCGGGTACCCTTGACCCCCAAGGTCGGGTCGCAGCCGACCTGCTTTCCCAGGCTTACAAGATGGCAGCAGGGGCTCCAGGTCGGCCCCCAGCTCACCCCAATAGCCACCAGTTGCCTCAGCGTCTCGCTGAGAGGCAGAGCTGCTCCCAAACGCGACTCTTCCAGCGCGTGCCCCCCAGACAACCTTCGAACCGAGGCACTAACGGTCGGGGACTGAGGTCCTTGGGCCGCCTGTAGGTCACTTCTCCCAGCGGCAGGTGGAAGCAGCTACTGGGCACCTCACACTCCGGACCCCTGGGTTGTTTCGAAGGAAGCCCTAACCCAGGGGCACAGGCCACAGCCCGGGGCCACAGCCCGGGGGGTTCTACTTAACCTACTGGACGGCAGACTGCGCCCAGTCCTAGGTCGGAGGGAACTCAACAAGTCCTGGGGTCTTGCCATTCATAGGCTGAGCACAGCAGGCGCCCTTCGTGCTGTCTCCAGAGGAGACTGGTTCACATCTGTCGACTTGAAGGATGCCTATTTTTAGGTGGCCCATTGTGCTTAGCCACAGGTGGTTCCTTCATTGGCCTGTTAAGGCCGTTATCTTGGTTCAGGGTGCTTCCGTTCGGATTCTCCCTCTACCCACAAGTATTCACAGAAGGTGTCACTGCTGCTCCTCTTCCCCCCCCCCCCCCCCCCCCCCCCCCCGCCCATTGTGCTTAGCCACAGGTGGTTCCTTCATTGGCCTGTTAAGGCCGTTATCTTGGTTCAGGGTGCTTCCGTTCGGATTCTCCCTCTACCCACAAGTATTCACAGAAGGTGTCACTGCTGCTCCTCTTCCCCCCCCCCCCCCTCCTAATCACAGGGTGCGAAGATACTGCCGTACCCGGACGATTTACTAATCCGTGGAATTCCAGTTTCAGGCTGCACAGAACACTGCTCGCCTCATCTCTTAGGTGGCCCTGTGGGGTCTCAAGGTGAACACAGGGAGGAGCTCTCTGAGCCCTTCTTAGAGCATAACCTTCATTGGTGTAGCTCTGGATACAGCCACTGTGAGGGCCTGTCCGTTGCCCCAGTGTGTGGACGACACGGGCGGTTGCCCTACATCCTCTTTCTTTGCCTATTGGGCAAATTGACAAACGGCCTTTGCTGTCGTTCCTTTGGGCTTGCTGTCGCTGCGCCCCTTTGCAGAAGTGTCTGAACAGCATTTGCCTTATTGCTCTATCCCCGTGGAGGGAGAGAGCATACCGGTCAAGGAGTAGCCCCATTGGCGTGGTTCCATCCCGTCGGGAAGGGGTCACAACAGACGCCTGCCCTTCGGGGCAGTGTGGCAGAACAGGACTGCTCGGGGGAGGGGGTCCGCTCAGGACCTCATTGAGCAGGTCAAGGTCACCTAGCGCTCAAACATTTCCTTCCATACTTGAGAGGAAAAACAGGTACTTCGGTCGGACAACACCTCGACCGTGTTCCACTGGTTCTCCTTAAGGGAGAGGACCAGTCCTCTGGGTCAATATGCCCTGGCTCACATGTGGCCAGAGGCCCTTCTTTATGCTTTCCCCCCATTTTCCTCTGATCTGCCAAAGCTCCTCAGTGTTATTCAAGGGGGCCACAGACTAGTGCTGGTTGCCCCATTATGGCCAGCCAGGACTTGGTTTCCCCTGTTGCAGACTCTGCTGCGGGAGGCCATGGCGCCTCCCTCATAGGAGAAACCTCCTATTGCAGCTAAGTGGTCGGATCTAGTATTCCGATCCCAGCCGCCGTCAACGAGGGGCCCGAGCGGCTGCACAGAGCCAGTCAGGAGGACTATTCTGAAGGCCAGAGCGCCATCTACCCGTCTACAGGACGAGGACTCCGCACAGTACAGTGCCCCGTGCCTACTGTACTAGAGTTTCTGCAGTCCCTCCTAGAGGAGGGTCAGTCTCCCTCTACCCTGAGGAGGTACATAGCTGCTATTTCAGGGCAGCATGCTGAGGTCGACAATGACAGGGTACTGAGCCACAGGCTGTTGTCCCTCTCCTTAGACGGGGCGCAGCGGCTGCACCCTTCGAGCGCCCCGAAGGCTCCTCAGGGGACTTGTCCGTCGTAATGGACGCCCTATGTTCGCCTCTTGCTACCGAGGCAGAGGCTGAGATGTCGGCCGGCAAGGACTGCTTTTTTTTCTCCTCCTTGCCATCACTTCGGCAGGCGAGTAGGCAAGCCACACGCCCTGTTGGTGAGCGAATCCTGTCTGAGGTGGAACTCAAGACAGGCCTGATGTGGCCTAATGCAGCGTTTTCCCCAAGGGGTGGGGAAACGCTGGTATCTCAACCAGCCTATCCAGCTGACAGTCAGAGCTTCTGTGCCCGGTGCGGGTCCTCGAAACCTAGGTCAAAGCCACCGCATGCATACGGCGGTCGGGCCAGTTTAGTGGTCCTAGGAGAGACCTAAGAAGGGCTGTGCCCTTTCGAAACAGCGCCTGTCCCACTGAATAGTGGGGACCGGGGCCTGTGCATACAGAGCGAACGGCCGTGCTCGGACATCCATTCTACCAGGATTGTCACCACATCAGGGGCAACCTTGAGAGGTGTGCCCATGCAGGATACATGTGCTGCAGCCTTATGCCGTGTTCACACCGGACGCGGCGCGAATTTGCGGCGCGACCAGATTACATGCAAAGTCAATCCACAGACGCGGGGCGGCGCGATAGACGCGATTGAGGCGGCGCGAACAGAGCGTTTGACGAGGGGCGAACAGAGCGAAGGACGCGGCGCGAATTCGCGTGAGTTCAATTCTCCCAACTCCAGCGGAGAATTCGCGTGACGCAAAGTTGCGGCAGCCAATCAGCGTTGAGAATCAGCGTTGAGAAGCTCCGCCCATCATCACCGCCGTCTTGCCGGTCCCGCATGAAACTGCTGCTGCTTCGCCTGAACCAGCGCTGGCAGCGGCCGTCATTCAGACACTGTTGTGGGACTACGGATAATATTATGAACCCAGACACCATGGAGTTTGATGTTCCGACACATGTGGAGTTTACACAACAAGTATAAAGCAGAACTAGTGGTTAATTCCATGGTGGGTGACAGAATCGGTATCCGTTTTACGGAGAAGCCAGACGCAGTTCCTGGAGGAGTCGGAGAAATTCACCGAGCTGTGTGCGGCTACAGATGGTGTTATGAACCCAAACACGAGGGCGTTTCATGTTCCGACATGTTTGGAACTTCCACAACAAGTATAAAGCAAAACTAGTGGTTATTTATTCCATGGTCGATAGCGGAAATGAAAGCTCCTTTCACAGAGACAAGCGACTGAGATAAGCCACGCCCCTTTCGCGGCGCGATGTTTCGAGTTTGGTGTGAACACCCTCGTTTCACTCGCGCGACTAAACTTCCGCGGTGAACGCGGCGCGATAATTCACGCCGCGTCCGGTGTGAACACGGCATTAGGGGCATTACCCAGCACTTCTAACGGAGACTTGAGTGAACGTTGCCACCCCTCACCCACTGGGTGTGGTTCTTGGCCCAAATTCCTCTGCTTGAGCCATATGAGGTAGTTCCTGTGGGATTCCTCGTGACTTTGTTGGTACAAGTCATCCAGTGTGAAACACTGCCTCTGGCGGTCAGTAAGGATGAAATAGAACGAAAGTTACGAAGGTAACTACGGTTCTATGAATCTTGGATGACCGCCAGAGTTCTTGGTCACTCGGAATCTCGTGATTTCGCGAGAAGATTCCGCATAACCGAGCTCGGGATGACGCGGTAAGTTATACCCGGCTGGGGGTCACCCGAGGTCACACACGTGACTTTGTTGTTATAATTACTCGAACTGCGCAAGTGCGATATTGAACATATCCAGTGTGAAACACTGCCTCTGGCGGTCATCCAGGATTCATAGAACCGTAGTTACCTTCGTAACTTTCGTTATAATGCATCGTGATAAAGGACAATTTCACTCAAAACTTTTAGTTATAATGCAGCGTGATGAAAGACAATTTCACTCAAAGCAATATAGTTATAATGCATATGTAGTTATAATGCATAAAGAAAAGAAAAGAAAAGAGAAAGAACTTGTATTTTACATAACCCAATCCTCAACAGATTAATTGTATTAAAACTGTAAAACATTGTTTTCTTGATGTGCATTTGCAGCTGCTGTCCCTCAGGCCTTCTGTAAGGACAGGTTCTGCAGTGCTCATGAGTTCTGTGGTGAGCTCAACGTTGGTGAACCCAGCTGCCTCTGTCGAGCCATTTTTGCCTCCAAGTACAGATCAACGGACACTTTTGGTGAGTCAGCTATGACACAAGAAAGTCACTGTCTCAAGTGCCACTTCATTATAGGCTTGAGGGATTTCTCAAAGGGAGAGTCGGTTCAGATTTATGGACTTTTATGAAAGATTTAGAAGCATTTGTTTATTGCTGCCGTAAACATTTTTTAAGCTTTATTAATATACGAATTTGCATTATTATTTGCTGTATATAATAACATTCAGATTTAGTGGGAGAGAGAGAGACAATTTACAAATGGACAAAAGAGTCCTTTAAAAAACTTTGAATTGACCTAAAATATGTTTTTCAAAGTTGGATTTATGATTGCCTCTTCCTGCTCTGTGCTGATGTATGTCGTTTGGAAAAAGATGAAGGAATACAATGTTTTGTAACGGGTGTTCAGGTGAGCCAACGGTCTGCCAGCAGAGTTCTAGTTCGGTAATTCTGGCTAATTGTCTATTGGAGGACAAGAGCATCGATTATTCTGTTTTACACCTTAATTTCTCACAAACACCCGTTCTTTCAATTAGGACAAGCAAGAAAGGGATACAGGCCTCCAAGTCCCCAGTGCACCAATTAGAGCATGGCATGTAGAAAAATGCACATCCAGTTAACTCCCCAAAACCTGTGATTTAAAGGGAAAAGTAAAAAGTTAATGATTGTGCTACCACAACATGTGCTACCACAACAATGAGACATTACATACACTTGAACAATACACAGTGGCATATATATGACTAGTTGTTGTTGTTTGCAGTCTTGACGGCTTGACATCCTCCTTCTCTTTTTTTTTACAGTAGAAGTTTACTTGTCTCAAAAGAAATGCCATACAGACAAAGGGCAAACTCCAAAAACTAACCAAAACACTTCTAGATTGAGTTTTGCCAGGGACCCCCAAGACAAAATATCTAGAGCCTTAAAAGAGCTTAAGCCAGCCCCACTACCGCCATTGCTAAAAGAACATATGTGCTCAGCAAACTTACCCTGAGTGAGCAAAGGGAAAGAAAAGAAGCACACCACCATGTTCAATTGTTTATAAGAGTAGGCAACTGAAGTGAAAGAGACGAGTGAAAGTCTGGCTCGAGTCGTGACAGATGACCAGAGGATGGAAATGAACCGACAACCCAAAGAACTTAGAAAACATACAAACCAACAATATTTTTTGTTTCTGCCCTTCAGTCCATTTTTTTTTTATTTGGCTGACGTTTTGGAGAAGACACACCTGTATTATAAAGGGTTTAACAACTAACCACGACTTGGATTTGGTTATCTTCCTACAGGTTTCCATGGAGAATCGGGCTGACCAACGAGCTCAAGACTCAAAATGATTCCTGCTTTGCGCTGATGAAGAGTCTGGGATCAGTTATCATTGCTGTGAATCTATCCCAGCACATGTATTCATAAAAAACAAACTGATCTTTATCTAGCCTTAAATTAGTTTGGTCTTGTTTCTGCTTCTGGGGTTGATTCACCTGAGATGGTGAAGATGGTTGCTTCAGCATTGGAGAGGTACGCATTGATTAGCAGCACCTGATGCAGGCCTCACCTTTACCTGAATCCATTTGGAGAGGGAGGGTGACACCATGTGTTGTAGAGCTTTGTTGTGATTGTTAGAACCCAAAAAGGACCCAACTGGACATTCTTCTGACCAGGTTTGGACCAAATTGCAAGGTCCTGCAACCAATGAGGGAATAATTGAATTTAAAATGTACAACCTTTGGTCTGGAGCCTCAAGAAAACAAAAACATGCTGAATGTTTTAGCTACTTTTATTATGATAGTGTATCAGCAATAAAAAAAAAGTATGGGAATATTACATGAGTTTTTTGTTTTTGTCATAAACAATTGTAACTCCATCACAGGCCTTATTACCTGCCGCGTTTTAAGGGTATTTATGCTCAATGTAAGATTAGAGATGGGATTTGTTGCTGCTATTAGCTTTGGGGGAGCGTGTTTCACCAGCTCTATTGTCATGGCGCTGAAACTAGCAGAGTAAGCAGCACTCCTGTGTTGGTATGGACATTCAAATGTGAAAGCGAAAACTCAATCGAGTACGATAGATTTTGCATTAAAAAACATTTGATGTGGTTAAAGCCGTGATGTCTATCAAACAGTCTGTATTTATCTATTAATGAATAAGAGGGATTCTTACTGTGAGTATCCCTGCAGTACTATGAGTATCCCTGCAGTACTATGAGTATCCCTGCAGTACTATGAGTATCCCTGCAGTACTATGAGTATCCCTGCAGTACTATGAGTATCCCTGCAGTACTATGAGTATTCCTGCAGTACTATGAGTATTCCTGCAGTACTATGAGTATCACTCTACAAAATAAACTGAATTGAATCACTGCAGTACGGTGAGTATCCCTGCAGTACTGTGTGCAGTATAGTGAGTTTCCTTGCAGTAGTGTAAATATTCCTGCAGTACAGTGAGTATTATTGCAGGACTGTGTACTACAGTAAGTAATCCTGCAATACAGCGGGCACAATTCCTTCTTTGGCGAGTGTTGGGTCAACCTTACAGGGCCTGTTGATCTACTGTAATATTCCCTTTACTGTCATCACAGTTCTGTATATGAACGTATTGTTGCGATCCCACACTGGAGCTGAATGTAAGTGTCATCAATGCTCACATAATAATAACAATTTTAAGCTCTTAATCAAAGAATAATAAATGTGACAATGTCATCTGCCATCTGCATGCTGACACGTGTGTGTTTGTTGTCGTTGGTATGGACACAACAACACCTGCTTTCATTAGTGGCACATGATGACATCATTGCAATCAGAGGTGTGACTGAGATCTACAACGAGCTCTCACTGCAACTCTTGATGCAGCCGTTGCTAAGTAGACCAACAGTTCAAAGTAAACAGAGGTTGTTGTGGTTTTTAACAAAGATAATTTCTTTTTAATGACTAAACTTGT
The DNA here is from genome assembly GCA_038501785.1 of Myoxocephalus aenaeus. Classification (NCBI taxonomy): domain Eukaryota; kingdom Metazoa; phylum Chordata; class Actinopteri; order Perciformes; family Cottidae; genus Myoxocephalus; species Myoxocephalus aenaeus. The sequence goes on along the minus strand of JBAMJR010000226.1, from coordinate 882,101 downwards.
GTACATGTATTAATTCATACATGTATCCATAAGAATATCAATTGTAGATTATGTGATATACAGAATGAGCCCTGTAGTACAGAACGAGATCAGACGCTGCCCTTAAGAACAACATCTATTTTATTTTCATATATATATATATATATATATATATATATATATATATATATATATATCATTTGAATGAATCTGTACAACAAGGAGATCTCGCCACATGAGTCATTTTGATGTACATACTTGGTGTTTATGCATAACATAAATGTGTTATTTTTTGATCCGACTAATTGATCACCCTCCATATGATTCTCATATTAACAGTGAAAAAAAGTATTTCAAGCATTTTACTCTGAAGATCTTCAAAATACTTCATGGAACTAGTCAAATGACATTGTTTATTACAGTTTTCCTGTTTTTGAAATGTCATGTGTTTGTTGTGTTACAAATGAGCTACAACTGAATTGTGTTGTTTATCTCTGTGTTGCACAATACCACGCTGCAGCTGAATGTAAGAGTAATCAATGTTGACGTGATCATATAAATCAGTAACACCTCACACAGACTGTAAGATATTCAAACTATGTTTAATGAAAAGCATCTGTTTGCATTTAAAGTTATACGGTAGTTTCCAGCCATGTCATTGTTTTAGGACAGGGGTCGGCAACCTTTCCTATAAAAAGATCAATTTTTCCCTATTTTAAAATAAAATGTGTCCTTTAGTAAAACCTATTTGATATCACAGCTTATAAAGTTGTTTATATAGTGATATCATATATACAAAAACTATAGTTGGTTGTATTTATGAAATGATAGAACAATAATAAAGACAATGTTTGCCATTGTATTGTTATTTTACCTGTTATAACAATATCAAACCCTTATGAAGAGGAGAAAAATAAATAAAAATAAACAGTGCACATGTCAACATGACCTTTAGCAGGTGTGATACCTGTCCTTCACACAGTGCACATGTCAACGTGACCTTTAGCAGGTGTGATACCTGTCCTTCACACAGTGCACATATCAACGTGACCTTTAGCAGGTGTGATACCTGTCCTTCACACAGTGCACATGTCAACGTGACCTTTAGCAGGTGTGATACCTGTCCTTTACACTGTGCACATGTCAACGTGACCTTTAGCAGGTGTGATACCTGTCCTTCACACAGTGCACATGTCAACGTGACCTTTAGCGAGACGCTGGACCCCCAGCTGCTCCCCGGGGGCTTCACAGCAGCCCACTGCTCCTAGTATGCTAAGGATGGTTTAAATGCAATCATTCATTATTTAAATACGTATAAATAGGCCATGTCTACACTGCTACGTTTCCATTTTAAAACACATATATTTTGCTATGTTTAGAGTAGAGATTTAGACTAGAGAACCACAAACAGAATAGTTTTGAAACGCTCCAGAGGACGAATACGTTTTCACTAACGGGCGCCTCACTGTCTCATGAGCTGCTACTGAACTTGAGTTTGGAGACTTGATCCAAAGTATATTTACTTATAGCAGTTGAGAAATCGTTCTTTTTCTGCAGCTTGATACATTTCAGCAAATGATGTGTGCTTGTAATGGAAGTGTCTTTCAACATTACAACATGTGTTGTTTGCATACAAGTCAGCCAGCATCGTTGGCAGTGAAACAAAATAATATTACTTTTTTGTTTTCAGTGACACAGTATCACCTGAAACCTCAAAGGTGTTCCCTCTACACAAATTGTCCACTGTGCAAAAAATTAATTGTATGTATTTTCTTACTTTTTGTCAAAGCCTCAGGGAGCCGCAACAGAGGGGCTGAAGCCCTGGAGCCGCGGGTTGCCGACCCTGTTTTAGGAGATCTACCGTGATACAAAATCAGCACCTACAAAGTACTAAGGCATTGTTGTTCAGATTTGTTGTTCAGATGTGTAAATATCAGTCTATATGTTACTGGTTAAGAGTAAATCAAGATGACACAGAAAAACATGAAAAGCTTTCAGGTCCGCCTATAAAAAAAATCACTTTCAGGATGATTATTTCTTTGAAATGATGCAGCTGTAAGGTCCAACTCATAAGCTCAAATCATAGCTCAATATGTGAACATTCTCTAACCCAAATCATAGCTCAATATGTGAACATTCTCTAACCCAAATCATAGCACAATATGTGAACATTCACTAACCCAAATCATAGCTCAATATGTGAACATTCTCTCTGCAAAGGTTGACTTTGATAAAGTGAAGCAGAACAAAGTTAGAGAGGGTTTAGAACAGAGAACATTCAGGCGAGGTCTGCAAAATTTGCATTGGGGCACATTTGCGCACATCTGTGACATTTGTTTTTTCTCATGTACCAAACCATATAGTTCACTTGTATATTACTTATGGTGTTCAATACATCCAAATACAGCAGTTTGGGGCTTTTTTCTCTCATAAAACAAGCTTTGATTTACAGTTTTATATAACAATCGCTCAGTCTGCCCCCCGAGGGGGGGATTGGTTTTTAAAAGGCATGTCGATAGGATGGGGGTTAAATGATTTTAAACTTTAAAATTATAACAATTAGTTTTGTTTTAAATCAGTACAGTGAGTATTATTGCAGTACTGTGTGTAGTACAGTAAGTCCTCCTGCAATACAGTGAGCATAATTCCTTCTTTTGTCAGTGTTCGGTCAACATTACAGGGCCTGTTGATCTACTTATCAACTTTAATATTCCTTTACTGTCCTCACAGTTCTGTACATGAATGCATTTGTGATCCCACACTGGCTCTGAATGTAAGTGTCATCAATGCTCACATGATAATAATAATGTTAAGCTTTTAATCAATTAATAGGATGTCCATTTGGAAACTATCTCTGTTACACAACTTCAGAGTTTGTTGTCATCGTTATGGACACAACAACACATGCACACACATTGTGTTATTAAGACCCACTGGGGTGCGAAGACACAAATCAATTCATAATGATTTACATGTATAAATGCATATATATTACTTAGTGATGTGATTACTCCTGTACTAGCTGCTCTCCACTGGCTTCCTGTAAGATCGAGAATCATATTTAAAATCCTTCTCCTCACCTATAAAGCCTTAGCTGGTGATGCACCATCATATCTTAAAGAGCTTATAGTGCCATGTTACCCCACTAGAGCGTTACGCTCACTGAATGCAGGGTTACTTGTGGTTCCCAGAGTCTTAAAAAGTAGGTTGGGGGCTAGAGCTTTCAGTTATCGGGCTCCTCTTCTGTGGAATCAGCTTCCACTTTCAGTCCGGGGGGCAGACACAGTCACCTCATTTAAGAGTAGACTTAAGACTTTCCTCTTTGATAGCGCTTATACTTAGGGCTGTTTCAGGCTTATAGTTAGGGCTGGCTCAGGTTTGCCCTGGTCCAGCCCCTAGATATGCTGCTATAGGCCTAGACTGCTGGGGGACATCTTAGGACATCTTCCTCTTTCGCTTCTCTTCCTCTTTCACTCCTCCTCTCCTCTTCTTTCTCTCCATCTGGATAAACTATTGTCTCTTCAATGCACATTACTAACTCTACTTTCTTTTTCCATGGATTCATGGCTGCCTGGAACCGGTCCTGCCTGCTTCCATGACCCTGCTGATGCCCCCCCTCCTCTCTACCGCCTTCTGCTTCATGGATCGTGGATTATCAGGATCATGGACCATGCCTACTACTCATTATATGAATAATTTCTGACATATTCATTGAATGTGCTGTAACTACGCTATTCATTCTGGCCACATGACATCTATTGCTTCTGTCCATCCGGGGAGAGGGATCCTCCTCTGTTGCTCTCCCTCAGGTTTCTTCCCTTTTTTCCCTGTGAAAGGGTTTTTACTATCTTTATTTGGGGAGTTTTTCCTGATCCGATGTGAGGTCCCGGGACAGGATGTTATGTGTACAGATTGTAAAGCCCACCGAGGCAAACTTGTATTTGTGATGTTGGGCTATATAAAATAAACTGAATTGAATTGAATGTGTGAGATGTTCTTGTAATACTGACAGGTGCAGTATAATGCAGGTCTACTGTTTATTCATGAATAAACCTGACTTTGACTTTTAGTTTGAAACCTGTGATTGTCTCTCCTCAGTGGTCTGCTGCTGCCCCGTGTTGGAGTGGAGCATCATGGGATAGAGAGAACAGACGTGGGTCATCTGGGCAGTGGGATCTACTTCAGCGATGCCGTTAGGTCGGTAGAAAATCTCAAATTGACGAGGTTCATTCATTCAGCGTGTCTCGACTTGCTAGAAAGCTCTTTGAAATGAACAATGAATGACTTTATCCACAGATTGCTTGTGAAGACTCTTGTGTTTGGGGCTTTTCTGTCACTCTTATTGTGGTAATATTGAACCTTTCTGAGTGCGGTCTGACGTGTTCTCTCTGTGCTCCAGGACGATGAGTACGTGGTGTACAGTGCTGATCAGGTGAAACTGAAGTACGTGGTTCAGTTCAGCGTCAGCGGAGAACAAGTGAAGGAGTTCAGTCCGGCCGTCGACACCTCAGCGGAGGCTCCGCCCACTTCTGACCACGGTGAGCACCGGATTACTGAAAACTATGGGACATGTATGGTTCCCTTCAGGGCTCATAGTAGCACGCGTCATTGTTTTGTGACGATTGTCATGTTTTCTTTTCAGTTGATGTAATTAAAACGTGATTGGAGAAGAAGAAAAGTCTTCTTCGGGCTCCTAAAGCCATTTTAAAGCACTTTGATGAACTCAATAACTTGTGTTGTCACTAAAACAACAATAATCTGGAGTATTTTACGAGTTTCTGGCATTGAAAGTACCTTCTGTTTAATGATATCTGTTTCATAATTAGCCTTAAAAAACCTTGATGTGTCAAACCGATTACGCTATAGAGGAATATGTGCATTTTAAACTCACAAAACATTTTTCGTTTCTGCACTGATGACTTTTGTAATTGTTCGTGTCCCATATTGCCAAACACATTTGGGTGTCAACTATCTTCACAAGATAGATGGAGATGTTATTATTATGTAAAACTGAAGTCTTAAAGGATGTGGAAAAAGATAAGATTCACTTTATTGATTGCACAAAGCGTTTATTATTTATGCCGAATTAATTTAGCATAACAATATTGTGTCTTGTGGTCTGTATTTAGTTGTAATTTTTTTACTTTTATTTGTTTTTCAAGAGATATCCTGAATTGTTGTGATTGCAATGCAAACTAACAAGCATTTTGTGTGTGTGTGTGTGTGTGTGTGTGTGTGTGTGTGTGTGTGTGTGTGTGTGTGTGTGTGTGTGTGTGTGTGTGTGCGGGAGTTGATGCAGGATGACGAGGATGGCCAACAGCTCCCCCTGCAGGCCGTCCACGTGAAGTGCAAGCTGATGGACCTGCTTTCTCAGGTGACAAAAAGCTCGACGACGGGGTCTTTCATCGCCTGCTGAGTTCACTGGCTCGTATCCAAAATCCAAAAGTTGTGTAAAAGTCATGTAAATGTGTTATATTCATGTGTTCATGTCGTTCATTTACGCTGAGTTTGAAATAATGAATATGCTTTTAAAAGAAAAACGCTTAAAATATAAGCAGGCATACATACAGGCATCTATATAAATGTTTATTAGACATTATTTAACGCTTAGTCTTTTGGGCAATTCAATCAAAAACTAGGTTTTTTGTTTCTTTCTTTTTTAAACAAAACATTTAGAAGTCAGGTAATTTTAGTTAATACATCAAGAGGCTCTGAATTCACAATAAGTATACAAAAAAAGTGTTTTAATTGATTAGTACATTTATTTATTTATATATATATATATATTATTTTTTTAAATACAGTATTAACAAAATAATTGCTCCTCTCTCCCCTCCAGTAGGGGGCAGCACTGAGCTGTGGCGCCCTCAGCCTGCTGCCTCCGTCCCGCGGCGTCAGGAACCTGCTGCTGCTGTCGGACGCAGTATTGCCAACTTGGCAACTTTGTTGCTAAATCTGGCGACTTTCCAAGCCCTCTTGGCAACTTCTTTTGTCAAAAGCGACTAGCGACAAATCTAGCGACTTTTTCTGGTGTTACTGGAGACTTTTCTGGTTCTATTTACTGTGTACTGTTCCTGTCTCCTACAGCTCCCATTATGAGTATGCAAATTAGGCGATGACGTCATTTAGCGATTTCTAGCGACTTTTAGGACGGCCAATAGCGACTTTCCTCACTGAGGAGTGGGCAACACTGGCCGGACGGCCACGTGCAGAACGACGCTCGGCACAGCCGCCTCTTCACCTGCGGCCTCAGGTGAGAGCGGATTTGTGTGTGTGTGTGTGTGTGTGTGTGTGTGTGTGTGTGTGTGTGTGTGTGTGTGTGTTTGTGTTTCCTCGTGTGTTTGTGTTTGTGTTTACTTTACTCAGTGGTGTATAAAGTACCCAAAAGCCGTACTTGAGTAAAAGTAAAGATACCTTACTGGAAAATTACTCCAGTAAAAGTAAAAGTCACCTAATAAAATACTACTTGAGTAAAAGTCTTAAAGTATCTGATATTTTCTGTACTTAAGTGTCAAAAGTATTTTTCTGATATAAAATGTACTTAAGTATTGAAAGTAAAAGTAGAAGTACATGCTTTTAATAAAAAAGCAAAGGGTCAGAATTTTGAGAATTATGAAGTTTATTCTTTTAAGTGCTGTGGCCACCGTGACCAAGGACAAGGAGTTGTGTTGAAATTAACTGGGTTGGCTGGGATCCATCCATATATATTATGTTCAACATAATATATTGTACCTAAGTATACTCTTGCATCTACTATGAACTTATCATCATAATTCTCCAAAAAGCAATATGACACTAAGGAGTTGTAACAGTGTGGTTATAAGTATGCTCATTCCGCCCGGTACCGGTCTGTGGGTCCCTTGGTACCGGTCTGTGGGTCCCTTGGTACCGGTCTGTGGGTCCCTTGGTACCGGGCCGCACAGAAAGAATGAATGGAAAATTAAAATTAAATTAAAAAAATAAAGGTCGGAACGATGTTTTATTGTGAAAAAAGACCGCATACATCCGTCTGTGGTAACCTCAACGGAACCTCTTGACACATGTCAAGAGGTTCCGTTACTCTAAAAATGAAACTTAAAAGTCTGTTTAACTTTGCCGGTGTTCTGGATTAAAACCAAGGCAGAGTATCCTGAGATCGCCAAAAAAGCATGAAAACCTGCTTCCATTTCAACATCCTGTCTTTGTGCAGCGCGTTATAAGTTAAGCAGTAGACTGGACTAAAGGTTTAGTTAGGAGTAGAGTCAGTAGACTGGACTAAAGGTTTAGTTAGCAGTAGAGTCAGTAGACTGGACTAAAGGTTTAGTTAGCAGTAGAGTCAGTAGACTGGACTAAAGGTTTAGTTAGCAGTAGAGTCAGTAGACTGGACTAAAGGTTTAGTTAGCAGTAGAGTCAGTAGACTGGACTAAAGGTTTTGTTAGCAGTAGAGTCAGTAGACTGGACTAAAGGTTTAGTTGCAGTAGAGTCAGTAGACTGGACTAAAGGTTTAGTTAGGAGTAGAGTCAGTATACTGGACTAAAGGTTTAGTTAGCAGTAGAGTCAGTAGACTGGACTAAAGGTTTAGTTAGCAGTAGAGTCAGTAGACTGGACTAAAGGTTTAGTTAGCAGTAGAGTCAGTAGACTGGACTAAAGGTTTAGTTAGCAGTAGAGTCAGTAGACTGGACTAAAGGTTTAGTTAGCAGTAGAGTCAGTAGACTGGACTAAAGGTTTAGTTAGCAGTAGAGTCAGTAGACTGGACATAACGAACACACAAGTCAGGTGTCGTTGTCTCCCGTCTCTCCGAGGTCGGACCCGGTCCGTGAAAATATTGTCTTCACGTAACCGGTCTGTGGCGCATAAAGGTTTGGGAGCGCTGGACTAGAGGATGCAGAGGGAAAATGCAAAATATTGTGATTCGCAAAACCTGCTTGGTGGAGTCTGTGTTCTGTGTTTTTTTTTCTTCTAAAGATAGATTTGATTTTGTAGCGAGTAACGAAGGTTTCAGGAGAAATGTATCGGAGTAAAAGTATCAGTTTTCTTTGCAAAATGTAGTGAAGTAAAAGTAAAAGTAAACAGAAATATAAATAGTAAAGTAGAGTACAGATATCCCAAAAAACTACTTAAGTACAGTAACGAAGTATTTCTACTTCGTTACTATACACCACTGACTTTACTTTACTTGTGTGATTTCAGCCCAACAGCCAATCGGCACATGCTGAGAGCCTTGGCCCAGGCAGGGGGCGGAGCCTATGAATTCTTTGACACAAAAACCAAACACAACTGGGCAGAGAAGGTGAGAATCATGAATCACAGACAATCCTGCAGTTCATGCAGATTGTTTACGCGCTGATTGGTTAACAGTTTATACTGAAACAAGAGAGTTATTCAAACTTAAAGTGACAAACACAGACCGATAGAAGCCCTGCGCTGGTCCTCATGCTCTCTCTCTGTCGGGCGGCAGGTGGCGTGCCAGCTGAAGCGCATGGCGTCTCCCGGCTGCAGCTCGGTGTCGGTGAAGTGGCAGCAGTTGGACTCGGCGGCGCCGCCTCCTGTTCAAGCCCCCAAGCAGCTCCACGCTCTGTTCAGCGACTGCCACGCGCTGGTGTACGGCTTCGTGCCGCACTGCACGCAGGTACGCGGCTCGGACACGCCTTTTTATTCTTTACTTTTGGGTATTATTCTAAATCTCATTTAAAGCTGCAGGTAACTATTGTTTTTTTTGTCAATTTGTCTTTTGTTTCATCTAAATTACCCAAAACTAGCCCGAGGTGATCTTCCAAATGGTTTTGTTACCAATAGTAAAAAACAACAACATTAAATTCTTACTGATATAAAACACATTTAAAGGGGAACTGTTTTCCTCCTCACCATTCCACCCTCGTCTTCGTCACATGACAGAATAACAAAAGGTTGAAAAAAATATATACAGGAGTTACCCTTTAAAAAGCTGCAAACCAGGCAGAAAATATTGGGCTTTGAAAAAAAAGTTTTTATGAATGACCCCAAATGATTATTACTTCACACAGGCCACCCTGCTCGGAAATCTGAGCGGTCAGGAGCTCAAAACCATGGTGTCAACCAGTGAGCTGCAGAAGACCAGGGGCACAGTAAGAACACACACACACACACACACACACACACACACACACACACAATCGTTCTTCCCCTGTTTTGTGGAAGCACACAGGATTTAAAGACAGAGCTTGAAGTGAAAGATTATTATTATTTAGAAGATATGTGCACACACAACTGCTGTTACTTCTCTAAACATCAATGATCATTGTTACTCAAAATAACTTAGTTTGAAGTGTGGTGCAATAAAATGAGAGAAACTTGTCTGGAACACAGGCATGTACACACTTTCTTTGCATTAATACAACTTACATTCTTGAATTTAATTATTTAACTTGATCAATAGACCCAGAGCCAAATATACAAACATGGCTGTCATTACTAGTTCCTGTTTGCTAATTAAATTTGCAACAGTAAAATAAAATACAGAGAAAAGTCTAAATGCCAGCTGTGATAACTTGATTATGTAGAATGAAATGTTTTTAAATAACTTCAGAAATTAGCCATCACACTGTTCAAGCTCAAGACACTCTTTGTAATATCAAACAGTAAACATACTCTTTACGGTTTGTTATGGAAATAAGTGCATTAAATACCTTTCAATAATTCACATATCTGCATGACCATATCAGAAGATATACCTTTACCTTTGTAATCTGTGTTAATACATCAAATAATTTTTGGCTCGACAGAACAACCTTTTGAGGTGTTTGGAAATTTCTTTCATTTAGAACCCATATATGAGTGGATTAAACAAAGGATGATACAAGACTATTTGCAACATCATTACTGTAAACGTTGGGTTACAAGCCGCCACTACCTTCGGTCAGTGTCCCCGTTAGCTCCCCGCTGTAGCCAGCTGGGGCTCCTGCTAGCGTTCCGTTACTTCCCCGCTAACTTCCGCTAGCTCCCCGAAAACCACTGAAGGTAGCGGGACCAGGCTCGACACCCGACTTGGGCAGTAGCAGCAGCAGCAGCAGCAGCGGCCGGTAGCAGCAGCAGCGCTAGCAGCGCTAGCAGCGCTAGCTAGCTTTGCTCCTAGCTTGCTACAGCGGGGACACTGACCGGCCGTAGGAGCGGCTTGTAACCCGACGTTTACGGTATTAAGTGTGCCGTTTTGGGATAATCCAATCAGATTTCACATCTATGTCTCTATGGAAGCAGAGCGCTTCAAGCTGGCCTTTGCAGATTAAAGTACACGGAGAGTGGATGTTATCGTTGATTGTCATAGTCTTCAACCAATCAGATATTTAGTTTGACATGCTGGGCGTATTCTTTGACGTGCCAGCGCCAGCGTGCTGGCCCTGGACGTATGATTGGTCAGTGGGCCAGCGTGACCATTAACATGCGCTGTGATTGGTCAGTGGGCCAGCGTGTTTCTGTCAACAGAAAGCTACCTTGCTGCAACAGAAGAGTTCAGGCTGAAACATAAGAGAAGTTATGACATGTTATGTTTTGCTTGTTTTAACACTCAATGGCTGAAGGAGAAGGAGAAACGGACTTGGTGGCAGATTTACTTTACGCCTTTCTCATCGAGGGTTATGGGCATGTTTGGCAGTGATGATCCTCACTGGCGTCCATGAAGCGCACCGATAAACTGAACAACCACGTCATTGAACTGTTTGTTAACAAAGAGAGGCGGATGGACTTTGTCTTTATTAAGTGAACAGCATCTGGTGAGTCAACTGCTTTTTCTGCTTTTTGTGTTGTTGTTTTTCACCCCGCTCGGCTCTCCGCCGGCACCCACCGCCGGCACCCACCGCTGGCACCCACCTCCACAGAGCTAGCCGTGGAGGTGGTGGGAGAGCTGCTGCTGCTGCGAGGACCCTGTTTTACAGTGAGATGACTCGTGAAGGGGATTTGGGAATATTTCACGTGAATTGTGTACCGTATTTCTCTGCAACTGCTGTTAAATTTAGAATCGGAAAAATCCACATATCAGCTGCACGGGTCAAAGTTGAGAAAAAAAAATGAGTAGCTGCTTATAACTTGAATTTTACGGTAGTTAATATCATTCGTTCTGATCGGCTAGTGCTCTTGAGTGCGGTGTGTTAGTGCCGCAGTTTTGTTGGATTGTTTTGGCGTGTTTTGTTATAACCGTAAGCTATTATATTGAGTACTTGAACAGCTCTCCAGGAAGCAGTGTTCTGATGTATGTTTCTGGGGCTTTTATTGTGAAGGGAAAAACGGAAGGAGAGGAAATGTTGGAAGTGTGGAACGAGGATAAAAGTGGTTGCCGTCTTGTGCAAACTACGCAGCATCATGTTGTTGTTTTATTAATAGAGTGAAGTATAGGCGCAAGATAAACCCTCGGCTACATAACTAAATGTGACTGGTTCTTGTTGATGTGAACTACATGCATAGTCTGTTAATGACGCAGCATCCCGTTATGCGTGTATTTATGTATACGATATCAGACGGCACAGAAGGCCTAACCCAACCCACAGATGGAACTTGGGCACCACTGTTTTTAGTTCTGCGTGGTTGAAGTCTCCCGCCACAATCACAGCTCCCTCCGGATGAGCGTTTAGCTGGTTGCTAACAGTACTGTGTAGCTCCTCCAGAGCTAGCTTCGCGTTAGCATGTGGTGGGATGTAAGCAGCAGTGATCAGGATGGCAGAAAGTTCCCTTGGCAAGTAGAACGGTCTGCATTTCACAGCCAGGTATTCTAGGTCCGGGGAGCGGTGTTTCCCAATGATGTCCGTAGCTATACACCAGTCGTTGTTAACGTATATGCACACACCTCTCTGCAGTCCTGTCTCCTCGGTAAAACCGTTCGACCCGCTAGCTCGATAGCTTCATTGAGAATGGTACTGTCCAGCCAAGTCTCTTTGATTACCATCACACAGCTGCTCATGTTGTGCGACGTAATCCTTAGCCTCATTTCGTCGATCTTGTTGACGAGTGACTGGGAGTTTGCCAGGAAAAGAGTTGGTCGGTTGGGGTTAGCTCGTAGCCTAGCCTGCAGGCCGCTCCTCTTGCCCCGCTTCTGCCGTCTTTTCCGCCGCCTGCCGCGCCTCCTGGGTGGGATGAAGGCAACGTCCCCGGGCCCTCCCAGACGCAGGATCTCCGGTGGGATAGAGTCCAATGTTTCAGGGATGTGGACTTTACACTTTCCTCTAATGTCAGTGAGTTCAGCTCGCTCGTATTGTATATGAGCCTCTGATCCACAAACAAGTACACACAAAACACACAGGACGAAAGAACTGCTATCGAACCGAGAGTGCCGAGCCGCTGCGTACATGCGCGCCGCCATCTAGCCTGTTTCAAGCCATCTATACGCTTGTTACATGAACAGTGTCCTTTCAAATTAAACTTAGCATGGTTGACGTTACCTTGACCTACTAGCTGGCTCACGTCACTGGCAAGTGACAAACTGGGCCCCATTCCTCGTACGTGGTTCAACAAAGTCGATCAAATGTCCTATTATCCAGCTTAAATTACTGCGATGATTGACATCAGGCTATCTCGGTTTCTCCAAGGCTGATTCGTGCTCAAACGGTCTCGTTAATTCGAACCAGACGTCAGTCATCTGGATAATTGCGCGTGCCCGTCTGCTTCAGAAGAAGAAAAAAATCGAACACAGAATTCATGATCTTCTAACGCTACAATGGTAAATAAACTCAAAGGACAAGCCACTTTTTTTCTCCGCTGACGAGCAGGAGATGATCATGAACGCATATGAGGAAGTCAAGACCTTAATCATGGCAAAGTCTAATGCTGCATTCACACTAAAAACGGTGCGAATATTCACAACTTTTTTGCAACGCTTTTGATTTGAACACTGCTTAACACTGTCACCGCTGCGAAGGCTAGACATAAGCATGGCAAAATATTAAATGCGTCAGTGTTGGTAAAATGTATCGGCTAATTTTAAGTGCGTCATCGCCCCAATCAATCAGATTATATTTATTTAAATGTGCCTGCTGGCAGTAGTATACAAATTAATATATACTTATGAGGATATATGTACTGTATGTGCGTATATATCATGTACTATGTGTATATACATGTATGTGTAGATTATCATATAACTAGGAGTTTGAATATGTGTATGGGCGGATCAGTATGTATGTGTTATTCATAATCAGAAATTCAATCAATTGAAGCTGTTATGATGTGGTGCATTCACAGACCTAAATGCAGCGACAGGACAGCCTTTCTTAGACCAGTGAATTATTGCATGGATGAGAACAGGAAAACAAGGTCCGGGTGCAGACAGTAACAGACAGCAAGCAGGTGGAATGTCAATTAGGGGCATGTACCCATGCTCCTACAAGCGGCTGACGAGAACGGCAGCAAACTGTCTGTTAAAACGGCTTTTTATCTTCATTGAAAAAAACTGTGCTTTTCATTGAAAAATAAGGACATTTCTAAGTGACCCCAAACTTTTGAACGGTAGTGTACATGTACAAGTTGAGAATGTTCCTGGATTTGGGTCGCGGCTTGTCATTAAGGGGCAGTGGGCGGGCCGTCAGGGCCTTCTAAGCCTTCTCTGTAGGCCTAAACAGAATCACAAAGTTATAGCTATTTTATAATGTAATTGTTTTTCACAAATGCACTACATGTATTATAAATATTTTTTAGATACGAGAGGCGGATGGACTTTGTCTTTATTAATAAGTGGACAGCATTTGGTGAGTGCACAGCTTGTTCTGCTTTTTGTGTTTGTTTTTCCCCCGCTTGGCTCTCCGCTGGCTCCCACCTCCATAGAGATAAGTTAGCTCGCGCCGCTAGCTCCCGAGCTAAGTTAGCTCCCGAGCTAAGTTAGCTCGCGGCGTGGAGGTGTTGGGAGAGCGTCTGTTTTCCATCCCCACCTCGGGTGACATTTATATCACTTGTTTTTTAAATTTTGTTCTATGTTGTGTGCACTTTATCCCGTTTGTTGCTGTAACCCTGTAAATGTACCCACTGTGGGACTAATAAATGAATACATTTTCTTATATCTTATCTTTCCATCTCGTATTAAATCGATCAGCAAAAGTCTTGAGATGTTTTTTTAGGATAAACCCTGTGATTGCTACTGACATATATACAGTATGTTATTTGGGTTATACAGTGGAAATTATAGGCTCAATTAAACAAAACAAACACAGAGCATAAATATAGTGTAATAACTGTCGGGGGAAATGAATACGATGCACTCTGAGTAATTATATAGCTTAGGAACTATGCTTTTTGTCAGATGTGTTTACTGGACACCTGTGTCTCTACTTGTCCATTGTTTACATTCTTTTACACAACTCAAAAGTGATCGATTACGGCTACAGAACCCTCTGTCCCATTCAGCTGAATGTACCATGACTTCTGTCTCTACTATGGCTCATGGTTGATGACTTGTAAACTCGTTATAATCTTTCTATATCTTATCCTGTAATATAGTATTAAAAGACTAACGTGCTTAAAGTACTGCTGATTTCTCACAAGGAAACTATACATTCATTTCCACCACAACATATTATTATTATTACATGAATATGTTTTTGAAAACAAACACTTTGCTTATGTTTATTTACTGTTTGAGATATATTTCTATAATTCAGTCAAACTCAAGCACAAAGATGAAATAGATAAGGACTATATAATAATAGTAAACATGTTTTATTCAAGTTGTCAAGAGAGACAAGTGACAGAAAGGGACACACATTGTATTTTCAGATTAAAGATTGAATCATTATTGCAACATTTCATGACAAATCATTTAAACTAATGCCCACTGACAATAGTTTACTCTTTAAACATCTTAAATGTACATATTTAGGTCATGGAAATATATATTTTTTTAAAGGCATGACCCCAAAGCTTTATTCTAAACTCAGTTTTTGGACCTGCGTATATATTTCTGTGTAAGAACAGTGTGTGACAGAGTGTGACAGAGAAGAGAGACAGCGTCAATGCATCTGTGTGTTTCTGTGACAGAGGGATGGAGAGAGATGCAGGCTGTGATGAAGAGTGTTGTATAACATTATCCCCAATTCACATTTAAAGCACATAATCAGGATTCTAGTCTTTATTCTTAGAATAAATAAGACCTGAAGGTTATCAGTATTTTTGGTTCTCTCCTGATTTCATAAGTTGTCAGGATTTACAAAGTTGCATTTTAGATAAACAATACTATTGTTTGTTCAAAAGAAAACACTACAGGCCACCATTTGAATGCATGTGCAAACATCCCAAGCTTATTGTTGAGGAGGTGCCCCTCATTGAAAGATGTCTCTTTCAAGCCTGTAAAGTAGGTATCTTTTCACCTGCCGATTATTTCCTCACATTGAGACCTTTCATATAACAGATAAACCAAACAAACAGCATTACACTCGTTCCTTTACGTGTTTGTTTTTTCTAAATCAAGGTACATTGAAGTGATCTTGTAAACTTGCGTAAGAGAGAAAAGATTTAAATCCACCTCACACTGCAGTCAAACCAAACGGAGGAGAAGTAAGTACAGTTGCTGATCACAGTTTCACAACTACCTGATAGATATGATCAATACAAAGATCTTCAAATTAAAACGTGTTTGCAGACAATTTGTAAAATCCTAACCCTTGTGAGAAGAGACATATGGTATATCAAAAACTATTTCCCCCTATTAGTACCTGTAAAGTCACAAAACGGCCAGAGTTTTTTTTCTTTCTTTGTTCAGAGGACGTTTCTGAGTCTTTGACGAGCGGACACTCCTCCGTGGAGACATCTGCAATCACGCAGATGCCTCCAACCTCGCCGTTGCTGCGTCGGACAATGCATGTTGTCCGACGCAAGCACAAGTCACATTTAGTTATAACAATGCACTGAAACACTGCAGTGCACACACACAAGACATCACCAGCGTAGCTTGTCAAACTAAAGATCTGATTTGTTGAAGTCCATGACAATCAACCACAGCGTCCACTCTCAGTGTACTTTAATCTGCAAAGGCTTAAACTGCTTTGCTGACATAGAGACACAGGAAACAATGTGATTTGGTGAAAGCTTCTCCTTCAAACCAGCTAAAGTGCTGCAGGCTGAAGGCTGAACAGAGGAAGACAGGATCTGTACAATGAGAAAATAAACTGATAGGGAAAAATTATTATATTACATGTAGTGTATTTGTGAAAAACAATAAATAAAAAAAAATGCTATAACTTTGTGATTCTGTTTAGGCCAGCAGTGAAGGCTTAGCAGGCCCTGACGGCCACCACTGGTAAAATCTGTGAAAGGCCCCTTGAAAGGATGCTGGCAGGCTCCTCTTTCTAAACAGGAAAGAGAGAGTTGCATTAAGGTCTTTAGCTACAGTCACACAGTGCAACTAAAGACATGATGGAATCCCAAAAAAGAAAACAGCATTTCTATAATAGTCCACGAGTCCATCAACTCATTTTTACACAGGAGTCAGGCAACAGTTTTTCTAGAGTAGTAGTAGTTTTCAAAGTTTTCACTGTTGCATTGAAACAGTACACAGTGTAAAGACACACATATGATCTGAATGTAAAAGTGTTCACACAAAGGTTACTGTACCAAGACTTTTACATCGATTAATAAACAAAAGGTGACCAAGTACATTTCATCCACCATGCAGTGTCTCTCTACAGCATGTTGGTCTGACATGAGCCAGGCTGCAGTATCTTAAGAGTAACAATGAGCTTAATAGCTTTTCTAAACCAGGGGTAAAAAAAGGCATAAATCACAGGGTTAAGACAGGAGTTGAAATAGAACAGACATATTACAAAGGCAGCAGATGCGTCACTAAGTAAGGTGTCCTGGCCTGTGAGTGAAAGACAATAATATGGGCAGAGGCACAACAGAAACACAACAATAACAACACCAAGAGCTCTGGCTGCTTTCATTTCAGATCTTTTAGCAGTTACAGTCACTGAACTCTTGAGAGAGAAAGCTGTAACATGAGACCGCATGGCACGAGCCTGAGACACAGCCACCACAAACACTCTCATATACAGAACTATGATGACAGTGACGGGACCAATAAAAGTCAAAAAAATATCTGCAAGTCCAGCAATGTAGTTAACGACAGCAACACACTCTCCAATGCAGGAATTATACCTGCCTGGTTGTTCCAGGTCATCCTTCAGCAGCAGACTGTTAAAGAAAAAAGAACATATCCAACACAGACAAACACAGACTTGAACTCTTTTTTGTGTGACTTTGTTGAGATAATGTAGAGGCTCACAAATAGCCACATATCGGTCAACTGATATGAGCACTACGTTTCCTACTGAGGCAGAGCTAATAATGAATGCTAGATACTGATACAGAACACACATGATGAGTTCACCGAGCAACCAGCAGCGGTCTATTAGCATATTGTGAAAGAACAGGATGAAGCCCACAAGGAAATCTGACACAGCAAGAGAGAGGAGGAGGAGGTTGGTGGGTGTGTGGAGCTGCCTGGAGAGATAAGAGAACAACATGCTGATCATTATTAGTAGCATCAATTGTGATAAGAGACAAAAACAAAGACTGAAACACAAAACATATTTCCCTGAAATGTCTAAGATCTGATATTTTGTTTTGTTCTAACAATTTATTTCTGTACAGATGCCAGTTTTATAAATTAATAAAACACATGAATACCTGAAGTGGGAGATGGAGATGATGACCAGCAGGTTGAGAGTCACAGTGAGCAGAGAGATGGAGGACAGTACAATGTAAATGAGCATAGATACAGAGTGAGGACGCATGACCTTCCTGCAGGAGGAGTTGAGGAGTTGTGGAAAGCAAAGTTCAGCTTCAAGGGTTTCCATTCTCAGGAAGCGGAGACAAGATGCTGCTGAGCTCGTCATACAACTGATTAATCTCTTTTCTTCATCAACGTCCCTCCTTCTTTCTTTACTCTGGTGAAAACTTTCTTTCAGTGGGAGTGACTGATCTCCCCCTTGACTGTTTCATCTATCTTCATTGGGCTTTCCCATGTATTTCACCTCCTCCTGCTCTTGTTTCCATGTTTTTCTCAACAATTACAACAAAAAGTTGCCTTTTTAGGACAATTGTGACCAAGACAAGAAGAAGGGAGAGTAAAGCTTGTGGTTACTATTATGCCATGAACCTGGATAAGCTATAGATGTATGCTTTTTTTCAAACTTGTTGCAGGTTTATACAGTCCAGACCTACCAGAAGGCTACTAACTTTGCCTGTGGTGACGTGACAAATTAAGTTTGTGTGGTTCTCACCTCCCCGACCAGTTCAGATATATTCAGCATGCTAGACATGTGGAATAAGGCCTTGATGCCCTGGCGAGCCTCCCGGCTCACATCTTTAAACAGTTCATGCATAACGCTGAAGCACCATGTGGAAGTGCTGGGCCAACACATATTTGACTCTTACCTTGGGTTTTTATTGGAGAGCTCCAAAAACTGTTAGCGAGTTGAAATCTAGCGCTTAAGTCGTGCAGTGTGGCCTCGGCAGTAGTTGAAAGCCTGGTGTCTCATACAGAAGCTAGAGTGTGCATTGGTATCAGATGCTGAGGAACACTGACCAAGAATCTGTATTTGACAAATTGGGAGTGAGAACGGGTTTGCTCCCTCATTGTCCTTTTATGTGATTCTGCTGTAACTTGGTTTTTCTAATGACTCGCCTCTCCAAGCCGAGTCTGGAGGTTCTGTTTGTTCTTTAAGTCTGCCGGCATACTTCCTCCAAGCTTTCCTGTATACATACTTTAATTTAAAAAAATGTTTGGGGTATTACTTCCATATAGATGCCAATATCGATAACCCAAACAGGATCTGTCGCTACTACTTTAGGAATTGATGTGCTCACCCTGTAGGCCTAATCTCGAGTTAAAACCAGTGAATACCAGCTGCCTTTAGTGTGCTGCGGTGCTCGTTTACTGTAAAAGTGCATCGTTCTATCACGTGTTGGAGTGGAGCAGCCGTGAATGGTTTATGTGGCAATTCCACGAGGCCTTTGAATGAAGAGATGGTTACTGGACCCTGGTCTACTGGGTAAGATGTCCAACACATTATGTAACTGGCTACTTCTCTTTTGAATGAAAGGTTTTAAGATATACTGGAGTTTAAGTATTAAGTTGCTGAACAGTCTTATTCTGTTTGTTGTCCCACAGCTGTGAGATGTTGTATGATGACGCTGCCGACAGTACAATCAATTGCAACACCACGACTAAATGGTAAACACAGATTAAACTCTCTTTTGTTTTTGTGGCACGCTTCACCACATTTAGCATTTGCCGGCGTCTTCTACACTTTGTGTATTTTGTTTATTCTCGTATGTTCCTTGGTGTCCTTTATGACTGAACTTCCATGCCCCATTTTCACTGGAACAGTAATCTCCTGAAGCAGGCTCCATTCACTGCTTGCAATAAGCCCTTCATAACTGCCTGCACAAACACTTTGTGCAAATATCCTGCAGTGGATGGTCTCAAGTGCCAGTTCCTGGAGGCCTACGCCAGGGCCTGCCGCCACCACAGCAATGTCACGATGGAGAGCTGGAGGACAAAGACCAATTGGAGGACAAAGACAAATTGCAGGGAATCTTATCAAGTCATGTGTACTTAAAAAGTGGCACATTTCTTTGTCTGATACCAGTCAGTTTCATGGATTTGTAACGGGACCGGCCCTGACCTGGTCAGAACTTAGTGGGAGCGCCTACTCCTTACGCCAGCCGTGTAAGGAGGGCCCGTTTTAGAACCCTGAGGTTTCCCTCTCAATTTGCTTTCGATTACAATTTATAGAGACAATGACGAATGTTAAAAACCCCATTCGTTCAGTTTTTCCCCGTGGCCTACCTATTTCATTGAGCCACGGTGATCCACCGAACTGTTTCCTCTAACAGGAAAGGAGGTTGAATCGTTTTATACACAGTGCAACCCAAACGATTACTTACATTTGTCTGGATCTGGAAACGAGGCAGGATCGTGCTGGATTGTGTTCCCTGGTCAATGACCTCGGCCCGGTGTTACCTTCTTCGTCTCGAAAAACCTGGAAGTTATCTTATTCCGTTAAATGGGAGTCCCCATTGAGTAGAGTTCTACACTCTTATTTTAGAGTATACATTTTATTTCAACAAGAGTTATTATACACACAGTACCATAACTGAGTCGTTTTCTTTACTTGGAGATTTTCCCCGCAGTAGCTAAGAGTCAGTTCACCAATATCATATGTTTAAAAAGCTACAAGTGTAAAAAGTCACATTTGTAATTCATCAACCGCTTCTTTTTTTTTGTCTTGGAGGCAGCGCTTAGAAGCAGTTACCAGTAATTACAAAATGGGAAAGTCCATACCACTCAGTTTGATTTCTCAAACTGAGTGGTTCCTTCTCAGGGACAGAGCCCAAGAGGAACTGAAGAAGTGCGCAGTTATCACAGTATATATAGGCAAGTGCGTGGGAAGATCTCTATCGAGACATAGTGGAAGTAACAGGTGCGTGTGATTACAATATGCTTTGACCTTGGTCACACGCTCAATAGCGTTTTTGTGGTTACAGCTGCAAAAGCTACTCAAGGTCAACGATAAACAGCAGGACCATATTTAGACCTGTCTTCCGTATATAACAAGATACCATCTACTATGACCATACATAAATGTCATAAAAATGTCATAAAAAAACAGGAATGTACTACAGCGTATTTAAGCGTGATAGAAGACAATTTCACTCAAAACAATTAGTATAATGCAGCATGATAAAAAAGACAATTTCACTCAAAACAATTTAGTTCTATTTCATCCTTACTGACCGCCAGAGGCAGTGTTTCACACTGGATATGTTCAATATCGCGCTTGCGCAGTTCGAGTAATTATAACAACAAAGTCACGTGTGTGACCTCGGGTGACCCCCAGCCGGGTATAACTTACCGCGTCATCCCGAGCTCGGTTCTTTTTCATCTTCTCGCTGCGCAGGCTAACTAGTTTGTTAGCATCAGCTTTGGCTGAACTTGTGTAGAAGAAAGCTCGTCGCCTGTAGCCTTGTGACCTCCGGTCGGAGTTGCGGGTCTCTCGCCCTCCAAAGGCTGCGACAGCTAGAACCTCCTAGGAGGAGACTGTGCGCTTCTACGTCCGGACCATCGAGCCGGACGGCGTACCTATTTTCGGTCATCACCAGGTCGGCTATCTTCACACCGTGAAGCAACACCGGGTGAGATCGACTAATATTGTGTCTGCATCAGCAGATTCCACGGGCGCTTTCGCTCCTGCTAACTAAGTGGAGCGCTAACGGAAGCGCGCCGCCCGGCGTGGCTACATCGCTACCGCCGCGGCCGGCTTTCTGTGAGCAGCGTCCCGGTCAGGCTGACTGAGGGGACGCTAACGAGAGCGACGTCGGTAAACATTGCGGCTGTGGTAGGTAACGTAGCGTTGCTACTCGGGCTAACTGAGAGCCACGCTAGGTGGGACGCTACCGAGGTTACGTCGATGACGGTAGACTGACAGCGTGTACATCAACGTCGGTAAACATCGCGGCTGTTATAGGAGTACGTTGATGACAGTACTAACAGCGATTGACGGTACTGACAGCGTGTAGCTGCTGATACAGCAGCTACTAGACTAGCCATAGCTACTAGTGAGGAGAGTTTCCTAGACGTGCTCCCCTCTCACTAGACAGACCGTGTCTGACCCGTTTCCAAAGGACTGGTCTCCACAGTAGCGCAGTGCTCCCGTGTAGCTTACCGCTAGGACACCAATGACCACAGCTACTGTACTGGTGGGGAGAGTGCCCTCGCTTCCCCCCACTAGACAGACTGTGCCCGTCCTGTCGCCACAGGACCAGCCTCCACAGTAGCGCAGCGCTAGCCCTCTGTAGCTGACTGCTAGGACGCCAAGAGTCACAGCTACTGTACTGGTGAGGAGAGTGTTCTCGCTCCCCCTAACTAAGTCAGGCTGTGCCTGTCCTGTCGCCACGGGACCAGCCTCCGCAGTAGCACAGTGCTCCCGCTGTAGCTGACTGCTAGGAAGCCAAGAGCCACAGCGACTGTACTGGTGAAGAGTGTCCTCGCTCCCCCCCACTAGACAGCCTGTGCCTGTCCCGTCGCCACAGGACCGGCCTCCACAGTAGCACAGCGCTCAGGCGCTGTAGCTGACTGCTACGACGCCAGGAATCACAGTTGCCGTACTGGTGAATAGTGTTCTCGCTCCCCCTAACTAAGTCGGGCTGTGCCGTCCTCTCGCCACAGGACCGGCCTCCACAGTAGCTCAGTGCTCCCGCTGTAGCTGACTGCTAGGACGCTAGGAGCCACAGCTACTGTACTGGTGAAGAGCGTGCCCTCGCTCCCCCTAACTAGGTCAGGCTGTGCCTGTCCTGTCGCAGAGGGACCGGCCTCCACAGTAGCACAGTGCTCCCGCTGTAGCTGACTGCTAGGACGCCAGGAGCCACAGCGACTGTACTGGTGAGGAGGGTGCCCTCGCTCCCTCCCACTAAACAGACTGTGCCTGTCCTGTTGCCACAGGACCAGTCTCCACAGAGGACAGCAGGAATCACAGCTACTGTACTAGTGAAGAGAGTGCTCTCGCTAGACAGACTGTGCCTGGCCTGTTGCCACATGACCGGTTCCCCAATAGCCCAGTGCTCTCGTTGAAGCTTACTGGTAGGACACCGAGGATCACAGCTATTGGACTAGTGAAGAGAGCGCTGCGCTCCCCTCTCCTAGACAGACTGTGCCGGCCTGTTTCCACAGTAGCACAGTGCTCCCGCTGAGGCTTACCGGTAGGCCAGGAATCACAGCTACCGCACTAGCGAAGAGAGCCGTACTAGCAGAGAGTGCTTTATGAAGAGATAGAAGCGCTCCCTTCACGCTAGACGGACTGTGTCTGACCTGTTTCCACAGGACTTGTTTCAACAGTAGCAGAGTGTTCTCGCTTGGCTTACTACTAGGACACCAGTAATTACCGCTACAATACTAGGGAGGAGAGTGTCCTCACTCCCTATCTCTTACTGTTCCCTGCCCCTTCTCTAGCAAGTCAGCAGAGCGCCCCGCTCAAACGGACTTCGTAATCCACATCGATTAGCGGGGCAGGGTCCCCTCAGACTCAGGCTTAGGTTTAACCTTGCCGGCTGTGGGACCTGTGCGGCTCCTCGAGCCCGGGGGAGGGTCTCTCGCCTTCCGACATAGTGCGGAGAGGACTGAGGCATCAGACCCATCCGCGGCTGAGCCGGTCCCAGAGAAGGACATTATGTCACTGGCAGTGTCCGCCAATTTCTTACTGAGTACAGTGGCGAGCGCCCCTCCCATGCTTCCGGGCCTGGTTCCCGTTCCTCGGGCCATACCCCTTCGGCGGGAGCAGTCGACGACTCTAGGGGTCTGTCATCCGCAGGGCGCTGGCAATGCCTTCTTCAGGCACATTCCCACCCTGCCACCTTTTCTGTCCCTCCCTCTGAGGGAGCTGCACGCATGCGGGGGAGACACCAGAGGTGCGCTCTCCCATCTCTTACGGCAGATGGCCGAACCCTGGCATCCATAGAGGACGCGGCAAAAAGGGGGCCTTGAGGCCAGCCATCGAGCCGACTATTGCGTCTCGCACATTTGAGGCCAGCGGTCGGGTACCCTTGACCCCCAAGGTCGGGTCGCAGCCGACCTGCTTTCCCAGGCTTACAAGATGGCAGCAGGGGCTCCAGGTCGGCCCCCAGCTCACCCCAATAGCCACCAGTTGCCTCAGCGTCTCGCTGAGAGGCAGAGCTGCTCCCAAACGCGACTCTTCCAGCGCGTGCCCCCCAGACAACCTTCGAACCGAGGCACTAACGGTCGGGGACTGAGGTCCTTGGGCCGCCTGTAGGTCACTTCTCCCAGCGGCAGGTGGAAGCAGCTACTGGGCACCTCACACTCCGGACCCCTGGGTTGTTTCGAAGGAAGCCCTAACCCAGGGGCACAGGCCACAGCCCGGGGCCACAGCCCGGGGGGTTCTACTTAACCTACTGGACGGCAGACTGCGCCCAGTCCTAGGTCGGAGGGAACTCAACAAGTCCTGGGGTCTTGCCATTCATAGGCTGAGCACAGCAGGCGCCCTTCGTGCTGTCTCCAGAGGAGACTGGTTCACATCTGTCGACTTGAAGGATGCCTATTTTTAGGTGGCCCATTGTGCTTAGCCACAGGTGGTTCCTTCATTGGCCTGTTAAGGCCGTTATCTTGGTTCAGGGTGCTTCCGTTCGGATTCTCCCTCTACCCACAAGTATTCACAGAAGGTGTCACTGCTGCTCCTCTTCCCCCCCCCCCCCTCCTAATCACAGGGTGCGAAGATACTGCCGTACCCGGACGATTTACTAATCCGTGGAATTCCAGTTTCAGGCTGCACAGAACACTGCTCGCCTCATCTCTTAGGTGGCCCTGTGGGGTCTCAAGGTGAACACAGGGAGGAGCTCTCTGAGCCCTTCTTAGAGCATAACCTTCATTGGTGTAGCTCTGGATACAGCCACTGTGAGGGCCTGTCCGTTGCCCCAGTGTGTGGACGACACGGGCGGTTGCCCTACATCCTCTTTCTTTGCCTATTGGGCAAATTGACAAACGGCCTTTGCTGTCGTTCCTTTGGGCTTGCTGTCGCTGCGCCCCTTTGCAGAAGTGTCTGAACAGCATTTGCCTTATTGCTCTATCCCCGTGGAGGGAGAGAGCATACCGGTCAAGGAGTAGCCCCATTGGCGTGGTTCCATCCCGTCGGGAAGGGGTCACAACAGACGCCTGCCCTTCGGGGCAGTGTGGCAGAACAGGACTGCTCGGGGGAGGGGGTCCGCTCAGGACCTCATTGAGCAGGTCAAGGTCACCTAGCGCTCAAACATTTCCTTCCATACTTGAGAGGAAAAACAGGTACTTCGGTCGGACAACACCTCGACCGTGTTCCACTGGTTCTCCTTAAGGGAGAGGACCAGTCCTCTGGGTCAATATGCCCTGGCTCACATGTGGCCAGAGGCCCTTCTTTATGCTTTCCCCCCATTTTCCTCTGATCTGCCAAAGCTCCTCAGTGTTATTCAAGGGGGCCACAGACTAGTGCTGGTTGCCCCATTATGGCCAGCCAGGACTTGGTTTCCCCTGTTGCAGACTCTGCTGCGGGAGGCCATGGCGCCTCCCTCATAGGAGAAACCTCCTATTGCAGCTAAGTGGTCGGATCTAGTATTCTGATCCCAGCCGCCGTCAACGAGGGGCCCGAGCGGCTGCACAGAGCCAGTCAGGAGGACTATTCTGAAGGCCAGAGCGCCATCTACCCGTCTACAGGACGAGGACTCCGCACAGTACAGTGCCCCGTGCCTACTGTACTAGAGTTTCTGCAGTCCCTCCTAGAGGAGGGTCAGTCTCCCTCTACCCTGAGGAGGTACATAGCTGCTATTTCAGGGCAGCATGCTGAGGTCGACAATGACAGGGTACTGAGCCACAGGCTGTTGTCCCTCTCCTTAGACGGGGCGCAGCGGCTGCACCCTTCGAGCGCCCCGAAGGCTCCTCAGGGGACTTGTCCGTCGTAATGGACGCCCTATGTTCGCCTCTTGCTACCGAGGCAGAGGCTGAGATGTCGGCCGGCAAGGACTGCTTTTTTTTCTCCTCCTTGCCATCACTTCGGCAGGCGAGTAGGCAAGCCACACGCCCTGTTGGTGAGCGAATCCTGTCTGAGGTGGAACTCAAGACAGGCCTGATGTGGCCTAATGCAGCGTTTTCCCCAAGGGGTGGGGAAACGCTGGTATCTCAACCAGCCTATCCAGCTGACAGTCAGAGCTTCTGTGCCCGGTGCGGGTCCTCGAAACCTAGGTCAAAGCCACCGCATGCATACGGCGGTCGGGCCAGTTTAGTGGTCCTAGGAGAGACCTAAGAAGGGCTGTGCCCTTTCGAAACAGCGCCTGTCCCACTGAATAGTGGGGACCGGGGCCTGTGCATACAGAGCGAACGGCCGTGCTCGGACATCCATTCTACCAGGATTGTCACCACATCAGGGGCAACCTTGAGAGGTGTGCCCATGCAGGATACATGTGCTGCAGCCTTATGCCGTGTTCACACCGGACGCGGCGCGAATTTGCGGCGCGACCAGATTACATGCAAAGTCAATCCACAGACGCGGGGCGGCGCGATAGATGCGATTGAGGCGGCGCGAACAGAGCGTTTGACGAGGGGCGAACAGAGCGAAGGACGCGGCGCGAATTCGCGTGAGTTCAATTCTCCCAACTCCAGCGGAGAATTCGCGTGACGCAAAGTTGCGGCAGCCAATCAGCGTTGAGAATCAGCGTTGAGAAGCTCCGCCCATCATCACCGCCGTCTTGCCGGTCCCGCATGAAACTGCTGCTGCTTCGCCTGAACCAGCGCTGGCAGCGGCCGTCATTCAGACACTGTTGTGGGACTACGGATAATATTATGAACCCAGACACCATGGAGTTTGATGTTCCGACACATGTGGAGTTTACACAACAAGTATAAAGCAGAACTAGTGGTTAATTCCATGGTGGGTGACAGAATCGGTATCCGTTTTACGGAGAAGCCAGACGCAGTTCCTGGAGGAGTCGGAGAAATTCACCGAGCTGTGTGCGGCTACAGATGGTGTTATGAACCCAAACACGAGGGCGTTTCATGTTCCGACATGTTTGGAACTTCCACAACAAGTATAAAGCAAAACTAGTGGTTATTTATTCCATGGTCGATAGCGGAAATGAAAGCTCCTTTCACAGAGACAAGCGACTGAGATAAGCCACGCCCCTTTCGCGGCGCGATGTTTCGAGTTTGGTGTGAACACCCTCGTTTCACTCGCGCGACTAAACTTCCGCGGTGAACGCGGCGCGATAATTCACGCCGCGTCCGGTGTGAACACGGCATTAGGGGCATTACCCAGCACTTCTAACGGAGACTTGAGTGAACGTTGCCACCCCTCACCCACTGGGTGTGGTTCTTGGCCCAAATTCCTCTGCTTGAGCCATATGAGGTAGTTCCTGTGGGATTCCTCGTGACTTTGTTGGTACAAGTCATCCAGTGTGAAACACTGCCTCTGGCGGTCAGTAAGGATGAAATAGAACGAAAGTTACGAAGGTAACTACGGTTCTATGAATCTTGGATGACCGCCAGAGTTCTTGGTCACTCGGAATCTCGTGATTTCGCGAGAAGATTCCGCATAACCGAGCTCGGGATGACGCGGTAAGTTATACCCGGCTGGGGGTCACCCGAGGTCACACACGTGACTTTGTTGTTATAATTACTCGAACTGCGCAAGTGCGATATTGAACATATCCAGTGTGAAACACTGCCTCTGGCGGTCATCCAGGATTCATAGAACCGTAGTTACCTTCGTAACTTTCGTTATAATGCATCGTGATAAAGGACAATTTCACTCAAAACTTTTAGTTATAATGCAGCGTGATGAAAGACAATTTCACTCAAAGCAATATAGTTATAATGCATATGTAGTTATAATGCATAAAGAAAAAATGAAAAGAACTCAGAAAAGAAAAGAGAAAGAACTTGTATTTTACATAACCCAATCCTCAACAGATTAATTGTATTCAAACTGTAAAACATTGTTTTCTTGATGTGCATTTGCAGCTGCTGTCCCTCAGGCCTTCTGTAAGGACAGGTTCTGCAGTGCTCATGAGTTCTGTGGTGAGCTCAACGTTGGTGAACCCAGCTGCCTCTGACGAGCCATTTTTGCCTCCAAGTACAGATCAACGGACACTTTTGGTGAGTCAGCTATGACACAAGAAAGTCACTGTCTCAAGTGCCACTTCATTATAGGCTTGAGGGATTTCTCAAAGGGAGAGTCGGTTCAGATTTATGGACTTTTATGAAAGATTTAGAAGCATTTGTTTATTGCTGCCTTAAACATTTTTTAAGCTTTATTAATATACGAATTTGCATTATTATTTGCTGTATATAATAACATTCAGATTTAGTGGGAGAGAGAGAGACAATTTACAAATGGACAAAAGAGTCCTTTAAAAAACTTTGAATTGACCTAAAATATGTTTTTCAAAGTTGGATTTATGATTGCCTCTTCCTGCTCTGTGCTGATGTATGTCGTTTGGAAAAAGCTGAAGGAATACAATGTTTTGTAACGGGTGTTCAGGTGAGCCAACGGTCTGCCAGCAGAGTTCTAGTTCGGTAATTCTGGCTAATTGTCTATTGGAGGACAAGAGCATCGATTATTCTGTTTTACACCTTAATTCCTCACAAACACCTGTTCTTTCAATTAGGACAAGCAAGAAAGGGATGCAGGCCTCCAAGTCCCCAGTGCACCAATTAGAGCATGGCATGTAGAAAAATGCACATCCAGTTAACTCCCCAAAACCTGTGATTTAAAGGGAAAAGTAAAAAGTTAATGATTGTGCTACCACAACAATGAGACATTACATACACTTGAACAATACACAGTGGCATATATATGACTAGTTGTTGTTGTTTGCAGTCTTGACGGCTTGACATCCTCCTTCTCTTTTTTTTTTACAGTAGAAGTTTACTTGTCTCAAAAGAAATGCCATACAGACAAAGGGCAAACTCCAAAAACTAACCAAAACACTTCTAGATTGAGTTTTGGCAGGGACCCCCAAGACAAAATATCTAGAGCCTTAAAAGAGATTAAGCCAGCCCCACTACCGCCATTGCTAAAAGAAAATATGTGCTCAGCAAACTTACCCTGAGTGAGCAAAGGGAAAGAAAAGAAGCACACCACCATGTTCAATTGTTTATAAGAGTAGGCAACTGAAGTGAAAGAGACGAGTGAAAGTCTGGCTCGAGTCGTGACAGATGACCAGAGGATGGAAATGAACCGACAACCCAAAGAACTTAGAAAACATACAAACCAACAATATTTTTTGTTTCTGCCCTTCAGTCCATTTTTTTTTATTTGTCTGACGTTTTGGAGAAGACACACCTGTATTATAAAGGGTTTAACAACTAACCACGACTTGGATTTGGTTATCTTCCTACAGGTTTCCATGGAGAATCGGGCTGACCAACGAGCTCAAGACTCAAAATAATTCCTGCTTTGCGCTGATGAAGAGTCTGGGATCAGTTATCATTGCTGTGAATCTATCCCAGCACATGTAATCATAAAAAACTAACTGATCTTTATCTAGCCTTAAATTAGTTTGGTCTTGTTTCTGCTTCTGGGGTTGATTCACCTGAGATGGTGAAGATGGTTGCTTCAGCATTGGAGAGGTACGCATTGATTAGCAGCACCTGATGCAGGCCTCACCTTTACCTGAATCCATTTGGAGAGGGAGGGTGACACCATGTGTTGTAGAGCTTTGTTGTGATTGTTAGAACCCAAAAAGGACCCAACTGGACATTCTTCTGACCAGGTTTGGACCAAATTGCAAGATCCTGCAACCAATGAGGGAATAATTGAATTTAAAATGTACAACCTTCGGTCTGGAGCCTCAAGAAAACAAAAACATGCTGAATGTTTTAGCTACTTTTATTATGATAGTGTATCAGCAATAAAAAAAAAGTATCTGAATATTACATGAGTTTTTTGTTTTTGTCATAAACAATTGTAACTCCATCACAGGCCTTATTCCCTGCCGCATTTTAAGGGTATTTATGCTCAATGTAAGATTAGAGATGGGATTTGTTGCTGCTATTAGCTTTGGGGGAGCGTGTTTCACCAGCTCTATTGTCATGGCGCTGAAACTAGCAGAGTAAGCAGCACTCCTGTGTTGGTATGGACATTCAAATGTGAAAGCGAAAACTCAATCGAGTACGATAGATTTTGCATTAAAAAACATTTGATGTGGTTAAAGCCGTGATGTCTATCAGTCTGTATTTATCTATTAATGAATAAGAGGGATTCTTACTGTGAGTATCCCTGCAGTACTATGAGTATCCCTGCAGTACTATGAGTATCCCTGCAGTACTGTGTGCAGTATAGTGAGTTTCCTTGCAGTAGTGTAAATATTCCTGCAGTACAGTGAGTATTATTGCAGGACTGTGTAGTACAGTAAGTAATCCTGCAATACAGTGAGCACAATTCCTTCTTTGGCGAGTGTTGGGTCAACCTTACAGGGCCTGTTGATCTACTGTAATATTCCCTTTACTGTCATCACAGTTCTGTATATGAACGTATTGTTGCGATCCCACACTGGAGCTGAATGTAAGTGTCATCAATGCTCACATAATAATAACAATTTTAAGCTCTTAATCAAAGAATAATAAATGTGACAATGTCATCTGCCATCTGCATGCTGACACGTGTGTGTTTGTTGTCGTTGTTATGGACACAACAACACCTGCTTTCATTAGTGGCACATGATGACATCATTGCAATCAGAGGTGTGACTGAGATCTACAACGAGCTCTCACTGCAACTCTTGATGCAGCCGTTGCTAAGTAGACCAACAGTTCAAAGTAAACAGAGGTTGTTGTGGTTTTTAACAAAGATAATTTCTTTTTAATGACTAAACTTGTGTACATGTATTAATTCATACATGTATCCATAAGAATATAAATTGTAGATTATGTGATATACAGAATGAGCCCTGTAGTACAGAACGAGATCAGACGCTGCCCTTAAGAACAACATCTATTTTATTTTCATATATATATATATATATATATATATATATATATCATTTGAATGAATCTGTATAACAAGGACATCTTGCCACATGAGTCATTTTGATCTGTACATACTTGGTGTTTATGCATAACATAAATGTGTTATTTTTTGATCCGACTAATTGATCACCCTCCATATGATTCTCATATTAACAGTGAAAAAAAGTATTTCAAGCATTTTACTCTGAAGATCTTCAAAATACTTCATGGAACTAGTCAAATGACATTGTTTATTACAGTTTTCCTGTTTTTGAAATGTCATGTGTTTGTTGTGTTACAAATGAGCTACAACTGAATTGTGTTGTTTATCTCTGTGTTGCACAATACCACGCTGCAGCTGAATGTAAGAGTAATCAATGTTGACGTGATCATATAAATCAGTAACACCTCACACAGACTGTAAGATATTCAAACTATGTTTAATGAAAAGCATCTGTTTGCATTTAAAGTTATACGGTAGTTTCCAGCCATGTCATTGTTTTAGGACAGGGGTCGGCAACCTTTCCTATAAAAAGATCAATTTTTGCCTATTTTAAAATAAAATGTGTCCTTTAGTAAAACCTATTTGATATCACAGCTTATAAAGTTGTTTATATAGTGATATCATATATACAAAAACTATAGTTGGTTGTTTTTATGAAATGATAGAACAATAATAAAGACAATGTTTGCCATTGTATTGTTATTTTACCTGTTATAACAATATCAAACCCTTATGAAGAGGAGAAAAATAAATAAAAATAAACAGTGCACATGTCAACGTGACCTTTAGC
The DNA here is from genome assembly GCA_038501785.1 of Myoxocephalus aenaeus. Taxonomy (NCBI): domain Eukaryota; kingdom Metazoa; phylum Chordata; class Actinopteri; order Perciformes; family Cottidae; genus Myoxocephalus; species Myoxocephalus aenaeus. The sequence goes on along the minus strand of JBAMJR010000226.1, from coordinate 850,859 downwards.
AGGTGTGATACCTGTCCTTCACACAGTGCACATGTCAACGTATCCTTTAGCAGGTGTGATACCTGTCCTTCACACAGTGCACATGTCAACGTGACCTTTAGCAGGTGTGATACCTGTCCTTCACACAGTGCACATGTCAACGTGACCTTTAGCGAGACGCTGGACCCCCAGCTGCTCCCCGGGGGCTTCACAGCAGCCCACTGCTCCTAGTATGCTAAGGATGGTTTAAATGCAATCATTCATTATTTAAATACGTATAAATAGGCCATGTCTACACTGCTACGTTTCCATTTTAAAACACATATATTTTGCTATGTTTAGAGTAGAGATTTAGACTAGAGAACCACAAACAGAATAGTTTGGAAACGCTCCAGAGGACGAATACGTTTTCACTAACGGGCGCCTCACTGTCTCATGAGCTGCTACTGAACTTGAGTTTGGAGACTTGATCCAAAGTATATTTACTTATAGCAGTTGAGAAATCGTTCTTTTTCTGCAGCTTGATACATTTCAGCAAATGATGTGTGCTTGTAATGGAAGTGTCTTTCAACATTACAACATGTGTTGTTTGCATACAAGTCAGCCAGCATCGTTGGCAGTGAAACAAAATAATATTACTTTTTTGTTTTCAGTGACACAGTATCACCTGAAACCTCAAAGGTGTTCCCTCTACACAAATTGTCCACTGTGCAAAAAATTAATTGTATGTATTTTCTTACTTTTTGTCAAAGCCTCAGGGAGCCGCAACAGAGTGGCTGAAGCCCTGGAGCCGCGGGTTGCCGACCCTGTTTTAGGAGATCTACCAGTGATACAAAATCAGCACCTACAAAGTACTAAGGCATTGTTGTTCAGATTTGTTGTTCAGATGTGTAAATATCAGTCTATATGTTACTGGTTAAGAGTAAATCAAGATGACACAGAAAAACATGAAAAGCTTTCAGGTCCGCCTATAAAAAAAATCACTTTCAGGATGATTATTTCTTTGAAATGATGCAGCTGTAAGGTCCAACTCATAAGCTCAAATCATAGCTCAATATGTGAACATTCTCTAACCCAAATCATAGCTCAATATGTGAACATTCTCTAACCCAAATCATAGCACAATATGTGAACATTCACTAACCCAAATCATAACACAATATGTGAACATTCTCTAACCCAAATCATAGCACAATATGTGAACATTCTCTAACCCAAATCATAGCTCAATATGTGAACATTCTCTAACCCAAATCATAGCTCAATATGTGAACATTCTCTAACCCAAATCATAGCTCAATATGTGAACATTCTCTAACCCAAATCATAACACAATATGTGAACATTCTCTCTGCAAAGGTTGACTTTGATAAAGTGAAGCAGAACAAAGTTAGAGAGGGTTTAGAACAGAGAACATTCAGGCGAGGTCTGCAAAATTTGCATTGGGGCACATTTGCGCACATATGTGACATTTGTTTTTTCTCATGTACCAAACCATATAGTTCACTTGTATATTACTTATGGTGTTCAATACATCCAAATACAGCAGTTTGGGGCTTTTTTCTCTCATAAAACAAGCTTTGATTTACAGTTTTATATAACAATCGCTCAGTCTGCCCCCCGAGGGGGGGATTGGTTTTTAAAAGGCATGTCGATAGGATGGGGGTTAAATGATTTTAAACTTTAAAATTATAACAATTAGTTTTGTTTTAAATCAGTACAGTGAGTATTATTGCAGTACTGTGTGTGTACAGTAAGTCCTCCTGCAATTCAGTGAGCATAATTCCTTCTTTTGTCAGTGTTCGGTCAACATTACAGGGCCTGTTGATCTACTTATCAACTTTAATATTCCTTTACTGTCCTCACAGTTCTGTACATGAATGCATTTTTGATCCCACACTGGCTCTGAATGTAAGTGTCATCAATGCTCACATGATAATAATAATGTTAAGCTTTTAATCAATTAATAGGATGTCCATTTGGAAACTATCTCTGTTACACAACTTCAGAGTTTGTTGTCATCGTTATGGACACAACAACACACGCACACACATTGTGTTATTAAGACCCACTGGGGTGCGAAGACACAAATCAATTCATAATGATTTACATGTATAAATGCATATATATTACTTAGTGATGTGATTACTCCTGTACTAGCTGCTCTCCACTGGCTTCCTGTAAGATCGAGAATCATATTTAAAATCCTTCTCCTCACCTATAAAGCCTTAACTGGTGATGCACCATCATATCTTAAAGAGCTCATAGTGCCATATTACCCCACTAGAGCGTTACGCTCACTGAATGCAGGGTTGCTTGTGGTTCCCAGAGTCTTAAAAAGTAGGTTGGGGGCTAGAGCTTTCAGTTATCGGGCTCCTCTTCTGTGGAATCAGCTTCCACTTTCAGTCCGGGGGGCAGACACAGTCACCTCATTTAAGAGTAGACTTAAGACTTTCCTCTTTGATAGCGCTTATAGTTAGGGCTGTTTCAGGCTTATAGTTAGGGCTGGCTCAGGTTTGCCCTGGTCCAGCCCCTAGATATGCTGCTATAGGCCTAGACTGCTGGGGGACATCTTAGGACATCTTCCTCTTTCGCTTCTCTTCCTCTTTCACTCCTCCTCTCCTCTTCTTTCTCTCCATCTGGATAAACTATTGTCTCTTCAATGCACATTACTAACTCTACTTTCTTTTTCCATGGATTCATGGCTGCCTGGAACCGGTCCTGCCTGCTGCCATGGCCCTTCTGATGCCCCCCCTCCTCTCTACCGCCTTCTGCTTCATGGATCGTGGATTATCAGGATCATGGACCATGCCTACTACTCATTATATGAATAATTTCTGACATATTCATTGAATGTGCTGTAACTACGCTATTCATTCTGGCCACATGACATCTATTGCTTCTGTCCATCCGGGGAGAGGGATCCTCCTCTGTTGCTCTCCCTCAGGTTTCTTCCCTTTTTTCCCTGTGAAAGGGTTTTTACTATCTTTATTTGGGGAGTTTTTCCTGATCCGATGTGAGGTCCCGGGACAGGATGTTATGTGTACAGATTGTAAAGCCCACCGAGGCAAACTTGTATTTGTGATGTTGGGCTATATAAAATAAACTGAATTGAATTGAATGTGTGAGATGTTCTTGTAATACTGACAGGTGCAGTATAATGCAGGTCTACTGTTTATTCATGAATAAACCTGACTTTGACTTTTAGTTTGAAACCTGTGATTGTCTCTCCTCAGTGGTCTGCTGCTGCCCCGTGTTGGAGTGGAGCATCATGGGATAGAGAGAACAGACGTGGGTCATCTGGGCAGTGGGATCTACTTCAGCGATGCCGTTAGGTCGGTAGAAAATCTCAAATTGACGAGGTTCATTCATTCAGCGTG
>JBAMJR010000226.1:815000-840000 GCA_038501785.1 Myoxocephalus aenaeus | reverse complement strand
GCTAAGCTAACGTCAACAAACTAAGTTAGTTACAGTCTTACAAAAACGTCACTGAGATCCAACACTACTAGTGGTACTAAGTTCACTGAACGCAAGTTAACGGTGATATGGACAAAAGTTGATTGTGCACCGTTCAGTCTTAAACACGCAAGACAACATCCAACACTGCAGAAGCTATCTCATCGTTAGCTACCTCCCGTTAGCTTCCTGTTAGCAGCAGTGATAGCTTGCTACAGGTCACGTTACTAACAGAAATATGCTAATGCGAAGTTCAGTAAATACACGTACCCATCCCAAATGGATCCCTTTGCTTGACGTTGTCCACGTTGGACACGTAGTGAGCGGCCATCGTAAGCTTGGGCGATCGGTTTGTCCGTGTGGGAGAACGGTGCTCAGCCTCTCCATAAGCGCTGTAGCGACTGATCTGGGACCAGGAGTCTCTCCGCTATAGGTATTCTCTCAAACGGGTCTTGGAGGAGAGAATTGATCTCGGTAGGGTTGAGTCTTCTTGAAGAGTAGTGCTGGTGCTGGGCTTACTCATGACGTTAAAATGGCTGCGAGACAAGAGAAGCCGGCGAGAGCACAAGACAAGAACACGCGAGATGAGGACGAGAGACTAGCTGTGAACGCGCACCGGGGCCTGGCCCCGCAGAAGTTCTTTTGAGGCCGCGGATTGGATACATGATATGTCCATAATTTCATGTCTTTAATCAGTGATTGGCTAAACTGCGTATCAGACCCGTCTTTCTTGGGCCAAAATAACTTCGGCCCCGGCATGTGCACGCGCATTAGAGAGCAGCAGAGACCTACACTAGCAACAGAGCCAGGTGCATGAGCAGGAACACGGAGCAGGAAAAGCATATATTTTGCGCAGATATCCTATTTTACAAATATTACTGGGTACATTCCATAGCTCAAAAACACAAATATTGACAATTTGTATAATTTATTAATATTTTTTTATAATTAATAAAATTATTAAAAAAAAATATTTTTATTTTTTGGGTGGTTCAAGGTGGGTGGGGCCGGCCGCCACTGGTTATGGGCATGTTTGGCAGTTATGATCCTCACTGGCGTCCATGAAGCGCACCGATAAACTGAACAACCACGTCATTGAACTGTTTGGTAACAAAGAGAGGCGGATGGACTTTGTCTTTATTAAGTGAACAGCATCTGGTGAGTCAACTGCTTTTTCTGCTTTTTGTGTTGTTTTTTTTCACCCCGCTCGGCTCTCCGCTGGCACCCACCGCCGGCACCCACCTCCACAGAGCTAGCCGTGGAGGTGGTGGGAGAGCTGCTGCTGCTGCGAGGACCCTGTTTTACAGTGAGATGACTCGTGAAGGGGATTTGGGAATATTTCATGTGAATTGTGTACCGTATGTCTCTGCAACTGCTGTTAAATTTAGAATCGGAAAAATCCACATATCAGCTGCAAGGGTCAAAGTTGAGGAAAAAAAAAGAGTAGCTGCTTACAACCTGAATTTTACGGTAGTTAATATAATTCGTTCTGATCGGCTAGTGCTCTTGAGTGCGGTGTGTTAGTGCCGCAGTTTTGTTGGATTGTTTTGGCGTGTTTTGTTATAACTGTAAGCTATTATATTGAGTACTTGAACAGCTCTCCAGGAAGCAGTGTTCTGATGTATGTTTCTGGGGCTTTTATTGTGAAGGGAAAAACGGAAGGAGAGGAAATGTTGGAAGTGTGGAACGAGAATAAAAGTGGTTGCCGTCTTGTGCAAACTACGCAGCATCGTGTTGTTGTTTTATTAATAGAGTGAAGTATAGGCGCAAGATAAACCCTCGGCTACATAACTAAATGTGACTGGTTCTTGTTGATGTGAACTACATGCATCGTCCGTTAATGACGCAGCATCCCGTTATGCGCGTATTTATGTATACGATATCAGACGGCACAGAAGGCCCGCCACTGCTGACGTCATATGCACTCAAACAGGAGAAACTGATTAAAAGCGAAAGGTGAGGTAAACAGGTCTCTGCAGCTTTCTTCCTTACTTCTTTACAACTCTGATAGGTTATTATAAGTAGTTTTGTATATGTAAAAATTATGAAAAGTAAAGGAAGAATTGCAAGATCTAATAAAGTAACAATGCCGAAAATATTGATTATTCTTGTTCTTTCACATTGAAGTTCGTAAATTGCATTGTTGCAAAATATTCCTCTTAAAATAAAGTTACACAGTTTTGTTTTAGCACTCGGTATTATTGGGAGAGCAATGTGACAAGCAGGCAGAAGCCAAGCACAAAACAGGAAAATACTCAGTGGTTTTTCTCATGATAGTTGGGTATTGTAGAGGTTTACATATCGACACATACCAGACTGGCCGGTATTCGTTGAGGCAGGTGACTGCGGTCTTTTTCGGGACAGGGACAATGGTGGTGGCTTTAAGGCAGGTGGGGACTGCAGCTTGTTGCAGGGAGAGGTTGAAGATATTAGTGAACACCCCTGCCAGCTGGTCGTCACAGGTCTTCCCTGATGCCCTTCTTCGGGTCCCTCCGGGCACTTTTGTAGGCTGGTATGTTACCAGACCTGAAAGCGGCGTCTCTTGCTCCAAGCAGTAGCCGCATGTTCTTGTCCAGCCAGTGTTTTTGATTTGGGAACACTTTGAAGGTTTTGGTGGTCATCACTGTCTCTGTGCAGAAGTGTAGGTAGGCTAGGACAGCCGAGGTGTACTCCTCCAGGTCAGCGCCCTGTGCAAACACTTCCCAGTCCGTGCTTTCAAAGCAGTCCTGTAGAAGTGAAGCAGCATCCTCGCGCCATACTTGAATGGTTTTGACGACTGGTCTTGTTTTGCGTATTATTGGTTTATATGATGGAGTCATTATCAGAGAGAGGTGGTCTGATAAGCCGAAGTGTGGAGATGGTGCAGCTTTGTATGCTGCTGAGATGTTGGTGTACACCTGGTCTAAAATATTCTTGTCTCTGGTGGGGAAGCTTACACTTCTATGGAACTTGGGCAGCACTGTTTTTAGTTCTGCGTGGTTGAAGTCTCCCGCCACAATCACAGCTCCCTCCGGATGAGCGTTTAGCTGGTTGCTAACAGTACTGTGTAGCTCCTCCAGAGCTAGCTTCGCGTTAGCATGTGGTGGGATGTAAGCAGCAGTGATCAGGATGGCAGAAAGTTCCCTTGGCAAGTAGAACGGTCTGCATTTCACAGCCAGGTATTCTAGGTCCGGGGAGCGGTGTTTCCCAATGATGTCCGTAGCTGTACACCAGTCGTTGTTAACGTATATGCACACACCTCTCTGCAGTCCTGTCTCCTCGGTAAACCGTTCGACCCGCTAGCTCGATAGCTTCGTTGAGAATGGTACTGTCCAGCCAAGTCTCTGTGATTACCATCACACAGCTGCTCATGTTGTGCGACGTAATCCTTAGCCTCATTTCGTCGATCTTGTTGACGAGTGACCGGGAGTTTGCCAGGAAAAGAGTTGGTCGGTTGGGGTTAGCTCGTAGCCTAGCCTGCAGGCCGCTCCTCTTGCCCCATTTCTGCCTTCTTTGCCGCCGAAGGCAACGTCTGAAGGCAACGTCCCCGGGCCCTCCCAGACGCAGGATCTCCGTTGGGATAGAGTCCAATGTTTCAGGGATGTGGACTTTACACTTTCCTCTAATGTCAGTGAGTTCAGCTCGCTCGTATTATATATTATGAGCCTCTGATGCACAAACAAGTACACACAAAACACACAGGACGAAAAAACTGCTATTGAACCGAGAGTGCCGAACCGCTGCGTACATGCACGCCGCCATCTAGCCTGTTTCAAGCCATCTATACGCTTGTTACATGAACAGTGTCCTTTCAAATTAAACTTAGCGTGGTTGACGTTACCTTGACCTACTAGCTGGCTCACGTCACTGGCAAGTGACAAACTGGGCCCCATTCCTCGTACATGGTTCAACAAAGTCAATCAAATGTCCTATTATCCAGCTTAAATTACTGCGATGATTGACATCAGGCTATCTCGGTTTCTCCAAGGCTGATTCGTGCTCAAACGGTCTCGTTAATTCGAACCAGACGTCAGTCATCTGGATAATTGCGCGTGCCCGTCTGCTTCAGAAGAAGAAAAAAATCGAACACAGAATTCATGATCTTCTAACGCTACAATGGTAAATGAACTCAAAGGACAAGCCACTTTTTTTCTCCGCTGACGAGCAGGAGATGATCATGAACGCATATGAGGAAGTCAAGACCTTAATCATGGCAAAGTCTAATGCTGCGTTCACACTAAAAACGTTGCGAATATTCACAACTTTTTTGCAACGCTTTTGATTTGAACACTGCTTAACACTGTCACCGCTGCGAAGGCTAGACATAAGCATGGCAAAATATTAAATGCGTCAGTGTTGGTAAAATGTATCGGCTAATTTTAAGTGCGTCATCGCCCCAATCAATCAGATTATATTTATTGAAATGTGCCTGCTGGCAGTAGTATACAAATTAATATATACTTATGAGGATATATGTACTGTATGTGCGTATATATCATGTACTATGTGTATATACATGTATGTGTAGATTATCATATAACTAGGAGTTTGAATATGTGTATGGGCGGATCAGTATGTATGTGTTATTCATAATCAGAAATTCAATCAATTGAAGCTGTTATGATGTGGTGCAATCTTCATTGAAAAAAAACTGTGCTTTTCTTTGAAAAATAAGGAAATTTCTAAGTGACCCCAAACTTTTGAACGGTAGTGTACATGTACAAGTTGAGAATGTTCCTGGATTTGGGTCGCGGCTTGTCATTAAGGGGCAGTGGGCGGGCCGTCAGGGCCTTCTAAGCCTTCTCTGTAGGCCTAAACAGAATCACAAAGTTATAGCTATTTTATAATGTAATTGTTTTTCACAAATACACTACATATATTATAAATATTTTTTACATACGAGAGGCGGATGGACTTTGTCTTTATTAATAAGTGGACAGCATTTGGTGAGTGCACAGCTTGTTCTGCTTTTTGTGTTTGTTTTTCCCCCGCTTGGCTCTCCGCTGGCTCCCACCTCCATAGAGATAACTTAGCTCGCGCCGCTAGCTCCCGAGCTAAGTTAGCTCGCGGCGTGGAGGTGTTGGGAGAGCGTCTGTTTTCCATCCCCACCTCGGGTGACATTTATATCACTTGTTTTTTAAATTTTGTTCTATGTTGTGTGCACTTTATCCCGTTTGTTGCTGTAACCCTGTAAATGTACCCACTGCGGGACTAATACATTAATAACTTTTCTTATATCTTATCTTTCCATCTCGTATTAAATCGATCAGCAAAAGTCTTGAGATGTTTTTTTAGGATAAACCCTGTGATTGCTACTGACATATATACAGTATGTTATTTGGGTTATACAGTGGGAATTATAGGCTCAATTAAACAAAACAAACACAGAGCATAAATATAGTGTAATAACTGTCGGGGGAAATTAATATGATGCACTCTGAGTAATTATATAGCTTAGGAACTATGCTTTTTGTCAGATGTGTTTACTGGACACCTGTGTCTCTGACTTGTCCATTGTTTACATTCTTTTACACAACTCAAAAGTGATCGATTACGGCTACAGAACCCTCTGTCCCATTCAGCTGAATGTACCATGACTTCTGTCTCTACTATGGCTCATGGTTGATGACTTGTAAACTCGTTATAATCTTTCTATATCTTATCCTGTAATATAGTATTAAAAGACTAACGTGCTTAAAGTACTGCTGATTTCTCACAAGGAAACTATACATTCATTTCCACCACAACATATTATTATTATTACATGAATATGTTTTTGAAAACAAACACTTTGCTTATGTTTATTTACTGTTTGAGATATATTTCTATAATTCAGTCAAACTCAAGCACAAAGATGAAATAGATAAGGACTATATAATAATAGTAAACATGTTTTATTCAAGTTGTCAAGAGAGACAAGTGACAGAAAGGGACACACATTGTATTTTCAGATTAAAGATTGAATCATTATTGCAACATTTCATGACAAATCATTTAAACTAATGCCCACTGACAATAGTTTACTCTTTAAACATCTTAAATGTACATATTTAGGTCATGGAAATATATATTTTTTTAAAGGCATGACCCCAAAGCTTTATTCTAAACTCAGTTTTTGGACCTGCGTATATATTTCTGTGTAAGAACAGTGTGTGACAGAGTGTGACAGAGAAGAGAGACAGCGTCAATGCATCTGTGTGTTTCTGTGACAGAGGGATGGAGAGAGATGCAGGCTGTGATGAAGAGTGTTGTATAACATTATCCCCAATTCACATTTAAAGCACATAATCAGGATTCTAGTCTTTATTCTTAGAATAAATAAGACCTGAAGGTTATCAGTATTTTTGGTTCTCTCCTGATTTCATAAGTTGTCAGGATTTACAAAGTTGCATTTTAGATAAACAATACTATTGTTTGTTCAAAAGAAAACACTACAGGCCACCATTTGAATGCATGTGCAAACATCCCAAGCTTATTGTTGAGGAGGTGCCCCTCATTGAAAGATGTCTCTTTCAAGCCTGTAAAGTAGGTATCTTTTCACCTGCCGATTATTTCCTCACATTGAGACCTTTCATATAACAGATAAACCAAACAAACAGCATTACACTCGTTCCTTTACGTGTTTGTTTTTTCTAAATCAAGGTACATTGAAGTGATCTTGTAAACTTGCGTAAGAGAGAAAAGATTTAAATCCACCTCACACTGCAGTCAAACCAAACGGAGGAGAAGTAAGTACAGTTGCTGATCACAGTTTCACAACTACCTGATAGATATGATCAATACAAAGATCTTCAAATTAAAACGTGTTTGCAGACAATTTGTAAAATCCTAACCCTTGTGAGAAGAGACATATGGTATATCAAAAACTATTTCCCCCTATTAGTACCTGTAAAGTCACAAAACGGCCAGAGTTTTTTTTCTTTCTTTGTTCAGAGGACGTTTCTGAGTCTTTGACGAGCGGACACTCCTCCGTGGAGACATCTGCAATCACGCAGATGCCTCCAACCTCGCCGTTGCTGCGTCGGACAATGCATGTTGTCCGACGCAAGCACAAGTCACATTTAGTTATAACAATGCACTGAAACACTGCAGTGCACACACACAAGACATCACCAGCGTAGCTTGTCAAACTAAAGATCTGATTTGTTGAAGTCCATGACAATCAACCACAGCGTCCACTCTCAGTGTACTTTAATCTGCAAAGGCTTAAACTGCTTTGCTGACATAGAGACACAGGAGAGAAACAATGTGATTTGGTGAAAGCTTCTCCTTCAAACCAGCTAAAGTGCTGCAGGCTGAAGGCTGAACAGAGGAAGACAGGATCTGTACAATGAGAAAATAAGCTGATAGGGAAAAATTATTATATTACATGTAGTGTATTTGTGAAAAACAATAAATAAAAAAAAATGCTATAACTTTGTGATTCTGTTTAGGCCAGCAGTGAAGGCTTAGCAGGCCCTGACGGCCACCACTGGTAAAATCTGTGAAAGGCCCCTTGAAAGGATGCTGGCAGGCTCCTCTTTCTAAACAGGAAAGAGAGAGTTGCATTAAGGTCTTTAGCTACAGTCACGCAGTGCAACTAAAGACATGATGGAATCCCAAAAAAGAAAACAGCATTTCTATAATAGTCCACGAGTCCATCAACTCATTTTTACACAGGAGTCAGGCAACAGTTTTTCTAGAGTAGTAGTAGTTTTCAAAGTTTTCACTGTTGCATTGAAACAGTACACAGTGTAAAGACACACATATGATCTGAATGTAAAAGTGTTCACACAAAGGTTACTGTCCCAAGACTTTTACATCGATTAATAAACAAAAGGTGACCAAGTACATTTCAGCCACCATGCAGTGTCTCTCTACAGCATGATGGTCTGACATGAGCCAGGCTGCAGTATCTTAAGAGTAACAATGAGCTTGATAGCTTTTCTAAACCAGGGGTAAAAAAAGGCATAAATCACAGGGTTAAGACAGGAGTTGAAATAGACCAGACATATTACAAAGGCAGCAGATGCGTCACTAAGTAAGGTGTCCTGGCCTGAGAGTGAAAGACAATAATATGGGCAGAGGCACAACAGAAACACAACAATAACAACACCAAGAGCTCTGGCTGCTTTCATTTCAGATCTTTTAGCAGTTACAGTCACTGAACTCTTGAGAGAGAAAGCTGTAACATGAGACCGCATGGCACGAGCCTGAGACACAGCCACCACAAACACTCTCATATACAGAACTATGATGACAGTGACGGGACCAATAAAAGTAAAAAAAATATCTGCAAGTCCAGCAATGTAGTTAATGACAATGACACACTCTCCAATGCAGGAATTATACCTGCCTGGTTGTTCCAGGTGATCCTTCAGCAGCAGACTGTTAAAGAAAAAAGAACATATCCAACACAGACAAACACAGACTTGAACTCTTTTTGATGTGACTTTGTTGAGATAATGTAGAGGCTCACAAATAGCCACATATCGGTCAACTGATATGAGCACTACGTTTCCTACTGAGGCAGAGCTAATAATGAATGCTAGATACTGATACAGAACACACATGATGAGTTCACCGAGCAACCAGCAGCGGTCTATTAGCATATTGTGAAAGAACAGGATGAAGCCCACAAGGAAATCTGACACAGCAAGAGAGAGGAGGAGGAGGTTGGTGGGTGTGTGGAGCTGCCTGGAGAGATAAGAGAACAACATGCTGATCATTATTAGTAGCATCAATTGTGATAAGAGACAAAAGCAAAGACTGAAACACAAAACATATTTCCCTGAAATGTCTAAGATCTGATATTTTGTTTTGTTCTAACAATTTATTTCTGTACAGATGCCAGTTTTATAAATTAATAAAACACATGAATACCTGAAGTGGGAGATGGAGATGATGACCAGCAGGTTGAGAGTCACAGTGAGCAGAGAGATGGAGGACAGTACAATGTAAATGAGCATAGATACAGAGTGAGGACGCATGACCTTCCTGCAGGAGGAGTTGAGGAGTTGTGGAAAGCAAAGTTCAGCTTCAAGGGTTTCCATTCTCAGGAAGCGGAGACAAGATGCTGCTGAGCTCGTCATACAACTGATTAATCTCTTTTCTTCATCAACGTCCCTCCTTCTTTCTTTACTCTGGTGAAAACTTTCTTTCAGTGGGAGTGACTGATCTCCCCCTTGACTGTTTCATCTATCTTCATTGGGCTTTCCCATGTATTTCACCTCCTCCTGCTCTTGTTTCCATGTTTTTCTCAACAATTACAACAAAAAGTTGCCTTTTTAGGACAATTGTGACCAAGACAAGAAGAAGGGAGAGTAAAGCTTGTGGTTACTATTATGCCATGAACCTGGATAAGATATAGATGTATGCTTTTTTTCAAACTTGTTGCAGGTTTATACAGTCCAGACCTACCAGAAGGCTACTAACTTTGCCTGTGGTGACGTGACAAATTAAGTTTGTGTGGTTCTCACCTCCCGACCAGTTCAGATATATTCAGCATGCTAGACATGTGGAATAAGGCCTTGATGCCCTGGCGAGCCTCCCGGCTCACATCTTTAAACAGTTCATGCATAACGCTGAAGCACCATGTGGAAGTGCTGGGCCAACACATATTTGACTCTTACCTTGGGTTTTTATTGGAGAGCTCCAAAAACTGTTAGCGAGTTGAAATCTAGCGCTTAAGTCGTGCAGTGTGGCCTCGGCAGTAGTTGAAAGCCTGGTGTCTCATACAGAAGCTAGAGTGTGCATTGGTATCAGATGCTGAGGAACACTGACCAAGAATCTGTATTTGACAAATTGGGAGTGAGAACGGGTTTGCTCCCTCATTGTCCTTTTATGTGATTCTGCTGTAACTTGGTTTTTCTAATGACTCGCCTCTCCAAGCCGAGTCTGGAGGTTCTGTTTGTTCTTTAAGTCTGCCGGCATACTTCCTCCAAGCTTTCCTGTATACATACTTTAATTTAAAAAAATGTTTGGGGTATTACTTCCATATAGATGCCAATATCGATAACCCAAACAGGATCTGTCGCTACTACTTTAGGAATTGATGTGCTCACCCTGTAGGCCTAATCTCGAGTTAAAACCAGTGAATACCAGCTGCCTTTAGTGTGCTGCGGTGCTCGTTTACTGTAAAAGTGCATCGTTCTATCACGTGTTGGAGTGGAGCAGCCGTGAATGGTTTATGTGGCAATTCCACGAGGCCTTTGAATGAAGAGATGGTTACTGGACCCTGGTCTACTGGGTAAGATGTCCAACACATTATGTAACTGGCTACTTCTCTTTTGAATGAAAGGTTTTAAGATATACTGGAGTTTAAGTATTAAGTTGCTGAACAGTCTTATTCTGTTTGTTGTCCCACAGCTGTGAGATGCCGTATGATGATGCTGCCGACAGTACAATCAACTGCAACACCACGACTAAATGGTAAACACAGATTAAACTCTCTTTTGTTTTTGTGGCACGCTTCACCACATTTAGCATTTGCCGCCGTCTTCTACACTTTGTGTATTTTGTTTATTCTCGTATGTTCCTTGGTGTCCTTTATGACTGAACTTCCATGCCCCATTTTCACTGGAACAGTAATCTCCTGAAGCAGGCTCCATTCACTGCTTGCAATAAGCCCTTCATAACTGCCTGCACAAACACTTTGTGCAAATATCCTGCAGTGGATGGTCTCAAGTGCCAGTTCCTGGAGGCCTACGCCAGGGCCTGCCACCACCACAGCAATGTCACGATGGAGAGCTGGAGGACAAAGACCAATTGGAGGACAAAGACAAATTGCAGGGAATCTTATCAAGTCATGTGTACTTAAAAAGTGGCAGATTTCTTTGTCTGATACCAGTCAGTTTCATGGATTGGTAACGGGACCGGCCCTGACCTGGTCAGAACTTAGTGGGAGCGCCTACTCCTTACACCAGCCGTGTAAGGAGGGCCCGTTTTAGAACCCTGAGGTTTCCCTCTCAATTTGCTTTCCATTACAATTTATAGAGACAATGACGAATGTTAAAAACCCCATTCGTTCAGTTTTTCCCCGTGGCTTACCTATTTCATTGAGCCACGGTGATCCACCGAACTGTTTCCTCTAACAGGAAAGGAGGTTGAATCGTTTTATACACAGTGCAACCCAAACGATTACTTACATTTGTCTGGATCTGGAAACGAGGCAGGATCGTGCTGGATTGTGTTCCCTGGTCAATGACCTCGGCCCGGTGTTACCTTCTTCGTCTCGAAAAACCTGAAAGTTATCTTATTCCATTGAGTAGAGTTCTACACTCTTATTTTAGAGTATACATTTTATTTCAACAAGAGTTATTATACACACAGTACCATAACTGAGTCGTTTTCTTTACTTGGAGATTTTCCCCGCAGTAGCTAAGAGTCAGTTCACCAATATCATATGTTTAAAAAGCTACAAGTGTAAAAAGTCACATTTGTAATTCATCAACCGCTTCTTTTTTGTCTTGGAGGTGTTCCCCGCAGCGCTTAGAAGCAGTTACCAGTAATTACAATATGGGAAAGTCCATACCACTCTGTTTGATTTCTTAAACTGAGTGGTTCCTTCTCAGGGACAGAGCCCAAGAGGAACTGAAGAAGTGCGCAGTTATCACAGTATATATAGGCAAGTGCGTGGGAAGATCTCTATCGAGACATAGTGGAAGTAACAGGTGCGTGTGATTACAATATGCTTTGACCTTGGTCACACGCTCAATAGCGTTTTTGTGGTTACAGCTGCAAAAGCTACTCAAGGTCAACGATAAACAGCAGGACCATATTTAGACCTGTCTTCCGTATATAACAAGATACCATCTACTATGACCATATATAAATGTCATAAAAATGTCATAAAAAAACAGGAATGTACTACAGCGTATTTAAGCGTGATAGAAGACAATTTCACTCAAAACAATTAGTATAATGCAGCATGATAAAAAAGACAATTTCACTCAAAACAATTTAGTTCTATTTCATCCTTACTGACCGCCAGAGGCAGTGTTTCACACTGGATATGTTCAATATCGCGCTTGCACAGTTCGAGTAATTATAACAACAAAGTCACGTGTGTGACCTCGGGTGACCCCCAGCCGGGTATAACTTACCGCGTCATCCCGAGCTCGGTTCTTTTTCATCTTCTCGCTGCGCAGGCTAACTAGTTTGTTAGCATCAGCTTTGGCTGAACTTGTGTAGAAGAAAGCTCGTAGCCTGTAGCCTTGTGACCTCCGGTCGGAGCTGCGGGTCTCTCGCCCTCCAAAGGCTGCGACAGCTAGAACCTCCTAGGAGGAGACTGTGCGCTTCTACGTCCGGACCATCGAGCCGGACGGCGTACCTATTTTCGGTCATCACCAGGTCGGCTATCTTCACACCGTGAAGCAACACCGGGTGAGATCGACAAATATTGTGTCTGCAACAGCAGATTCCACGGGCGCTCTTGCTCCTGCTAACTAAGTGGAGCGCTAACGGAAGCGCGCCGCCCGGCGTGGCTACATCGCTACCGCTGTGGCCGGCTTTCTGTGAGCAGCATCCCGGTCAGGCTGACTGAGGGGACGCTAACGAGAGCGACGTCGGTAAACATTGCGGCTGTGGTAGGTAACGTAGCGTTGCTACTCGGGCTAACTGAGAGCCACGCTAGGTGGGACGCTACCGAGGTTACGTCGATGACGGTAGACTGACAGCGTGTACATCAACGTCGGTAAACATCGCGGCTGTTATAAGAGTACGTTGATGACAGTACTAACAGTGATTGACGGTACTGACAGCGTGTAGCTACTGATACAGCAGCTACTAGACTAGCCATAGCTACTAGTGAGGAGAGTTTCCTAGACGTGCTCCCCTCTCACTAGACAGACCGTGTCCGACCCGTTTCCAAAGGACTGGTCTCCACAGTAGAGCAGTGCTCCCGTGTAGCTTACCGCTAGGACACCAATGACCACAGCTACTGTACTGGTGGGGAGAGTGCCCTCGCTTCCCCCCACTAGACAGACTGTGCCCGTCCTGTCGCCACAGGACCAGCCTCCACAGTAGCGCAGCGCTAGCCCGCTGTAGCTGACTGCTAGGACGCTAGGAGCCACAGCTACTGTACTGGTGAAGAGAGTGCCCTCGCTCCCCCTAACTAGGTCAGGCTGTGCCTGTCCTGTCGCAGAGGGACCGGCCTCCACAGTAGCACAGTGCTCCCGCTGTAGCTGACTGCTAGGACGCCAGGAGCCACAGCGACTGTACTGGTGAGGAGGGTGCCCTCGCTCCCTCCCACTAAACAGACTGTGCCTGTCCTGTTGCCACAGGACCAGTCTCCACAGAGGACAGCAGGAATCACAGCTACTGTACTAGTGAAGAGAGTGCTCTCGCTAGACAGACTGTGCCTGGCCTGTTGCCACATGACCGGTTCCCCAATAGCCCAGTGCTCTCGTTGAAGCTTACTGGTAGGACACCGAGGATCACAGCTACTGGACTAGTGAAGAGAGCGCTGCGCTCCCCTCTCCTAGACAGACTGTGCCGGCCTGTTTCCACAGTAGCACAGTGCTCCCGCTGAGGCTTACCGGTAGGCCAGGAATCACAGCTACCGCACTAGCGAAGAGAGCCGTACTAGCAGAGAGTGCTTTATGAAGAGATAGAAGCGCTCCCTTCACGCTAGACGGACTGTGTCTGACCTGTTTCCACAGGACTTGTTTCAACAGTAGCAGAGTGTTCTCGCTTGGCTTACTACTAGGACACCAGTAATTACCACTACAATACTAGGGAGGAGAGTGTCCTCACTCCCTATCTCTTACTGTTCCCTGCCCCTTCTCTAGCAAGTCAGCAGAGCGCCCCGCTCAGACGGACTTCGTAATCCACATCGATTAGCGGGGCAGGGTCCCCTCAGACTCAGGCTTAGGTTTAACCTTGCCGGCTGTGGGACCTGTGCGGCTCCTCGAGCCCGGGGGAGGGTCTCTCGCCTTCCGACATAGTGCGGAGAGGACTGAGGCATCAGACCCATCCGCGGCTGAGCCGGTCCCAGAGAAGGACATTATGTCACTGGCAGTGTCCGCCAATTTCTTACTGAGTACAGTGGCGAGCGGCCCTCCCATGCTTCCGGGCCTGGTTCCCGTTCCTCGGGCCATACCCCTTCGGCGGGAGCAGTCGACGACTCTAGGGGTCTGTCATCCGCAGGGCGCTGGCAATGCCTTCTTCAGGCACATTCCCACCCTGCCACCTTTTCTGTCCCTCCCTCTGAGGGAGCTGCACGCATGCGGGGGAGACACCAGAGGTGCGCTCTCCCATCTCTTACGGCAGATGGCCGAACCCTGGCATCCATAGAGGACGCGGCAAAAAGGGGGCCTTGAGGCCAGCCATCGAGCCGACTATTGCGTCTCGCACATTTGAGGCCAGCGGTCGGGTACCCTTGACCCCCAAGGTCGGGTCGCAGCCGACCTGCTTTCCCAGGCTTACAAGATGGCAGCAGGGGCTCCAGGTCGGCCCCCAGCTCACCCCAATAGCCACCAGTTGCCTCAGCGTCTCGCTGAGAGGCAGAGCTGCTCCCAAACGCGACTCTTCCAGCGCGTGCCCCCCAGACAACCTTCGAACCGAGGCACTAACGGTCGGGGACTGAGGTCCTTGGGCCGCCTGTAGGTCACTTCTCCCAGCGGCAGGTGGAAGCAGCTACTGGGCACCTCACACTCCGGACCCCTGGGTTGTTTCGAAGGAAGCCCTAACCCAGGGGCACAGGCCACAGCCCGGGGCCACAGCCCGGGGGGTTCTACTTAACCTACTGGGCGGCAGACTGCGCCCAGTCCTAGGTCGGAGGGAACTCAACAAGTCCTGGGGTCTTGCCATTCATAGGCTGAGCACAGCAGGCGCCCTTCGTGCTGTCTCCAGAGGAGACTGGTTCACATCTGTCGACTTGAAGGATGCCTATTTTTAGGTGGCCCATTGTGCTTAGCCACAGGTGGTTCCTTCATTGGCCTGTTAAGGCCGTTATCTTGGTTCAGGGTGCTTCCGTTCGGATTCTCCCTCTACCCACAAGTATTCACAGAAGGTGTCACTGCTGCTCCTCTTCCCCCCCCCCCCCCCCCCCCCCCCCCCTCCTAATCACAGGGTGCGAAGATACTGCCGTACCCGGACGATTTACTAATCCGTGGAATTCCAGTTTCAGGCTGCACAGAACACTGCTCGCCTCATCTCTTAGGTGGCCCTGTGGGGTCTCAAGGTGAACACAGGGAGGAGCTCTCTGAGCCCTTCTTAGAGCATAACCTTCATTGGTGTAGCTCTGGATACAGCCACTGTGAGGGCCTGTCCGTTGCCCCAGTGTGTGGACGGCACGGGCGGTTGCCCTACATCCTCTTTCTTTGCCTATTGGGCAAATTGACAAACGGCCTTTGCTGTCGTTCCTTTGGGCTTGCTGTCGCTGCGCCCCTTTGCAGAAGTGTCTGAACAGCATTTGCCTTATTGCTCTATCCCCGTGGAGGGAGAGAGCATACCGGTCAAGGAGTAGCCCCATTGGCGTGGTTCCATGCCGTCGGGAAGGGGTCACAACAGACGCCTGCCCTTCGGGGCAGTGTGGCAGAACAGGACTGCTCGGGGGAGGGGGTCCGCTCAGGACCTCATTGAGCAGGTCAAGGTCACCTAGCGCTCAAACATTTCCTTCCATACTTGAGAGGAAAAACAGGTACTTCGGTCGGACAACACCTCGACCATGTTCCACTGGTTCTCCTTAAGGGAGAGGACCAGTCCTCTGGGTCAATATGCCCTGGCTCACATGTGGCCAGAGGCCCTTCTTTATGCTTTCCCCCCATTTTCCTCTGATCTGCCAAAGCTCCTCAGTGTTATTCAAGGGGGCCACAGACTAGTGCTGGTTGCCCCATTATGGCCAGCCAGGACTTGGTTTCCCCTGTTGCAGACTCTGCTGCGGGAGGCCATGGCGCCTCCCTCATAGGAGAAACCTCCTATTGCAGCTAAGTGGTCGGATCTAGTATTCCGATTCCAGCCGCCGTCAACGAGGGGCCCGAGCGGCCACCGAGCGGCTGCACAGAGCCAGTCAGGAGGACTATTCTGAAGGCCAGAGCGCCATCTACCCGTCAACAGGACGAGGACTCCGCACAGTACAGTGCCCCGTGCCTACTGTACTAGAGTTTCTGCAGTCCCTCCTAGAGGAGGGTCAGTCTCCCTCTACCCTGAGGAGGTACATAGCTGCTATTTCAGGGCAGCATGCTGAGGTCGACAATGACAGGGTACTGAGCCACAGGCTGTTGTCCCTCTCCTTAGACGGGGCGCAGCGGCTGCACCCTTCGAGCGCCCCGAAGGCTCCTCAGGGGACTTGTCCGTCGTAATGGACGCCCTATGTTCGCCTCTTGCAACCGAGGCAGAGGCTGAGATGTCTGTCGGCAAGGACTGCTTTTTTTTCTCCTTCTTGCCATCACTTCGGCAGGCGAGTAGGCAAGCCACACGCCCTGTTGGTGAGCGAATCCTGTCTGAGGTGGAACTCAAGACAGGCCTGATGTGGCCTGATGTGGCCTAATGCAGTGTTTTCCCCCAGGGGTGGGGAAACGCTGGTATCTCAACCAGCCTTTCCAGCTGACAGTCAGAGCTTCTGTGCCCGGTGCGGGTCCTCGAAACCTAGGTCAACGCCACCGCATGCATACGGCGGTCGGGCCAGTTTAGTGGTCCTAGGAGAGACCTAAGAAGGGCTGTGCCCTTTCGAAACAGCGCCTGTCCCACTGAATAGTGGGGACCGGGGCCTGTGCATACAGAGCGAACGGCCGTGCTCGGACATCCATTCTACCAGGATTGTCACCACATCAGGGGCAACCTTGAGAGGTGTGCCCATGCAGGATACATGTGCTGCAGCCTTAGGGCCATTACCCAGCACTTCTAACAGAGACTTGAGTGAACGTTGCCACCCCTCACCCACTGGGTGTGGTTCTTGGCCCAAATTCCTCTGCTTGAGCCATATGAGGTAGTTCCTGTGGGATTCCTCGTGACTTTGTTGGTATAAGTCATCCAGTGTGAAACACTGCCTCTGGCGGTCAGTAAGGATGAAATAGAACTAAAGTTACAAAGGTAACTACGGTTCTATGAATCCTGGATGACCGCCAGAGTTCTTGGTCACTCGGAATCTCGTGATTTCGCGAGAAGATTCCGCAGAACCGAGCTCGGGATGACGCGGTAAGTTATACCCGGCTGGGGGTCACCCGAGGTCACACACGTGACTTTGTTGTTATAATTACTCGAACTGCGCAAGCGCGATATTGAACATATCCAGTGTGAAACACTGCCTCTGGCGGTCATCCAGGATTCATAGAACCGTAGTTACCTTCGTAACTTTCGTTATAATGCATCGTGATAAAGGACAATTTCACTCAAAACTTTTAGTTATAATGCAGCGTGATGAAAGACAATTTCACTCAAAGCAATATAGTTATAATGCATATGTAGTTATAATGCATAAAGAAAAAATGAAAAGAACTCAGAAAAGAAAAGAGAAAGAACTTGTATTTTACATAACCCAATCCTCAACAGATTAATTGTATTCAAACTGTAAAACATTGTTTTCTTGATGTGCATTTGCAGCTGCTGTCCCTCAGGCCTTCTGTAAGGACAGGTTCTGCAGTGCTCATGAGTTCTGTGGTGAGCTCAACGTTGGTGAACCCAGCTGCCTCTGACGAGCCATTTTTGCCTCCAAGTACAGATCAACGGACACTTTTGGTGAGTCAGCTATGACACAAGAAAGTCACTGTCTCAAGTGCCACTTCATTATAGGCTTGAGGGATTTCTCAAAGGGAGAGTCGGTTCAGATTTATGGACTTTTATGAAAGATTTAGAAGCATTTGTTTATTGCTGCCTTAAACATTTTTTAAGCTTTATTAATATACGAATTTGCATTATTATTTGCTGTATATAATAACATTCAGATTTAGTGGGAGAGAGAGAGACAATTTACAAATGGACAAAAGAGTCCTTTAAAAAACTTTGAATTGACCTAAAATATGTTTTTCAAAGTTGGATTTATGATTGCCTCTTCCTGCTCTGTGCTGATGTATGTCATTTGGAAAAAGCTGAAGGAATACAATGTTTTGTAACGGGTGTTCAGGTGAGCCAACGGTCTGCCAGCAGAGTTCTAGTTCGGTAATTCTGGCTAATTGTCTATTGGAGGACAAGAGCATCGATTATTCTGTTTTACACCTTAATTTCTCACAAACACCTGTTCTTTCAATTAGGACAAGCAAGAAAGGGATGCAGGCCTCCAAGTCCCCAGTGCACCAATTAGAGCATGGCATGTAGAAAAATGCACATCCAGTTAACTCCCCAAAACCTGTGATTTAAAGGGAAAAGTAAAAAGTTAATGATTGTGCTACCACAACAATGAGACATTACATACACTTGAACAATACACAGTGGCATATATATGACTAGTTGTTGTTGTTTGCAGTCTTGACGGCTTGACATCCTCCTTCTCTTTTTTTTTACAGTAGAAGTTTACTTGTCTCAAAAGAAATGCCATACAGACAAAGGGCAAACTCCAAAAACTAACCAAAACACTTCTAGATTGAGTTTTGGCAGGGACCCCCAAGACAAAATATCTAGAGCCTTAAAAGAGCTTAAGCCAGCCCCACTACCGCCATTGCTAAAAGAACATATGTGCTCAGCAAACTTACCCTGAGTGAGCAAAGGGAAAGAAAAGAAGCACACCACCATGTTCAATTGTTTATAAGAGTAGGCAACTGAAGTGAAAGAGACGAGTGAAAGTCTGGCTCGAGTCGTGACAGATGACCAGAGGATGGAAATGAACCGACAACCCAAAGAACTTAGAAAACATACAAACCAACAATATTTTTTGTTTCTGCCCTTCAGTCCATTTTTTTTTATTTGGCTGACGTTTTGGAGAAGACACACCTGTATTATAAAGGGTTTAACAACTAACCACGACTTGGATTTGGTTATCTTCCTACAGGTTTCCATGGAGAATCGGGCTGACCAACGAGCTCAAGACTCAAAATGATTCCTGCTTTGCGCTGATGAAGAGTCTGGGATCAGTTATCATTGCTGTGAATCTATCCCAGCACATGTAATCATAAAAAACAAACTGATCTTTATCCAGCCTTAAATTAGTTTGGTCTTGTTTCTGCTTCTGGGGTTGATTCACCTGAGATGGTGAAGATGGTTGCTTCAGCATTGGAGAGGTACGCATTGATTAGCAGCACCTGATGCAGGCCTCACCTTTACCTGAATCCATTTGGAGAGGGAGGGTGACACCATGTGTTGTAGAGCTTTGTTGTGATTGTTAGAACCCAAAAAGGACCCAACTGGACATTCTTCTGACCAGGTTTGGACCAAATTGCAAGGTCCTGCAACCAATGAGGGAATAATTGAATTTAAAATGTACAACCTTCGGTCTGGAGCCTCAAGAAAACAAAAACATGCTGAATGTTTTAGCTACTTTTATTATGATAGTGTATCAGCAATAAAAAAAAAGTATGGGAATATTACATGAGTTTTTTGTTTTTGTCATAAACAATTGTAACTCCATCACAGGCCTTATTCCCTGCCGCATTTTAAGGGTATTTATGCTCAATGTAAGATTAGAGATGGGATTTGTTGCTGCTATTAGCTTTGGGGGAGCGTGTTTCACCAGCTCTATTGTCATGGCGCTGAAACTAGCAGAGTAAGCAGCACTCCTGTGTTGGTATGGACATTCAAATGTGAAAGCGAAAACTCAATCGAGTACGATAGATTTTGCATTAAAAAACATTTGATGTGGTTAAAGCCGTGATGTCTATCAAACAGTCTGTATTCATCTATTAATGAATAAGAGGGATTCTTACTGTGAGTATCCCTGCAGTACTATGAGTATCCCTGCAGTACTATGAGTATCCCTGCAGTACTATGAGTATTCCTGCAGTACTATGAGTATTCCTGCAGTACTATGAGTATCACTCTACAAAATAAACTGAATTGAATCACTGCAGTACGGTGAGTATCCCTGCAGTACTGTGTGCAGTATAGTGAGTTTCCTTGCAGTAGTGTAAATATTCCTGCAGTACAGTGAGTATTATTGCAGGACTGTGTACTACAGTAAGTAATCCTGCAATACAGTGAGCACAATTCCTTCTTTGGCGAGTGTTGGGTCAACCTTACAGGGCCTGTTGATCTACTGTAATATTCCCTTTACTGTCATCACAGTTCTGTATATGAACGTATTGTTGCGATCCCACACTGGAGCTGAATGTAAGTGTCATCATTGCTCACATAATAATAACAATTTTAAGCTCTTAATCAAAGAATAATAAATGTGACAATGTCATCTGCCATCTGCATGCTGACACGTGTGTGTTTGTTGTCGTTGGTATGGACACAACAACACCTGCTTTCATTAGTGGCACATGATGACATCATTGCAATCAGAGGTGTGACTGAGATCTACAACGAGCTCTCACTGCAACTCTTGATGCAGCCGTTGCTAAGTAGACCAACAGTTCAAAGTAAACAGAGGTTGTTGTGGTTTTTAACAAAGATAATTTCTTTTTAATGACTAAACTTGTGTACATGTATTAATTCATACATGTATCCATAAGAATATCAATTGTAGATTATGTGATATACAGAATGAGCCCTGTAGTACAGAACGAGATCAGACGCTGCCCTTAAGAACAACATCTATTTTATTTTCATATATATATATGTATATCATTTGAATGAATCTGTACAACAAGGAGATCTCGCCACATGAGTCATTTTGATCTGTACATACTTGGTGTTTATGCATAACATAAATGTGTTATTTTTTGATCCGACTAATTGATCACCCTCCATATGATTCTCATATTAACAGTAAAAAAAAGTATTTCAAGCATTTTACTCTGAAGATCTTCAAAATACTTCATGGAACTAGTCAAATGACATTGTTTATTACAGTTTTCCTGTTTTTGAAATGTCATGTGTTTGTTGTGTTACAAATGAGCTACAACTGAATTGTGTTGTTTATCTCTGTGTTGCACAATACCACGCTGCAGCTGAATGTAAGAGTAATCAATGTTGACGTGATCATATAAATCAGTAACACCTCACACAGACTGTAAGATATTCAAACTATGTTTAATGAAAAGCATCTGTTTGCATTTAAAGTTATACGGTAGTTTCCAGCCATGTCATTGTTTTAGGACAGGGGTCGGCAACCTTTCCTATAAAAAGATCAATTTTTCCCTATTTTAAAATAAAATGTGTCCTTTAGTAAAACCTATTTGATATCACAGCTTATAAAGTTGTTTATATAGTGATATCATATATACAAAAACTATAGTTGGTTGTATTTATGAAATGATAGAACAATAATAAAGACAATGTTTGCCATTGTATTGTTATTTTACCTGTTATAACAATATCAAACCCTTATGAAGAGGAGAAAAATAAATAAAAATAAACAGTGCACATGTCAACGTGACCTTTAGCAGGTGTGATACCTGTCCTTCACACAGTGCACATGTCAACGTGACCTTTAGCAGGTGTGATACCTGTCCTTCACACAGTGCACATGTCAACGTGACCTTTAGCGAGACGCTGGACCCCCAGCTGCTCCCCGGGGGCTTCACAGCAGCCCACTGCTCCTAGTATGCTAAGGATGGTTTAAATGCAATCATTCATTATTTAAATACAAATAAATAGGCCATGTCTACACTGCTACGTTTTCATTTTAAAACACATATATTTTGCTATGTTTAGAGTAGAGATTTAGACTAGAGAACCACAAACAGAATAGTTTTGAAACGCTCCAGAGGACGAATACGTTTTCACTAACGGGCGCCTCACTGTCTCATGAGCTGCTACTGAACTTGAGTTTGGAGACTTGATCCAAAGTATATTTACTTATAGCAGTTGAGAAATTGTTCTTTTTCTGCAGCTTGATACATTTCAGCAAATGATGTGTGCTTGTAATGGAAGTGTCTTTCAACATTACAACATGTGTTGTTTGCATACAAGTCAGCCAGCATCGTTGGCAGTGAAACAAAATAATATTACTTTTTTGTTTTCAGTGACACAGTATCACCTGAAACCTCAAAGGTGTTCCCTCTACACAAATTGTCCACTGTGCAAAAAATTAATTGTATGTATTTTCTTACTTTTTGTCAAAGCCTCAGGGAGCCGCAACAGAGTAGCTGAAGCCCTGGAGCCGCGGGTTGCCGACCCTGTTTTAGGAGATCTACCAGTGATACAAAATCAGCACCTACAAAGTACTAAGGCATTGTTGTTCAGATTTGTTGTTCAGATGTGTAAATATCAGTCTATATGTTACTGGTTAAGAGTAAATCAAGATGACACAGAAAAACATGAAAAGCTTTCAGGTCCGCCTATAAAAAAAATCACTTTCAGGATGATTATTTCTTTGAAATGATGCAGCTGTAAGGTCCAACTCATAAGCTCAAATCATAGCTCAATATGTGAACATTCTCTAACCCAAATCATAGCTCAATATGTGAACATTCTCTAACCCAAATCATAGCTCAATATGTGAACATTCTCTAACCCAAATCATAGCTCAATATGTGAACATTCTCTAACCCAAATCATAGCACAATATGTGAACATTCACTAACCCAAATCATAGCACAATATGTGAACATTCTCTAACCCAAATCATAGCACAATATGTGAACATTCACTAACCCAAATCATAGCTCAATATGTGAACATTCTCTCTGCAAAGGTTGACTTTGATAAAGTGAAGCAGAACAAAGTTAGAGAGGGTTTAGAACAGAGAACATTCAGGCGAGGTCTGCAAAATTTGCATTGGGGCACATTTGCGCACATCTGTGACATTTGTTTTTTCTCATGTACCAAACCATATAGTTCACTTGTATATTACTTATGGTGTTCAATACATCCAAATACAGCAGTTTGGGGCTTTTTTCTCTCATAAAACAAGCTTTGATTTACAGTTTTATATAACAATCGCTCAGTCTGCCCCCCGAGGGGGGGATTGGTTTTTAAAAGGCATGTCGATAGGATGGGGGTTAAATGATTTTAAACTTTAAAATTATAACAATTAGTTTTGTTTTAAATCAGTACAGTGAGTATTATTGCAGTACTGTGTGTAGTACAGTAAGTCCTCCTGAAATACAGTGAGCATAATTCCTTCTTTTGTCAGTGTTCGGTCAACATTACAGGGCCTGTTGATCTACTTATCAACTTTAATATTCCTTTACTGTCCTCACAGTTCTGTATATGAATGCATTTGTGATCCCACACTGGCTCTGAATGTAAGTGTCATCAATGCTCACATGATAATACTAATGTTAAGCTTTTAATCAATTAATAGGATGTCCATTTGGAAACTATCTCTGTTACACAACTTCAGAGTTTGTTGTCATCGTTATGGACACAACAACACACGCACACACATTGTGTTATTAAGACCCACTGGGGTGCGAAGACACAAATCAATTCATAATGATTTACATGTATAAATGCATATATATTACTTAGTGATGTGATTACTCCTGTACTAGCTGCTCTCCACTGGCTTCCTGTAAGATCGAGAATCATATTTAAAATCCTTCTCCTTACCTACAAAGCCTTAACTGGTGATGCACCATCATATCTTAAAGAGCTCATAGTGCCATATTACCCCACTAGAGCGTTACGCTCACTGAATGCAGGGTTACTTGTGGTTCCCAGAGTCTTAAAAAGTAGGTTGGGGGCTAGAGCTTTCAGTTATCGGGCTCCTCTTCTGTGGAATCAGCTTCCACTTTCAGTCCGGGGGGCAGACACAGTCACCTCATTTAAGAGTAGACTTAAGACTTTCCTCTTTGATAGCGCTTATAGTTAGGGCTGTTTCAGGCTTACAGTTAGGGCTGGCTCAGGTTTGCCCTGGTCCAGCCCCTAGATATGCTGCTATAGGCCTAGACTGCTGGGGGACATCTTAGGACATCTTCCTCTTTCGCTTCTCTTCCTCTTTCACTCCTCCTCTCCTCTTCTTTCTCTCCATCTGGATAAACTATTGTCTCTTCAATGCACATTACTAACTCTACTTTCTTTTTCCATGGATTCATGGCTGCCTGGAACCGGTCCTACCTGCTGCCATGGCCCTTCTGATGCCCCCTCCTCTCTACCGCCTTCTGCTTCATGGATCGTGGATTATCAGGATCATGGACCATGCCTACTACTCATTATATGAATAATTTCT
The DNA here is from genome assembly GCA_038501785.1 of Myoxocephalus aenaeus. NCBI lineage: Eukaryota > Metazoa > Chordata > Actinopteri > Perciformes > Cottidae > Myoxocephalus > Myoxocephalus aenaeus. The sequence continues at coordinate 815,873 of JBAMJR010000226.1, read as the reverse complement.
GACATATTCATTGAATGTGCTGTAACTACGCTATTCATTCTGGCCACATGACATCTATTGCTTCTGTCCATCCGGGGAGAGGGATCCTCCTCTGTTGCTCTCCCTCAGGTTTCTTCCCTTTTTTCCCTGTGAAAGGGTTTTTACTATCTTTTTAGGGGAGTTTTTCCTGATCCGATGTGAGGTCCCGGGACAGGATGTTATGTGTACAGATTGTAAAGCCCTCCGAGGCAAACTTGTATTTGTGATGTTGGGCTATATAAAATAAACTGAATTGAATTGAATGTGTGAGATGTTCTTGTAATACTGACAGGTGCAGTATAATGCAGGTCTACTGTTTATTCATGAATAAACCTGACTTTGACTTTTAGTTTGAAACCTGTGATTGTCTCTCCTCAGTGGTCTGCTGCTGCCCCGTGTTGGAGTGGAGCATCATGGGATAGAGAGAACAGACGTGGGTCATCTGGGCAGTGGGATCTACTTCAGCGATGCCGTTAGGTCGGTAGAAAATCTCAAATTGACGAGGTTCATTCATTCAGCGTGTCTCGACTTGCTAGAAAGCTCTTTGAAATGAACAATGAATGACTTTATCCACAGATTGCTTGTGAAGACTCTTGTGTTTGGGGCTTTTCTGTCACTCTTATTGTGGTAATATTGAACCTTTCTGAGTGCGGTCTGACGTGTTCTCTCTGTGCTCCAGGACGATGAGTACGTGGTGTACAGTGCTGATCAGGTGAAACTGAAGTACGTGGTTCAGTTCAGCGTCAGCGGCGAACAAGTGAAGGAGTTCAGTCCGGCCGTCGACACCTCAGCGGAGGCTCCGCCCACTTCTGACCACGGTGAGCACCGGATTACTGAAAACTATGGGACATGTAT
>JBAMJR010000226.1:687500-810000 GCA_038501785.1 Myoxocephalus aenaeus | reverse complement strand
CGCTGGCACCCACCTCCACAGAGCTAGCCGTGGAGGTGGTGGGAGAGCTGCTGCTGCTGCGAGGACCCTGTTTTACAGTGAGATGACTCGTGAAGGGGATTTGGGAATATTTCACGTGAATTGTGTACCGTATTTCTCTGCAACTGCTGTTAAATTTAGAATTGGAAAAATCCACATATCAGCTGCACGGGTCAAAGTTGAGAAAAAAAAATGAGTAGCTGCTTATAACTTGAATTTTACGGTAGTTAATATCATTCGTTCTGATCGGCTAGTGCTCTTGAGTGCGGTGTGTTAGTGCCGCAGTTTTGTTGGATTGTTTTGGCGTGTTTTGTTATAACTGTAAGCTATTATATTGAGTACTTGAACAGCTCTCCAGGAAGCAGTGTTCTGATGTATGTTTCTGGGGCTTTTATTGTGAAGGGAAAAACGGAAGGAGAGGAAATGTTGGAAGTGTGGAACGAGGATAAAAGTGGTTGCCGTCTTGTGCAAACTACGCAGCATCGTGTTGTTGTTTTATTAATAGAGTGAAGTATAGGCGCAAGATAAACCCTCGGCTACATAACTAAATGTGACTGGTTCTTGTTGATGTGAACTACATGCATCGTCTGTTAATGACGCAGCATCCCGTTATGCGCGTATTTATGTATACGATATCAGACGGCACAGAAGGCCTAACCCAACCCACAGATGGAACTTGGGCACCACTGTTTTTAGTTCTGCGTGGTTGAAGTCTCCCGCCACAATCACAGCTCCCTCCGGATGAGCGTTTAGCTGGTTGCTAACAGTACTGTGTAGCTCCTCCAGAGCTAGCTTCGCGTTAGCATGTGGTGGGATGTAAGCAGCAGTGATCAGGATGGCAGAAAGTTCCCTTGGTAAGTAGAACGGTCTGCATTTCACAGCCAGGTATTCTAGGTCCGGGGAGCGGTGTTTCCCAATGATGTCCGTAGCTGTACACCAGTCGTTGTTAACGTATATGCACACACCTCCTCCTCTGCTCGTACCGGAGTCTGCAGTCCTGTCTCCTCGGTAAAACCGTTCGACCCGCTAGCTCGATAGCTTCGTTGAGAATGGTACTGTCCAGCCAAGTCTCTTTGATTACCATCACACAGCTGCTCATGTTGTGCGACGTAATCCTTAGCCTCATTTCGTCGATCTTGTTGACGAGTGACTGGGAGTTTGCCAGGAAAAGAGTTGGTCGGTTGGGGTTAGCTCGTAGCCTAGCCTGCAGGCCGCTCCTCTTGCCCCGCTTCTGCCGTCTTTTCCGCCACCTGCCGCGCCTCCTGGGTGGGATGAAGGCAACGTCCCCGGGCCCTCCCAGACGCAGGATCTCCGGTGGGATAGAGTCCAATATTTCAGGGATGTGGACTTTACACTTTCCTCTAATGTCAGTGAGTTCAGCTCGCTCGTATTGTATATGAGCCTCTGATCCACAAACAAGTACACACAAAACACACAGGACGAAAAAACTGCTATCGAACCGAGAGTGCCGAACCGCTGCGTACATGCGCGCCGCCATCTAGCCTGTTTCAAGCCATCTATACGCTTGTTACATGAACAGTGTCCTTTCAAATTAAACTTAGCGTGGTTGACGTTACCTTGACCTACTAGCTGGCTCACGTCACTGGCAAGTGACAAACTGGGCCCCATTCCTCGTACGTGGTTCAACAAAGTCGATCAAATGTCCTATTATCCAGCTTAAATTACTGCGATGATTGACATCAGGCTATCTCGGTTTCTCCAAGGCTGATTCGTGCTCAAACGGTCTCGTTAATTCGAACCAGACGTCAGTCATCTGGAGAATTGCGCGTGCCCGTCTGCTTCAGAAGAAGAAAAAAATCGAACACAGAATTCATGATCTTCTAACGCTACAATCAGTGGCGGTGCGTCAATAGAGGGCGCTAGGGCGCCGCCCCTCCTAAAATTTTGCGATGAAAAAAAAAAAAGAAGAAAAAAATATAATATATACTGTCAAAAAACATTATATATCAAATAATTTAAATAAGAAATATACCGTGTTGACGCGCTAAATGTGTGTGGGAGACCGTAAGCCCCTGTCAACAACCACTTAAGTTAAATATAATATATCGCCATTCATCATCACTGAGAAAAGCCCCTCCCCCCTCGGGGCGCCGGCCCAATGTGTGTCTATGGAAAGCTAACAAACATTTCACCCTCGTGACGGCAAGGACAGCTTCTCATTGGCGGATGAAACGTGAATCTTCGGGCGCACGAATCTGCGCCCTAGCCAATGACATCGTTTCTTATTGCAACGTGGTTGGACTATTCGTCCAATCAGAGACCTTTATCATTCCCTCACACCCCATATAGCTCCCACGTAGCTACGCGAGCAACACAGCTAGCAGAGACTTTGATTATGTTAGTATGGCGACTGAAAACTCTGTGGTATCTCTACGCGAAACACCTTTCAATCCACGATCAGATGTTGACAAGAAGAGGCTGAAAGAGTTGGGACCCGAACGTCCGGATTTAAATATTCAGCAGCAAAGCAGTGAAGCTACATGCACCAAGCTACATGCTAACCGGAGCTGCTAGCTGGAGGCTCCGTGTGCAGTGGCTCTGAGCAGCCGAGGAAGCGCCGGCTGTGAAGGAAGATGAGCTTGAAGGATTGCTGCAGAGGTGAGTGTCAAAATCAGCAGATGCCTGTTAGAGTTTAATGTTTTATCTTTCCCACAGCAGAACACATGTTGGACATTGTTAGATTTGGGTGGATATCATATCAGGCTATAACTTTATCTAAAATACCAATTCAACCCCCAACAAGTGTGTGTGTAAGTGTGTAAGTGTGTGTGTGTGTGTGTGTCATAGCTACAGCCATCAAGGTGGCTCCTGGCCTTTTGTCTATGTTGATGAGCCATCAAGACGCACAAAACATAGTTTTTTGTCTGTAGTATGAAGCCTGTTTGTAGTTTATTTCCCCACAACTTATCTTACTGTCTCTGTCTCTCTCTCTCTATATATTTATCTGTAGGTTTGTGACACCATACTTGGACACACCAGGGAACGCTTTTCCTTCAAAGACCACCTCACCAGTGCCACCTTACTGCAGGGCCCCCAGTTTGAATGCTACGTCAATGTATTCCCTGAAGTTGCTCTGGCCACCACATTGAATGTTTCTTAAACCATTCTGCTCTGAACCTCTCATGCCCAAAGTTACAGTTTGTTGATAGTTGTTATTGGACAGTGTTGAGCACTGTGTTTTCTTGAAATAAAGCTTTGTTTTTTAGAATATTCTACTCCAAACCTCTTTTCTTCTCATTGTGGAGTGCTATTTAAACCGCGCCGCCCAACTGCGCCCCCCCCCCCCAAAAATGTCACCAGCCGCCACTGGCTACAATGGTAAATAAACTCAAAGGACAAGCCACTTTTTTTCTCCGCTGACGAGCAGGAGATGATCATGAACGCATATGAGGAAGTCAAGACCTTAATCACGGCAAAGTCTAATGCTGCGTTCACACTAAAAACGTTGCGAATATTCACAACTTTTTTGCAACGCTTTTGATTTGAACACTGCTTAACACTGTCACCGCTGCGAAGGCTAGACATAAGCATGGCAAAATATTAAATGCGTCAGTGTTGGTAAAATGTATCGGCTAATTTTAAGTGCGTCATCGCCCCAATCAATCAGATTATATTTATTTAAATGTGCCTGCTGGCAGTAGTATACAAATTAATATATACTTATGAGGATATATGTACTGTATGTGCGTATATATCATGTACTATGTGTATATACATGTATGTGTAGATTATCATATAACTAGGAGTTTGAATATGTGTATGGGCGGATCAGTATGTATGTGTTATTCATAATCAGAAATTCAATCAATTGAAGCTGTTATGATGTGGTGCATTCACAGACCTAAATGCAGCGACAGGACAGCCTTTCTTAGACCAGTGATTTATTGCATGGATGAGAACAGGAAAACAAGGTCCGGGTGCAGACAGTAACAGACAGCAAGCAGGTGGAATGTCAATTAGGGGCATGTACCCATGCTCCTACAAGCGGCTGACGAGAACGGCAGCAAACTGTCTGTTAAAACGGCTTTTTATCTTCATTGAAAAAAACTGTGCTTTTCTTTGAAAAATAAGGACATTTCTAAGTGACCCCAAACTTTTGAACGGTAGTGTACATGTACAAGTTGAGAATGTTCCTGGATTTGGGTCGCGGCTTGTCATTAAGGGGCAGTGGGCGGGCCGTCAGGGCCTTCTAAGCCTTCTCTGTAGGCCTAAACAGAATCACAAAGTTATAGCTTTTTATAATGTAATTGTTTTTCACAAATACACTACATGTGTTATAAATATTTTTTATATACGAGAGGCGGATGGACTTTGTCTTTATTAATAAGTGGACAGCATTTGGTGAGTGCACAGCTTGTTCTGCTTTTTGTGTTTGTTTTTCCCCCGCTTGGCTCTCCGCTGGCTCCCACCTCCATAGAGATAACTTAGCTCGCGCCGCTAGCTCCCGAGCTAAGTTAGCTCCCGAGCTAAGTTAGCTCGCGGCGTGGAGGTGTTGGGAGAGCGTCTGTTTTCCATCCCCACCTCGGGTGACATTTATATCACTTGTTTTTTAAATTTTGTTCTATGTTGTGTGCACTTTATCCCGTTTGTTGCTGTAACCCTGTAAATGTACCCACTGTGGGACTAATACATTAATAACTTTTCTTATATCTTATCTTTCCATCTCGTATTAAATCGATCAGCAAAAGTCTTGAGATGTTTTTTTAGGATAAACCCTGTGATTGCTACTGACATATATACAGTATGTTATTTGGGTTATACAGTGGAAATTATAGGCTCAATTAAACAAAACAAACACAGAGCATAAATATAGTGTAATAACTGTCGGGGGAAATGAATACGATGCACTCTGAGTAATTATATAGCTTAGGAACTATGCTTTTTGTCAGATGTGTTTACTGGACACCTGTGTCTCTACTTGTCCATTGTTTACATTCTTTTACACAACTCAAAAGTGATCGATTACGGCTACAGAACCCTCTGTCCCATTCAGCTGAATGTACCATGACTTCTGTCTCTACTATGGCTCATGGTTGATGACTTGTAAACTCGTTATAATCTTTCTATATCTTATCCTGTAATATAGTATTAAAAGACTAACGTGCTTAAAGTACTGCTGATTTCTCACAAGGAAACTATACATTCATTTCCACCACAACATATTATTATTATTACATGAATATGTTTTTGAAAACAAACACTTTGCTTATGTTTATTTACTGTTTGAGATATATTTCTATAATTCAGTCAAACTCAAGCACAAAGATGAAATAGATAAGGACTATATAATAATAGTAAACATGTTTTATTCAAGTTGTCAAGAGAGACAAGTGACAGAAAGGGACACACATTGTATTTTCAGATTAAAGATTGAATCATTATTGCAACATTTCATGACAAATCATTTAAACTAATGCCCACTGACAATAGTTTACTCTTTAAACATCTTAAATGTACATATTTAGGTCATGGAAATATATATTTTTTTAAAGGCATGACCCCAAAGCTTTATTCTAAACTCAGTTTTTGGACCTGCGTATATATTTCTGTGTAAGAACAGTGTGTGACAGAGTGTGACAGAGAAGAGAGACAGCGTCAATGCATCTGTGTGTTTCTGTGACAGAGGGATGGAGAGAGATGCAGGCTGTGATGAAGAGTGTTGTATAACATTATCCCCAATTCACATTTAAAGCACATAATCAGGATACTAGTCTTTATTCTTAGACTGCATAAGACCTGAAGGTTATCAGTATTTTTGGTCCTCTCCTGATTTCATAAGTTGTCAGGATTTACAAACTTGCATTTTAGATAAACAATACTAGTGTTTGTTCAAAAGAAAACACTACAGGCCACCATTTGAATGCATGTGCAAACATCCCAAGCTTATTTTCTTCTGGATTAACTGTTGAGGAGGTGCCCCTCATTGAAAGATGTCTCTTTCAAGCCTGTAAAGTAGGTATCTTTTCACCTGCCGATTATTTCCTCACATTGAGTGAGACCTTTCATATAACAGATAAACCAAACAAACAGCATTACACTCCTTTGTCTTTTTTTTCTTCTCTAAATCAAGGTACATTGAATTTATCTTGTAAACTTGCGTAAGAGAGAAAAGATTTAAATCCACCTCACACTGCAGTCAAACCAAACGGAGGAGAAGTAAGTACAGTTGCTGATCACAGTTTCACAACTACCTGATAGATATGATCAATACAAAGATCTTCAAATTAAAACATGTTTGCAGACAATTTGTAAAATCCTAACCCTTGTGAGAAGAGACATATGGTATATCAAAAACTATTTCCCCCTATTAGTACCTGTAAAGTCACAAAACGGCCAGAGTTTTTTTTCTTTCTTTTTTCAGCGGACGTTTCTGAGTCTTTGACGAGCGGACACTCCTCCGTGAAGCAATCTGCAATCACGCAGATGCCTCCAACCTCGCCGTTGCTGCGTCGGACAATGCATGTTGTCCGACGCAAGCACAAGTCACATTTAGTTATAACAATGCACTGAAACACTGCAGTGCACACACACAAGACATCACCAGCGTAGCTTGTCAAACTAAAGATCTGATTTGTTGAAGTCCATGACAATCAACCACAGCGTCCACTCTCAGTGTACTTTAATCTGCAAAGGCTTAAACTGCTTTGCTGACATAGAGACACAGGAGAGAAACAATGTGATTTGGTGAAAGCTTCTCCTTCAAACCAGCTAAAGTGCTGCAGGCTGAAGGCTGAACAGAGGAAGACGGGATCTGTGCAATGAGAAAATAAACTGATAGGGAAGAATTATTATAATACATGTAGTGTATTTGTGAAAAACAATAAATTAAAAAAATGCTATAACTTTGTGATTCTGTTTATGCCAGCAGTGAAGGCTTAGCAGGCCCTGACGGCCACCACTGGTAAAATCTGTGAAAGGCCCCTTGAAAGGATGCTGGCAGGCTCCTCTTTCTAAACAGGAAAGAGAGAGTTGCATTAAGGTCTTTAGCTACAGTCACGCAGTGCAACTAAAGACATGATGGAATCACAAAAAAGAAAACAGCATTTCTATAATAGTCCACGAGTCCATCAACTCATTTTTACACAGGAGTCAGGCAACAGTTTTTCTAGAGTAGTAGTAGTTTTCAAAGTTTTCACTGTTGCATTGAAACAGTACACAGTGTAAAGACACACATATGATCTGAATGTAAAAGTGTTCACACAAAGGTTACTGTACCAAGACTTTTACATCGATTAATAAATAAAAGGTGACCAAGTACATTTCAGCCACCATGCAGTGTCTCTCTACAGCATGTTGGTCTGACATGAGCCAGGCTGCAGAATCTTAAGAGTAACAATGAGCTTGATAGATTTTCTAAACCAGGGGTAAAAAAAGGCATAGATCACAGGGTTAAGACAGGAGTTGAAGTAGAACAGACATATTACAAAGGCAGCAGATGTGACACTAAGTAAGGTGTCCTGGCCTGTAAGCAAAACACAATAATATGGGCAGAGGCACAATAGAAACACAACAATAACAACACCAAGAGTTCTGGCTGCTTTCATTTCAGATCTTTTAGCAGTTACAGTCACTGAACTCTTGAGAGAGAAAGCTGCAACATGAGACCGCATGGCACGAGCCTGAGACACAGCCACCACAAACACTCTCATATACAGAACTATGATGACAGTGACGGGACCAATAAAAGTCAAAAAAATATCTGCAAGTCCAGCAATGTAGTTAACGACAGCAACACACTCTCCAATGCAGGAATTATACCTGCCTGGTTGTTCCAAGTTATCCTTCAGCAGCAGAGTCTGAAGGAAAAAAGAACATATCCAACACAGACAAACACAGACTTGAACTCTTTTTGTTGTGACTTTGTTGAGATAATGTAGAGGCTGACAAATAGCCACATATCGGTCAACTGATATGAGCACCAAGGTTCCTATTGAGGCACCGGGAATATTGTATGCTAGATACTGATACAGAACACACATGAGGTCACCGAGCAACCAGCAGCCGTCTATTAGCACAATGGGAAAGAACATGATGAAGCCCACAATAAAATCTGACACAGCAAGAGAGAGGAGGAGGAGGTTGGTGGGTGTGTGGAGCTGCCTGGAGAGATAAGAGAACAACATGCTGATCATTTTTAGTAGCATCAATTGTGATAAGAGACAAAAGCAAAGACTGAAACACAAAACATATTTCCCTGAAATGTCTAAGATCTGATATTTTGTTGTGTTCTTTACCAATAACAATTTATTTCTGTACAGATGCCAGTTTTATAAATTAATAAAACACATGAATACCTGAAGTGGGAGATGGAGATGATGACCAGCAGGTTGAGAGTCACAGTGAGCAGAGAGATGGAGGACAGTACAATGTAAATGAGCATAGATACAGAGTGAAGACGGATGATCTTCCTGCAGGAGGAGTTGATGAGTTGTGGAAAGCAAAGTTCAGCTTCTTGAAGGGCTTTCATTCTCAGGAAGCAGAGACAAGATGCTGCTGAGCTCGTCATACAACTGATTAATCTCTTTTCTTCATCAATGTCCCTCCTTCTTTCTTTACTCTGGTGAAAACTTTCTTTCAGTGGGAGTGACTTATCTCCCCCTTGACTGTTTCATCTATCTTCATTGGGCTTTCCCTTGTATTTCACCTCCTCCTGCTCTTGTTTCCATGTTTTTCTCAACAATTACAACAAAAAGTGGCCTTTTTAGGACAATTGTGACCAAGACAAGAAGAAGGGAGAGTACAGCTTGCGGTTACTATTATGCCATGAACCTGTATAAGCTATAGATGTATGCTTTTTTTCAAACCTTTTGCAATAAAGAGGTTTATACAGTCCAGACCTACCAGAAGGCTACTAACTTTGCCTGTGGTGACGTGACAAATTAAGTTTGTGTGGTTCTGACCTCCCCGACCAGTTCAGATATATTCAGCATGCTAGACATGTGGAATAAGGCCTTGATGCCCTGGCGAGCCTCCCGGCTCACATCTTTAAACAGTTCATGCATAACGCTGAAGCACCGTGTGGAAGTGCTGAGCCAACACATATTTGACTCTTACCTTGGGTTTTTATTGGAGAGCTCCAAAAACAGTTTGTGAGTTGAAATCTAGCGCTTAAGTCGTGCAGTGTGGCCTCGGCAGTAGTTGAAAGCCTGGTGTCACATACAGAAGCTAGAGTGTGCATTGGTATCAGATGCTGAGGAACACTGACCAAGAATCTGTATTTGACAAATTGGGAGTGAGAACGGGTTTGCTCCCTCATTGTCCTTTTATGTGATTCTGCTGTAACTTGGTTTTTCTAATGACTCGCCTCTCCAAGCCGAGTCTGGAGGTTCTGTTTGTTCTTTAAGTCTGCCGGCATACTTCCTACAAGCTTTTCTGTATACATACTTTAATTTAAAAACATTTTTGGGGTATTACTTCCATATAGATGCTAATATCGATAACCCAAACAGGATCTGTCGCTACTACTTTAGGAATTGATGTGCTCACCCTGTAGGCCTAATCTCGAGTTAAAACCAGTGAATACCAGCTGCCTTTAGTGTGCTGCGGTGCTCGTTTACTGTAAAAGTGCATCGTTCTATCACGTGTTGGAGTGGAGCAGCCGTGAATGGTTTATGTGGCAATTCCACGAGGCCTTTGAATGAAGAGATGGTTACTGGACCCTGGTCTACTGGGTAAGATGTCCAACACATTATGTAACTGGCTACTTCTCTTTTGAATGAAAGGTTTTAAGATATACTGGAGTTTAAGTATTAAGTTGCTGAACAGTCTTATTCTGTTTGTTGTCCCACAGCTGTGAGATGCCGTATGATGACGCTGCCGACAGTACAATCAACTGCAACACCACAACTAAATGGTAAACACAGATTAAACTCTCTTGTTTTTGTGGCACGCTTCACCACATTTAGCATTTGCCGCCGTCTTCTACACTTTGTGTATTTTGTTTATTCTCGTATGTTCCTTGGTGTCCTTTATGACTGAACTTCCATGCCCCATTTTCACTGGAACAGTAATCTCCTGAAGCAGGCTCCATTCTCTGCTTGCAATAAGCACATCAACCTAGAGCCCTTCATAACTGCCTGCACAAACACTTTGTGCAAATATCCTGCAGTGGATGGTCTCAAGTGCCAGTTCCTGGAGGCCTACGCCAGGGCCTGCCGCCACCACAGCAATGTCACGATGGAGAGCTGGAGGACAAAGACCAATTGGAGGACAAAGACAAATTGCAGGGAATCTTATCAAGTCATGTGTACTTAAAAAAGTGGCACATTTCTTTGTCTGATACCAGTCAGTTTCATGGATTTGTAACGGGACCGGCCCTGACCTGGTCAGAACTTAGTGGGAGCGCCTACTCCTTACGCCAGCCGTGTAAGGAGGGCCCGTTTTAGAACCCTGAGGTTTCCCTCTCAATTTGCTTTCGATTACAATTTATAGAGACAATGACGAATGTTAAAAACCCCATTCGTTCAGTTTTTCCCCGTGGCCTACCTATTTCATTGAGCCACGGTGATCCACCGAACTGTTTCCTCTAACAGGAAAGGAGGTTGAATCGTTTTATACACAGTGCAACCCAAACGATTACTTACATTTGTCTGGATCTGGAAACGAGGCAGGATCGTGCTGGATTGTGTTCCCTGGTCAATGACCTCGGCCCGGTGTTACCTTCTTCGTCTCGAAAAACCTGGAAGTTATCTTATTCCGTTAAATGGGAGTCCCCATTGAGTAGAGTTCTACACTCTTATTTTAGAGTATACATTTTATTTCAACAAGAGTTATTATACACACAGTACCATAACTGAGTCGTTTTCTTTACTTGGAGATTTTCCCCGCAGTAGCTAAGAGTCAGTTCACCAATATCATATGTTTAAAAAGCTACAAGTGTAAAAAGTCACATTTGTAATTCATCAACCGCTTCTTTTTTTTGTCTTGGAGGCAGCGCTTAGAAGCAGTTACCAGTAATTACAAAATGGGAAAGTCCATACCACTCAGTTTGATTTCTCAAACTGAGTGGTTCCTTCTCAGGGACAGAGCCCAAGAGGAACTGAAGAAGTGCGCAGTTATCACAGTATATATAGGCAAGTGCGTGGGAAGATCTCTATCGAGACATAGTGGAAGTAACAGGTGCGTGTGATTACAATATGCTTTGACCTTGGTCACACGCTCAATAGCGTTTTTGTGGTTACAGCTGCAAAAGCTACTCAAGGTCAACGATAAACAGCAGGACCATATTTAGACCTGTCTTCTGTATATAACAAGATACCATCTACTATGACCATATATAAATGTCATAAAAATGTCATAAAAAAACAGGAATGTACTACAGCGTATTTAAGCGTGATAGAAGACAATTTCACTCAAAACAATTAGTATAATGCAGCATGATAAAAAAGACAATTTCACTCAAAACAATTTAGTTCTATTTCATCCTTACTGACCGTCAGAGGCAGTGTTTCACACTGGATATGTTCAATATCGCGCTTGCGCAGTTCGAGTAATTATAACAACAAAGTCACGTGTGTGACCTCGGGTGACCCCCAGCCGGGTATAACTTACCGCGTCATCCCGAGCTCGGTTCTTTTTCATCTTCTCGCTGCGCAGGCTAACTAGTTTGTTAGCATCAGCTTTGGCTGAACTTGTGTAGAAGAAAGCTCGTCCCCTGTAGCCTTGTGACCTCCGGTCGGAGTTGCGGGTCTCTGCGACAGCTAAAACCTCCTAGGAGGAGACTGTGCGCTTCTACGTCCGGACCATCGAGCCGGACGGCGTACCTATTTTCGGTCATCACCAGGTCGGCTATCTTCACACCGTGAAGCAACACCGGGTGAGATCGACTAATATTGTGTCTGCAACAGCAGATTCCCCGGGCGCTCTCGCTCCTGCTAACTAAGTGGAGCGCTAACGGAAGCGCGCCGCCCGGCGTGGCTACATCGCTACCGCCGCGGGCGGCTTTCTGTGAGCAGCGTCCCGGTCAGGCTGACTGAGGGGACGCTAACGAGAGCGACGTCGGTAAACATTGCGGCTGTGGTAGGTAGCGTAGCGTTGCTACTCGGGCTAACTGAGAGCCACGCTAGGTGGGACGCTACCGAGATTACGTCGATGACGGTAGACTGACAAGCGTGTACATCAACGTCGGTAAACATCGCGGCTGTTATAGGAGTACGTCGATGACAGTACTAACAGCGATTGACGGTACTGACAGCGTGTAGCTGCTGATACAGCAGCTACTAGACTAGCACAGCTACTAGACTAGCCATAGCTACTAGTGAGGAGAATTTCCTAGAAGTGCTCCCCTCTCACTAGACAGACCGTGTCTGACCTGTTTCCACAGGACTGGTCTCCACAGCAGTACAGTGCTCTCACTGAAGCTACTGCTAGGACACCAATGATCACAGCTACTATACTAGCACAGCTACTATAGTCACAGCTACGCTACTAAGGGAGGAGAGTTTCCTTGCTCCCCTCTCACTGGACAGACTGTGTCTGACCCGTTTCCAAAGGACTGGTCTCCACAGTAGCGCAGTGCTCCCGTGTAGCTTACCGCTAGGACACCAATGACCACAGCTACTGTACTGGTGGGGAGAGTGCCCTCGCTTCTCCCACTAGACAGACTGTGCCCGTCCTGTCGCCACAGGACCAGCCTCCACAGTAGCGCAGCGCTAGCCCGCTGTAGCTGACTGCTAGGACGCCAAGAGTCACAGTTGCTGTACTGGTGAAGAGAGTGTTCTCGCTCCCCCTAACTAAGTCAGGCTGTGCCTGTCCTGTCGCCACGGGACCAGCCTCCACAGTAGCACAGTGCTCCCGCTGTAGCTGACTGCTAGGAAGCCAAGAGCCACAGCGACTGTACTGGTGAAGAGTGTCCTCGCTCCCCCCCACTAGACAGCCTGTGCCTGTCCCGTCGCCACAGGACCGGCCTCCACAGTAGCACAGCGCTCAGGCGCTGTAGCTGACTGCTAGGACGCCAGGAATCACAGTTGCCGTACTGGTGAATAGTGTTCTCGCTCCCCCTAACTAAGTCGGGCTGTGCCGTCCTCTCGCCACAGGACCGGCCTCCACAGTAGCTCAGTGCTCCCGCTGTAGCTGACTGCTAGGACGCTAGGAGCCACAGCTACTGTACTGGTGAAGAGAGTGCCCTCGCTCCCCCTAACTAGGTCAGGCTGTGCCTGTCCTGTCGCAGAGGGACCGGCCTCCACAGTAGCACAGTGCTCCCGCTGTAGCTGACTGCTAGGACGCCAGGAGCCACAGCGACTGTACTGGTGAGGAGGGTGCCCTCGCTCCCTCCCACTAAACAGACTGTGCCTGTCCTGTTGCCACAGGACCAGTCTCCACAGAGGACAGCAGGAATCACAGCTACTGTACTAGTGAAGAGAGTGCTCTCGCTAGACAGACTGTGCCTGGCCTGTTGCCACATGACCGGTTCCCCAATAGCCCAGTGCTCTCGTTGAAGCTTACTGGTAGGACACCGAGGATCACAGCTATTGGACTAGTGAAGAGAGCGCTGCGCTCCCCTCTCCTAGACAGACTGTGCCGGCCTGTTTCCACAGTAGCACAGTGCTCCCGCTGAGGCTTACCGGTAGGCCAGGAATCACAGCTACCGCACTAGCGAAGAGAGCCGTACTAGCAGAGAGTGCTTTATGAAGAGATAGAAGCGCTCCCTTCACGCTAGACGGACTGTGTCTGACCTGTTTCCACAGGACTTGTTTCAACAGTAGCAGAGTGTTCTCGCTTGGCTTACTACTAGGACACCAGTAATTACCGCTACAATACTAGGGAGGAGAGTGTCCTCACTCCCTATCTCTTACTGTTCCCTGCCCCTTCTCTAGCAAGTCAGCAGAGCGCCCCGCTCAGACGGACTTCGTAATCCACATCGATTAGCGGGGCAGGGTCCCCTCAGACTCAGGCTTAGGTTTAACCTTGCCGGCTGTGGGACCTGTGCGGCTCCTCGAGCCCGGGGGAGGGTCTCTCGCCTTCCGACATAGTGCGGAGAGGACTGAGGCATCAGACCCATCCGCGGCTGAGCCGGTCCCAGAGAAGGACATTATTTCACTGGCAGTGTCCGCCAATTTCTTACTGAGTACAGTGGCGAGCGGCCCTCCCGTTCCTCGGGCCATACCCCTTCGGCGGGAGCAGTCGACGACTCTAGGGGTCTGTCATCCGCAGGGCGCTGGCAATGCCTTCTTCAGGCACATTCCCACCCTGCCACCTTTTCTGTCCCTCCCTCTGAGGGAGCTGCACGCATGCGGGGGAGACACCAGAGGTGCGCTCTCCCATCTCTTACGGCAGATGGCCGAACCCTGGCATCCATAGAGGACGCGGCAAAAAGGGGGCCTTGAGGCCAGCCATCGAGCCGACTATTGCGTCTCGCACATTTGAGGCCAGCGGTCGGGTACCCTTGACCCCCAAGGTCGGGTCGCAGCCGACCTGCTTTCCCAGGCTTACAAGATGGCAGCAGGGGCTCCAGGTCGGCCCCCAGCTCACCCCAATAGCCACCAGTTGCCTCAGCGTCTCGCTGAGAGGCAGAGCTGCTCCCAAACGCGACTCTTCCAGCGCGTGCCCCCCAGACAACCTTCGAACCGAGGCACTAACGGTCGGGGACTGCGCCCAGTCCTAGGTCGGAGGGAACTCAACAAGTCCTGGGGTCTTGCCATTCATAGGCTGAGCACAGCAGGCGCCCTTCGTGCTGTCTCCAGAGGAGACTGGTTCACATCTGTCGACTTGAAGGATGCCTATTTTTAGGTGGCCCATTGTGCTTAGCCACAGGTGGTTCCTTCATTGGCCTGTCAAGGCCGTTATCTTGGTTCAGGGTGCTTCCGTTCGGACTCTCCCTCTACCCACAAGTATTCACAGAAGGGGTCACTGCTGCTCCCCCCCCCCCCCCCCCCCCCCCCCCCCCCCTTTAATCACAGGGTGCGAGGATACTGCCGTACCCAGACGATTTACTAATCCGTGGAATTCCAGTTTCAGGCTGCACAGAACACTGCTCGCCTCATCTCTTAGGTGGCCCTGTGGGGTCTCAAGGTGAACACAGGGAGGAGCTCTCTGAGCCCTTCTTAGAGCATAACCTTCATTGGTGTAGCTCTGGATACAGCCACTGTGAGGGCCTGTCCGTTGCCCCAGTGTGTGGACGACACGGGCGGTTGCCCTACATCCTCTTTCTTTGTCTATTGGGCAAATTGACAAACGGCCTTAGCTGTCGTTCCTTTGGGCTTGCTGTCGCTGCGCCCCTTTGCAGAATTGTCTGAACAGCATTTGCCTTATCGCTCTATCCCCGTGGAGGGAGAGAGCATACCGGTCAAGGAGTAGCCCCATTGGCGTGGTTCCATCCCGTCGGGAAGGGGTCACAACAGACGCCTGCCCTTCGGGGCAGTGTGGCAGAACAAGACTGCTCGGGGGAGGGGGTCCGCTCAGGACCTCATTGAGCAGGTCAAGGTCACCTAGCGCTCAAACATTTCCTTCCATACTTGAGAGGAAAAACAGGTACTTCGGTCGGACAACACCTCGACCGTGTTCCACTGGTTCTCCTTAAGGGAGAGGACCAGTCCTCTGGGTCAATATGCCCTGGCTCACATGTGGCCAGAGGGCTTTCTTTATGCTTTCCCCCCATTTTCCTCTGATCTGCCAAAGCTCCTCAGTGTTATTCAAGGGGGCCACAGACTAGTGCTGGTTGCCCCATTATGGCCAGCCAGGACTTGGTTTCCCCTGTTGCAGACTCTGCTGCGGGAGGCCATGGCGCCTCCCTCATAGGAGAAACCTCCTATTGCAGCTAGGTGGTCGGATCTAGCATTCCGATCCCAGCCGCCGTCAACGAGGGGCCCGAGCGGCCGCCGAGCGGCTGCACAGAGCCAGTCAGGAGGACTATTCTGAAGGCCAGAGCGCCATCTACCCGTCTACAGGACGAGGACTCCGCACAGTACAGTGCCCCGTGCCTACTGTACTAGAGTTTCTGCAGTCCCTCCTAGAGGAGGGTCAGTCTCCCTCTACCCTGAGGAGGTACATAGCTGCTATTTCAGGGCAGCATGCTGAGGTCGACAATGACAGGGTACTGAGCCACAGGCTGTTGTCCCTCTCCTTAGACGGGGCGCAGCGGCTGCACCCTTCGAGCGCCCCGAAGGCTCCTCAGGGGACTTGTCCGTCGTAATGGACGCCCTATGTTCGCCTCTTGCAACCGAGGCAGAGGCTGAGATGTCTGTCGGCAAGGACTGCTTTTTTTTTCTCCTTCTTGCCATCACTTCGGCAGGCGAGTAGGCAAGCCACACGCCCTGTTGGTGAGCGAATCCTGTCTGAGGTGGAACTCAAGACAGGCCTGATGTGGCCTAATGCAGCGTTTTCCCCCAGGGGTGGGGAAACGCTGGTATCTCAACCAGCCAATCCAGCTGACAGTCAGAGCTTCTGTGCCCGGTGCGGGTCCTCGAAACCTAGGTCAAAGCCACCGCATGCATACGGCGGTCGGGCCAGTTTAGTGGTCCTAGGAGAGACCTAAGAAGGGCTGTGCCCTTTCGAAACAGCGCCTGTCCCACTGAATAGTGGGGACCGGGGCCTGTGCATACAGAGCGAACGGCCGTGCTCGGACATCCATTCTACCAGGATTGTCACCACATCAGGGGCAACCTTGAGAGGTGTGCCCATGCAGGATACATGTGCTGCAGCCTTAGGGGCATTACCCAGCACTTCTAACAGAGACTTGAGTGAACGTTGCCACCCCTCACCCACTGGGTGTGGTTCTTGGCCCAAATTCCTCTGCTTGAGCATATGAGGTAGTTCCTGTGGGATTCCTCGTGACTTTGTTGGTATAAGTCATCCAGTGTGAAACACTGCCTCTGGCGGTCAGTAAGGATGAAATAGAACTAAAGTTACAAAGGTAACTACGGTTCTATAAATCCTGGATGACCGCCAGAGTTCTTGGTCACTCGGAATCTCGTGATTTCGCGAGAAGATTCCGCAGAACCGAGCTCGGGATGACGCGGTAAGTTATACCCGGCTGGGGGTCACCCGAGGTCACACACGTGACTTTGTTGTTATAATTATATATATTGAACATATCCAGTGTGAAACACTGCCTCTGGCGGTCATCCAGGATTCATAGAACCGTAGTTACCTTCGTAACTTTCGTTATAATGCATCGTGATAAAGGACAATTTCACTCAAAACTTTTAGTTATAATGCAGCATGATGGAAGACAATTTCACTCAAAGCAGAAAAGAAAAAATTTAAAGAACTCAGAAAAGAAAAGATAAAGAACTTGTATTTTACATAACCCAATCCTCAAGAGATTAATTGTATTAAAACTGTAAAACATTGTTTTCTTGATGTGCATTTGCAGCTGCTGTCCCTCAGGCCTTCTGTAAGGACAGGTTCTGCAGTGCTCATGAGTTCTGTGGTGAGCTCAACGTTGGTGAACCCAGCTGCCTCTGTCGAGCCATTTTTGCCTCCAAGTACAGATCAACGGACACTTTTGGTGAGTCAGCTATGACACAAGAAAGTCACTGTCTCAAGTGCCACTTCATTATAGGCTTGAGGGATTTCTCAAAGGGAGAGTCGGTTCAGATTTATGGACTTTTATGAAAGATTTAGAAGCATTTGTTTATTGCTGCCTTAAACATTTTTTAAGCTTTATTAATATACGAATTTGCATTATTATTTGCTGTATATAATAACATTCAGATTTAGTGGGAGAGAGAGAGACAATTTACAAATGGACAAAAGAGTCCTTTAAAAAACTTTGAATTGACCTAAAATATGTTTTTCAAAGTTGGATTTATGATTGCCTCTTCCTGCTCTGTGCTGATGTATGTCATTTGGAAAAAGCTGAAGGAATACAATGTTTTGTAACGGGTGTTCAGGTGAGCCAACGGTCTGCCAGCAGAGTTCTAGTTCGGTAATTCTGGCTAATTGTCTATTGGAGGACAAGAGCATCGATTATTCTGTTTTACACCTTAATTCCTCACAAACAGCTGTTCTTTCAATTAGGACAAGCAAGAAAGGGATGCAGGCCTCCAAGTCCCCAGTGCACCAATTAGAGCATGGCATGTAGAAAAATGCACATCCAGTTAACTCCCTAAAACCTGTGATTTAAAGGGAAAAGTAAAAAGTTAATGATTGTGCTACCACAACAATGAGACATTACATACACTTGAACAATACACAGTGGCATATATATGACTAGTTGTTGTTGTTTGCAGTCTTGACGGCTTGACATCCTCCTTCTCTTTTTTTTTACAGTAGAAGTTTACTTGTCTCAAAAGAAATGCCATACAGACAAAGGGCAAACTCCAAAATCTAACCAAAACACTTCTAGATTGAGTTTTGGCAGGGACCCCCAAGACAAAATATCTAGAGCCTTAAAAGAGCTTAAGCCAGCCACACTACCGCCATTGATAAAAGAACATATGTGCTCAGCAAACTTACCCTGAGTGAGCAAAGGGAAAGAAAAGAAGCACACCACCATGTTCAATTGTTTATAAGAGTAGGCAACTGAAGTGAAAGAGACGAGTGAAAGTCTGGCTCGAGTCGTGACAGATGACCAGAGGATGGAAATGAACCGACAACCCAAAGAACTTAGAAAACATACAAACCAACAATATTTTTTGTTTCTGCCCTTCAGTCCATTTTTTTTATTTGTCTGACGTTTTGGAGAAGACACACCTGTATTATAAAGGGTTTAACAACTAACCACGACTTGGATTTGGTTATCTTCCTACAGGTTTCCATGGAGAATCGGGCTGACCAACGAGCTCAAGACTCAAAATGATTCCTGCTTTGCGCTGATGAAGAGTCTGGGATCAGTTATCATTGCTGTGAATCTATCCCAGCACATGTAATCATAAAAAACAAACTGATCTTTATCTGGCCTTAAATTAGTTTGGTCTTGTTTCTGCTTCTGGGGTTGATTCACCTGAGATGGTGAAGATGGTTGCTTCAGCATTGGAGAGGTACGCATTGATTAGCAGCACCTGATGCAGGCCTCACCTTTACCTGAATCCATTTGGAGAGGGAGGGTGACACCATGTGTTGTAGAGCTTTGTTGTGATTGTTAGAACCCAAAAAGGACCCAACTGGACATTCTTCTGACCAGGTTTGGACCAAATTGCAAGGTCCTGCAACCAATGAGGGAATAATTGAATTTAAAATGTACAACCTTCGGTCTGGAGCCTCAAGAAAACAAAAACATGCTGAATGTTTTAGCTACTTTTATTATGATAGTGTATCAGCAATAAAAAAAAAAGTATCTGAATATTACATGAGTTTTTTGTTTTTGTCATAAACAATTGTAACTCCATCACAGGCCTTATTCCCTGCCGCGTTTTAAGGGTATTTATGCTCAATGTAAGATTAGAGATGGGATTTGTTGCTGCTATTAGCTTTGGGGGAGCGTGTTTCACCAGCTCTATTGTCATGGCGCTGAAACTAGCAGAGTAAGCAGCACTCCTGTGTTGGTATGGACATTCAAATGTGAAAGCGAAAACTCAATCGAGTACGATAGATTTTGCATTAAAAAACATTTGATGTGGTTAAAGCCGTGATGTCTATCAGTCTGTATTTATCTATTAATGAATAAGAGGGATTCTTACTGTGAGTATCCCTGCAGTACTATGAGTATTCCTGCAGTACTATGAGTATCCCTGCAGTACTATGAGTATCCCTGCAGTACTATGAGTATTCCTGCAGTACTATGAGTATCCCTGCAGTACTATGAGTATCCCTGCAGTACTATGAGTATCACTCTACAAAATAAACTGAATTGAATCACTGCAGTACGGTGAGTATCCCTGCAGTACTGTGTGCAGTATAGTGAGTTTCCTTGCAGTAGTGTAAATATTCCTGCAGTACAGTGAGTATTATTGCAGGACTGTGTACTACAGTAAGTAATCCTGCAATACAGTGAGCACAATTCCTTCTTTGGCGAGTGTTGGGTCAACCTTACAGGGCCTGTTGATCTACTGTAATATTCCCTTTACTGTCATCACAGTTCTGTATATGAACGTATTGTTGCGATCCCACACTGGAGCTGAATGTAAGTGTCATCAATGCTCACATAATAATAACAATTTTAAGCTCTTAATCAAAGAATAATAAATGTGACCATGTCATCTGCCATCTGCATGCTGACACGTGTGTGTTTGTTGTCGTTGTTATGGACACAACAACACCTGCTTTCATTAGTGGCACATGATGACATCATTGCAATCAGAGGTGTGACTGAGATCTACAACGAGCTCTCACTGCAACTCTTGATGCAGCCGTTGCTAAGTAGACCAACAGTTCAAAGTAAACAGAGGTTGTTGTGGTTTTTAACAAAGATAATTTCTTTTTAATGACTAAACTTGTGTACATGTATTAATTCATACATGTATCCATAAGAATATAAATTGTAGATTATGTGATATACAGAATGAGCCCTGTAGTACAGAACGAGATCAGACGCTGCCCTTAAGAACAACATCTATTTTATTTTCATATATATATATATATATATATGTATATATATATATATATGTATATCATTTGAATGAATCTGTACAACAAGGAGATCTCGCCACATGAGTCATTTTGATCTGTACATACTTGGTGTTTATGCATAACATAAATGTGTTATTTTTTGATCCGACTAATTGATCACCCTCCATATGATTCTCATATTAACAGTAAAAAAAAGTATTTCAAGCATTTTACTCTGAAGATCTTCAAAATACTTCATGGAACTAGTCAAATGACATTGTTTATTACAGTTTTCCTGTTTTTGAAATGTCATGTGTTTGTTGTGTTACAAATGAGCTACAACTGAATTGTGTTGTTTATCTCTGTGTTGCACAATACCACGCTGCAGCTGAATGTAAGAGTAATCAATGTTGACGTGATCATATAAATCAGTAACACCTCACACAGACTGTAAGATATTCAAACTATGTTTAATGAAAAGCATCTGTTTGCATTTAAAGTTATACGGTAGTTTCCAGCCATGTCATTGTTTTAGGACAGGGGTCGGCAACCTTTCCTATAAAAAGATCAATTTTTGCCTATTTTAAAATAAAATGTGTCCTTTAGTAAAACCTATTTGATATCACAGCTTATAAAGTTGTTTATATAGTGATATCATATATACAAAAACTATAGTTGGTTGTATTTATGAAATGATAGAACAATAATAAAGACAATGTTTGCCATTGTATTGTTATTTTACCTGTTATAACAATATCAAACTCTTATGAAGAGGAGAAAAATAAATAAAAATAAACAGTGCACATGTCAACGTGACCTTTAGCGAGACGCTGGACCCCCAGCTGCTCCCCGGGGGCTTCACAGCAGCCCACTGCTCCTAGTATGCTAAGGATGGTTTAAATGCAATCATTCATTATTTAAATACGTATAAATAGGCCATGTCTACACTGCTACGTTTCCATTTTAAAACACATATATTTTGCTATGTTTAGAGTACAGATTTAGACTAGAGCACCACAAACAGAATAGTTTTGAAACGCTCCAGAGGACGAATACGTTTTCACTAACGGGCGCCTCACTGTCTCATGAGCTGCTACTGAACTTGAGTTTGGAGACTTGATCCAAAGTATATTTACTTATAGCAGTTGAGAAATCGTTCTTTTTCTGCAGCTTGATACATTTCAGCAAATGATGTGTGCTTGTAATGGAAGTGTCTTTCAACATTACAACATGTGTTGTTTGCATACAAGTCAGCCAGCATCGTTGGCAGTGAAACAAAATAATATTACTTTTTTGTTTTCAGTGACACAGTATCACCTGAAACCTCAAAGGTGTTCCCTCTACACAAATTGTCCACTGTGCAAAAAATTAATTGTATGTATTTTCTTACTTTTTGTCAAAGCCTCAGGGAGCCGCAACAGAGTAGCTGAAGCCCTGGAGCCGCGGGTTGCTGACCCTGTTTTAGGAGATCTACCGTGATACAAAATCAGCACTTACAAAGTACTAAGGCATTGTTGTTCAGATTTGTTGTTCAGATGTGTAAATATCAGTCTATATGTTACTGGTTAAGAGTAAATCAAGATGACACAGAAAAACATGAAAAGCTTTCAGGTCCGGCTATAAAAAAAATCACTTTCAGGATGATTATTTCTTTGAAATGATGCAGCTGTAAGGTCCAACTCATAAGCTCAAATCATAGCACAATATGTGAACATTCTCTAACCTAAATCATAGCACAATATGTGAACATTCTCTAACCCAAATCATAGCACAATATGTGAACATTCTCTAACCTAAATCATAGCACAATATGTGAACATTCACTAACCCAAGTCATAGCACAATATGTGAACATTCTCTAACCCAAATCATAGCACAATATGTGAACATTCTCTAACCTAAATCATAACACAATATGTGAACATTCAATATGTGAACATTCTCTAACCCAAATCATAGCACAATATGTGAACATTCACTAACCCAAGTCATAGCACAATATGTGAACATTCTCTCTGCAAAGGTTGACTTTGATAAAGTGAAGCAGAACAAAGTTAGAGAGGGTTTAGAACAGAGAACATTCAGGCGAGGTCTGCAAAATTTGCATTGGGGCACATTTGCGCACATCTGTGACATTTGTTTTTTCTCATGTACCAAACCATATAGTTCACTTGTATATTACTTATGGTGTTCAATACATCCAAATACAGCAGTTTGGGGCTTTTTTCTCTCATAAAACAAGCTATGATTTACAGTTTTATATAACAATCGCTCAGTCTGACCCCCGAGGGGGGGATTGGTTTTTAAAAGGCATGTCGATAGGATGGGGGTTAAATGATTTGTGATCCCACACTGGCTCTGAATGTAAGTGTCATCAATGCTCACATGATAATAATAATGTTAAGCTTTTAATCAATTAATAGGATGTCCATTTGGAAACTATCTCTGTTACACAACTTCAGAGTTTGTTGTCATCGTTATGGACACAACAACACACGCACACACATTGTGTTATTAAGACCCACTGGGGTGCGAAGACACAAATCAATTCATAATGATTTACATGTATAAATGCATATATATTACTTAGTGATGTGATTACTCCTGTACTAGCTGCTCTCCACTGGCTTCCTGTAAGATCGAGAATCATATTTAAAATCCTTCTCCTCACCTATAAAGCCTTAACTGGTGATGCACCATCATATCTTAAAGAGCTCATAGTGCCATATTACCCCACTAGAGCGTTACGCTCACTGAATGCGGGGTTACTTGTGGTTCCCAGAGTCTTAAAAAGTAGGTTGGGGGCTAGAGCTTTCAGTTATCGGGCTCCTGTTCTGTGGAATCAGCTTCCACTTTCAGTCCGGGGGGCAGACACAGTCACCTCATTTAAGAGTAGACTTAAGACTTTCCTCTTTGATAGCGCTTATAGTTAGGGCTGTTTCAGGCTTATAGTTAGGGCTGGCTCAGGTTTGCCCTGGTCCAGCCCCTAGATATGCTGCTATAGGCCTAGACTGCTGGGGGACATCTTAGGACATCTTCCTCTTTCGCTTCTCTTCCTCTTTCACTCCTCGTCTCCTCTTCTTTCTCTCCATCTGGATAAACTATTGTCTCTTCAATGCACATTACTAACTCTACTTTCTTTTTCCATGGATTCATGACTGCCTGGAACCGGTCCTGCCTGCTGCCATGGCCCTTCTGATGCCCCCTCCTCTCTACCGCCTTCTGCTTCATGGATTATCAGGATCATGGACCATGCCTACTACTCATTATATGAATAATTTCTGTCATATTCATTGAATGTGCTGTAACTACGCTATTCATTCTGGCCACATGACATCTATTGCTTCTGTCCATCCGGGGAGAGGGATCCTCCTCTGTTGCTCTCCCGAAGGTTTCTTCCCTTTTTTCCCTGTGAAAGGGTTTTTACTATCTTTATTTGGGGAGTTTTTCCTGATCCGATGTGAGGTCCCGGGACAGGGATGTTATGTGTACAGATTGTAAAGCCCACCGAGGCAAACTTGTATTTGTGATGTTGGGCTATATAAAATAAACTGAATTGAATTGAATGTGTGAGATGTTCTTGTAATACTGACAGGTGCAGTATAATGCAGGTCTACTGTTTATTCATGAATAAACCTGACTTTGACTTTTAGTTTGAAACCTGTGATTGTCTCTCCTCAGTGGTCTGCTGCTGCCCCGTGTTGGAGTGGAGCATCATGGGATAGAGAGAACAGACGTGGGTCATCTGGGCAGTGGGATCTACTTCAGCGATGCCGTTAGGTCGGTAGAAAATCTCAAATTGACGAGGTTCATTCATTCAGCGTGTCTCGACTTGCTAGAAAGCTCTTTGAAATGAACAATGAATGACTTTATCCACAGATTGCTTGTGAAGACTCTTGTGTTTGGGGCTTTTCTGTCACTCTTATTGTGGTAATATTGAACCTTTCTGAGTGCGGTCTGACGTGTTCTCTCTGTGCTCCAGGACGATGAGTACGTGGTGTACAGTGCTGATCAGGTGAAACTGAAGTACGTGGTTCAGTTCAGCGTCAGCGGAGAACAAGTGAAGGAGTTCAGTCCGGCCGTCGACACCTCAGCGGAGGCTCCGCCCACTTCTGACCACGGTGAGCACCGGATTACTGAAAACTATGGGACATGTATGGTTCCCTTCAGGGCTCATAGTAGCACGCGTCATTGTTTTGTGACGATTGTCATGTTTTCTTTTCAGTTGATGTAATTAAAACGTGATTGGAGAAGAAGAAAAGTCTTCTTCGGGCTCCTAAAGCCATTTTAAAGCACTTTGATGAACTCAATAACTTGTGTTGTCACTAAAACAACAATAATCTGGAGTATTTTACGAGTTTCTGGCATCGAAAGTACCTTCTGTTTAATGATATCTGTTTCATAATTAGCCTTAAAAAACCTTGATGTGTCAAACCGATTACGGTATAGAGGAATATGTGCATTTTAAACTCACAAAACATTTTTCGTTTCTGCACTGATGACTTTTGTAATTGTTCGTGTCCCATATTGCCAAACACATTTGGGTGTCAACTATCTTCACAAGATAGATGGAGATGTTATTATTATGTAAAACTGAAGTCTTAAAGGATGTGGAAAAAGATAAGATTCACTTTATTGATTGCACAAAGCGTTTATTATTTATGCCGAATTAATTTAGCATAACAATATTGTGTCTTGTGGTCTGTATTTAGTTGTAATTGTTTTACTTTTATTTGTTTTTCAAGAGATATCCTGAATTGTTGTGATTGCAATGCAAACTAACAAGCATTGTGTGTGTGTGTGTGTGTGTGTGTGTGTGTGTGTGTGTGTGTGTGTGTGTGTGTGTGTGTGTGTGTGTGTGTGTGTGTGTGTGAGTGTGTGTGTGCGGGAGTTGATGCAGGATGACGAGGATGGCCAACAGCTCCCCCTGCAGGCCGTCCACGTGAAGTGCAAGCTGATGGACCTGCTTTCTCAGGTGACAAAAAGCTCGACGACGGGGTCTTTCATCACCTGCTGAGTTCACTGGCTCGTATCCAAAATAACATGTTGTCCATTCTGTCCTCCTGTTAGGTCATCATCTTCCAAAAGTACAGCAACCTGAGCTCCGTGCCCATCGAGGCGAAGTACGTCTTCCCGTTGGACGATTCTGCAGCAGTTTGTGGATTTGAAGCGTTCATCAATGGGAAACATGTGGTGGGACAGGTAACCCATCCTCACCTTCTTATCAGACACTATACTGTGTTTTTATACTGTCTAACATCTGCTTTCCTCAGCAGATTACTGCTTTATTGCTGCACATTTAATACGTCATATCTTTAATCGGTCATTACAGAGCTGTAGTATGAAGGCGGCATTCTTACGTTGCTGACTTGTTTTACAACCGTTTCTCCTCGTGGAGTTTTAAAATGGTTATTTCCAGGCCTGGAAAAGTCCTTGAAAAAAATAAAATCCCAAAAGTTTTGGAAAAGTCATGTAAATGTGTTATATTCATGTGTTCATGTCGTTCATTTACGCTGAGTTTGAAATAATGAATATGCTTTTAAAAGAAAAACGCTTAAAATATAAGCAGGCATACATACAGGCATCTATATAAATGTTTATTAGACAATTTTTAACGCTTAGTCTTTTGGGCAATTCAATCAAAAGCTAGGTTTTTTGTTTCTTTCTTTTTTAAACAAGACATTTAGAAGTCAGGTAAATTTAGTTAATACATCAAGAGGCTCTGAATTCACAATAAGTATACAAAAAAAGTGTTTTAATTGATTAGTACATTTATTTATTTATATATATATATATTATTTTTTTAAATACAGTATTAACAAAATAATTGCTCCTCTCTCCCCTCCAGTAGGGGGCAGCACTGAGCTGTGGCGCCCTCAGCCTGCTGCCTCCGTCCCGCGGCGTCAGGAACCTGCTGCTGCTGTCGGACGCAGTATTGCCAACTCGGCAACTTTGTTGCTAAATCTGGCGACTTTCCAAGCCCTCTTGGCAACTTCTTTTGTCAAAAGCGACTAGCGACAAATCTAGCGACTTTTTCTGGTGTTACTGGAGACTTTTCTGGTTCTATTTACTGTGTACTGTTCCTGTCTCCTACAGCTCCCATTATGAGTATGCAAATTAGGCGATGACGTCATTTAGCGATTTCTAGCGACTTTTAGGACGGCCAATAGCGACTTTCCTCACTGAGGAGTGGGCAACACTGGCCGGACGGCCACGTGCAGAACGACGCTCGGCACAGCCGCCTCTTCACCTGCGGCCTCAGGTGAGAGCGGATTTCTGTGTGTGTGTGTGTGTGTGTGTGTCTTTACGTGTGTGTGTGTGCGTGTGTCTTTACGTGTGTGTGTGTGTGTGTGTGTGTGTGTGTGTGTGTGTGTCTTTACGTGTGTGTGTGTGTGTGTGTCTTTACGTGTGTGTGTGTGTGTGTGTGTGTCTTTACGTGTGTGTGTGTGTGTGTGTGTGTGTGTGTGTGTGTGTCTTTACGTGTGTGTGTGTGTGTGTGTGTCTTTACGTGTGTGTGTGTGTGTGTGTGTGTGTCTTTACGTGTGTGTGTTTACCTCTGTGTTTACGTGTGTGTTTACTTGTGTGTGTGTGTGTGTGTGTGTGTGTGTGTGTCTTTACGTGTGTGTGTGTGTGTGTGTATGTACTTGTGTGTGTTTCCTCGTGTCTATGTGTGTGTGTGTGTGTGTGTTTACTTGTGTGTCTGTGTGTGTGTGTGTGTGTGTGTGTATGTACTTGTGTGTGTTTACTTGTGTGTTTCCTCGTGTGTGTGTGTGTGTGTTTACTTGTGTGTGTGTGTTTACTTGTGTGTGTGTGTGTGTGTGTGTGTGTGTGTGTCTTTACGTGTGTGTGTGTGTGTGTGTGTATGTACTTGTGTGTGTTTCCTCGTGTCTATGTGTGTGTGTGTGTGTGTGTGTGTTTACTTGTGTGTCTGTGTGTGTGTGTGTGTGTGTGTGTGTATGTACTTGTGTGTGTTTACTTGTGTGTTTCCTCGTGTGTGTGTGTGTGTGTGTGTGTGTTTACTTGTGTGTGTGTGTTTACTTGTGTGTGTGTGTGTGTGTGTGTGTGTGTGTGTGTGTGTGTGTGTGTGTGTGTGTGTGTGTGTGTGTGTGTGTGTATGTACTTGTGTGTGTTTCCTCGTGTGTATGTGTGTGTGTGTGTTTACTTGTGTGTGTGTGTGTGTGTGTGTGTGATTTCAGCCCAACAGCCAATCGGCACATGCTGAGAGCCTTGGCCCAGGCAGGGGGCGGAGCCTATGAATTCTTTGACACAAAAACCAAACACAACTGGGCAGAGAAGGTGAGAATCATGAATCACAGACAATCCTGCAGTTCATGCAGATTGTTTACGCGCTGATTGGTTAACAGTTTATACTGAAACAAGAGAGTTATTCAAACTTAAAGTGACAAACACAGACCGATAGAAACCCTGCGCTGGTCCTCATGCTCTCTCTCTGTCGGGCGGCAGGTGGCGTGCCAGCTGAAGCGCATGGCGTCTCCCGGCTGCAGCTCGGTGTCGGTGAAGTGGCAGCAGTTGGACTCGGCGGCGCCGCCTCCTGTTCAAGCCCCCAAGCAGCTCCACGCTCTGTTCAGCGACTGCCACGCGCTGGTGTACGGCTTCGTGCCGCACTGCACGCAGGTACGCGGCTCGGACACGCCTTTTTACTCTTTACTTTTGGGTATTATTCTAAATCTCATTTAAAGCTGCAGGTAACTATTGTTTCTTTTTGTCAATTTGTCTTTTGTTTCATCTAAATTACCCAAAACTAGCCCGAGTGATCTTCCAAATGGTTTTGTTACCAATAGTAAAAAACAACAACATTAAATTCTTACTGATA
Source organism: Myoxocephalus aenaeus (assembly GCA_038501785.1). NCBI lineage: Eukaryota > Metazoa > Chordata > Actinopteri > Perciformes > Cottidae > Myoxocephalus > Myoxocephalus aenaeus. The sequence continues at coordinate 781,700 of JBAMJR010000226.1, read as the reverse complement.
TAAAACACATTTAAAGGGGAACTGTTTTCCTCCTCACCATTCCACCCTCGTCTTCGTCACATGACAGAATAACAAAAGGTTGAACAAAATATATGCAGGAGTTACCCTTTAAAAAGCTGCAAACCAGGCAGAAAATATTGGGCTTTAAAAAAAAAGTTTTTATGAATGACCCCAAATGATTATTACTTCACACAGGCCACCCTGCTCGGAAATCTGAGCGGTCAGGAGCTCAAAACCATGGTGTCAACCAGTGAGCTGCAGAAGACCAAGGGCACAGTAAGAACACACACACACACACACACACACACACACACACACACACACACACACTCTCTCTTTCTTCCCCTGTTTTGTTGAAGCACACAGGATTTAAAGACAGAGCTTGAAGTGAAAGATTATTATTATTTAGAAGATATGTGCACACACAACTGCTGTTACTTCTCTAAACATCAATGATCATTGTTACTCAAAATAACTTAGTTTGAAGTGTTAGAAAAATTACAATCTGTGTGGTGCAATAAAATGAGAGAAACTTGTCTGGAGCACAGGCATGTACACACTTTCTTTGCATTAATACAACTTACATTCTTGAATTTAATTATTTAACTTGATCAATAGACCCAGAGCCAAAGATGCAAACATGGCTGTCATTACTAGTTCATGTTTGCTAATTAAATTTGCAACAGTAAAATAAAATACAGAGAAAAGTCTAAATGCCAGCTGTGATAACTTGATTATGTAGAATGAAATGTTTTTAAATAACTTCAGAAATTAGCCATCACACTGTTCAAGCTCAAGACACTCTTTGTAATATCAAACAGTAAACATACTCTTTACGGTTTGTTATGGAAATAAGTGCATTAAATACCTTTCAATAATTCACATATCTGCATGACCATATCAGAAGATATACCTTTACCTTTGTAATCTGTGTTAATACATCAAATCATTTTTGGCTCGACAGAACAACCTTTTGAGGTGTTTGGGAATTTCTTTCATTTAGAACCCATATATGAGTGGATTAAACAAAGGATGATACAAGACTATTTGCAACATCATTACTGTAAACGTTGGGTTACAAGCCGCCACTACCTTCGGTCAGTGTCCCCGTTAGCTCCCCGCTGTAGCCAGCTGGGGCTCCTGCTAGCGCTCCGTTACTTCCCCGCTAACTTCCGCTAGCTCCCCGAAAACCACCGAAGGTAGCGGGACCAGGCTCGACACCCGACTTGGGCAGTAGCAGCAGCAGCAGCAGCGGCCGGTAGCAGCAGCAGCGCTAGCAGCGCTAGCTAGCTTTGCTCCTAGCTTGCTACAGCGGGGACACTGACCGGCCGTAGGAGCGGCTTGTAACCCGACGTTTACGGTATTAAGTGTGCCGTTTTGGGATAATCCAATCAGATTTCACATCTATGTCTCTATGGAAGCAGAGCGCTTCAAGCTGGCCTTTGCAGATTAAAGTACACGGAGAGTGGATGTTATCGTTGATTGTCATAGTCTTCAACCAATCAGATATTTAGTTTGACATGCTGGGCGTATTCTTTGACGTGCCAGCGCCAGCGTGCTGGCCTGGACGTATGATTGGTCAGTGGGCCAGCGTGACCATTAACATGCGCTGTGATTGGTCAGTGGGCCAGCGTGTTTCTGTCAACAGAAAGCTACCTTGCTGCAACAGAAGAGTTCAGGCTGAAACATAAGAGAAGTTATGACATGTTTAGTGTTTTGCTTGTTTTAACACTCAATGGCTGAAGGAGAAGGAGAAACGGACTTGGTGGCGGATTTACTTTACGCCTTTCTCATGAAGGGTTATGGGCAGTGGCGGCTGGTGGATTTTTTTTTTGGGTAGGGCCAGCCAATCAATTTCAGCAAACATCCCGTATGATTCAATGCAAAAAAAAAAAGTATCACGCATTACTACTTTGCAGTTAAATATTTAACATTTATTCCAACACTTTGACATAATAAGGACATCTTATTAATACAATTCAGTATGTGTGTGTGTGTGTGTGTATGTGTGTATATATATATATCTTCAAAATCTCATCTCATTTTTACATAATTTCTTAAATTCACCTTTTTAAAAAGTCACTTGCATATGATAGATACCCATGTGTTTTACATCTAAAATTGCAGAACAATCTCAGCTCTCTATATAATGAAGCACCATTAACATACGACACAAGTGTAAAGTGATAATATGGCCCTAAAGCTGAAACATTGACACTTTATTTTTGTAATTCTTCATATCTCTTGTGAAAACATATCTTTACTCATGTGGACGAACTGTGTTGGTGCTAGAAATTGTTTTACCAAAGGTCTTAGGTTCACAAAAGCAGTGGAATATATGAATAAAATGGAAGATACAGGTAAATAAAGGTCTAAACACAAATTTATTATAATATGGTGGAGATGTGCTCTGTGGCTGCTGTTGTGGCCGGCCGGTGGTGGAGATCGGTTTGCAGGGAAAGACGGACTGGGAGTCTGCATGTTGTCCACTGGACCCTGGTTGCTGTGACTCCTCTCTGTAAAATAAATTCACTACTAGTCAGTATATAGTGACAATATTTGATTTGCCCCGTTCACTCTAGACAGTAAAACGACTTCCGGCACAAGTTACGTGTTAACGTTGCTAAGCTAAGCTAACGTCAACAAACTAAGTTAGTTACAGTCTTACAAAAACGTCACTGAGATCCAACACTACTAGTGGTACTAAGTTCACTGAACGCAAGTTAACGGTGATATGGACAAAAGTTGATTGTGCACCGTTCAGTCTTAAACACGCAAGACAACATCCAACACTGCAGAAGCTATCTCATCGTTAGCTACCTCCCGTTAGCTTCCTGTTAGCAGCAGTGATAGCTTGCTACAGGTCACGTTACTAACAGAAATATGCTAATGCGAAGTTCAGTAAATACACTTACCCATCCCAAATGGATCCCTTTGCTTGACGTTGTCCACGTTGGACACGTAGTGAGCGGCCATCGTAAGCTTGGGCGATCGGTTTGTCCGTGTGGGAGAACGGTGCTCAGCCTCTCCATAAGCGCTGTAGCGACTGATCTGGGACCAGGAGTCTCTCCGCCATAGGTATTCTCTCAAACGGGTCTTGGAGGAGAGAATTGATCTCGTTAGGGTTGAGTCTTCTTGAAGAGTAGTGCTGGTGCTGGGCTTACTCATGACGTTAAAATGGCTGCGAGACAAGAGAAGCCGGCGAGAGCACAAGACAAGAACACGCGAGATGAGGACGAGAGACTAGCTGTGAACGCGCACCGGGGCCTGGCCCCGCAGAAGTTCTTTTGAGGCCGCGGATTGGATACATGATATGTCCATAATTTCATGTCTTTAATCAGTGATTGGCTAAACTGCGTATCAGACCCGTCTTTCTTGGGCCAAAATAACTTCGGCCCCGGCATGTGCACGCGCATTAGAGAGCAGCAGAGACCTACACTAGCAACAGAGCCAGGTGCATGAGCAGGAACACGGAGCAGGAAAAGCATATATTTTGCGCAGATATCCTATTTTACAAATATTACTGGGTACATTCCATAGCTCAAAAACACAAATATTGACAATTTGTATAATTTATTAATATTTTTTTATAATTAATAAAATTATTAAAAAAAAATATTTTTATTTTTTGGGTGGTTCAAGGTGGGTGGGGCCGGCCGCCACTGGTTATGGGCATGTTTGGCAGTGATGATCCTCACTGGCGTCCATGAAGCGCACCGATAAACTGAACAACCACGTCATTGAACTGTTTGGTAACAAAGAGAGGCGGATGGACTTTGTCTTTATTAAGTGAACAGCATCTGGTGAGTCAACTGCTTTTTCTGCTTTTTGTGTTGTTTTTTTTCACCCCGCTCGGCTCTCCGCTGGCACCCACCGCCGGCACCCACCTCCACAGAGCTAGCCGTGGAGGTGGTGGGAGAGCTGCTGCTGCTGCGAGGACCCTGTTTTACAGTGAGATGACTCGTGAAGGGGATTTGGGAATATTTCATGTGAATTGTGTACCGTATGTCTCTGCAACTGCTGTTAAATTTAGAATCGGAAAAATCCACATATCAGCTGCAAGGGTCAAAGTTGAGGAAAAAAAAAGAGTAGCTGCTTACAACCTGAATTTTACGGTAGTTAATATCATTCGTTCTGATCGGCTAGTGCTCTTGAGTGCGGTGTGTTAGTGCCGCAGTTTTGTTGGATTGTTTTGTCGTGTTTTGTTATAACTGTAAGCTATTATATTGAGTACTTGAACAGCTCTCTAGGAAGCAGTGTTCTGATGTATGTTTCTGGGGCTTTTATTGTGAAGGGAAAAACGGAAGGAGAGGAAATGTTGGAAGTGTGGAACGAGAATAAAAGTGGTTGCCGTCTTGTGCAAACTACGCAGCATCGTGTTGTTGTTTTATTAATAGAGTGAAGTATAGGCGCAAGATAAACCCTCGGCAACATAACTAAATGTGACTGGTTCTTGTTGATGTGAACTACATGCATCGTCCGTTAATGACGCAGCATCCCGTTATGCGCGTATTCATGTATACGATATCAGACGGCACAGAAGGCCCGCCACTGCTGACGTCATATGCACTCAAACAGGAGAAACTGATTAAAAGCGAAAGGTGGGGTAAACAGGTCTCTGCAGCTTTCTTCCTTACTTCTTTACAACTCTGATAGGTTATTATAAGTAGTTTTGTATATGTAAAAATTATGAAAAGTAAAGGAAGAATTGCAAGATCTAATAAAGTAACAATGCCGAAAATATTGATTATTCTTGTTCTTTCACATTGAAGTTCGTAAATTGCATTGTTGCAAAATATTCCTCTTAAAATAATGTTACACAGTTTTGTTTTAGCACTCGGTATTATTGGGAGAGCAATGTGACAAGCAGGCAGAAGCCAAGCACAAAACAGGAAAATACTCAGTGGTTTTTCTCATGATAGTTGGGTATTGTAGAGGTTTACATATCGACACATACCAGACTGGCCGGTAGTCGTTGAGGCAGGTGACTGCGGTCTTTTTCGGGAAAGGGACAATGGTGGTGGCTTTAAGGCAGGTGGGGACTGCAGCTTGTTGCAGGGAGAGGTTGAAGATATTAGTGAACACCCCTGCCAGCTGGTCGTCACAGGTCTTCCCTGATGCCCTTCTTCGGGTCCCTCCGGGCACTTTTGTAGGCTGGTATGTCACCAGACCTGAAAGCGGCGTCTCTTGCTCCAAGCAGTAGCTGCATGTTCCTGTCCAGCCAGTGTTTTTGATTTGGGAACACTTTGAAGGTTTTGGTGGTCATCACTGTCTCTGTGCAGAAGTGTAGGTAGGCTAGGACAGCCGAGGTGTACTCCTCCAGGTCAGCGCCCTGTGCAAACACTTCCCAGTCCGTGCTTTCAAAGCAGTCCTGTAGAAGTGAAGCAGCATCCTCGCGCCATACTTGAATGGTTTTGACGACTGGTCTTGTTTTGCGTATTATTGGTTTATATGATGGAGTCATTATCAGAGAGAGGTGGTCTGATAAGCCGAAGTGTGGAGATGGTGCAGCTTTGTATGCTGCTGAGATGTTGGTGTACACCTGGTCTAAAATATTCTTGTCTCTGGTGGGGAAGCTTACATTTCTATGGAACTTGGGCAGCACTGTTTTTAGTTCTGCGTGGTTGAAGTCTCCCGCCACAATCACAGCTCCCTCCGGATGAGCGTTTAGCTGGTTGCTAACAGTACTGTGTAGCTCCTCCAGAGCTAGCTTCACGTTAGCATGTGGTGGGATGTAAGCAGCAGTGATCAGGATGGCAGAAAGTTCCCTTGGCAAGTAGAACGGTCTGCATTTCACAGCCAGGTATTCTAGGTCCGGGGAGCGGTGTTTCCCAATGATGTCCGTAGCTGTACACCAGTCGTTGTTAACGTATATGCACACACCTCTCTGCAGTCCTGTCTCCTCGGTAAACCGTTCGACCCGCTAGCTCGATAGCTTCGTTGAGAATGGTACTGTCCAGCCAAGTCTCTGTGATTACCATCACACAGCTGCTCATGTTGTGCGACGTAATCCTTAGCCTCATTTCGTCGATCTTGTTGACGAGTGACCGGGATTTTGCCAGGAAAAGAGTTGGTCGGTTGGGGTTAGCTCGTAGCCTAGCCTGCAGGCCGCTCCTCTTGCCCCATTTCTGCCTTCTTTGCCGCCGAAGGCAACGTCTGAAGGCAACGTCCCCGGGCCCTCCCAGACGCAGGATCTCCGTTGGGATAGAGTCCAATGTTTCAGGGATGTGGACTTTACACTTTCCTCTAATGTCAGTGAGTTCAGCTCGCTCGTATTATATATTATGAGCCTCTGATGCACAAACAAGTACACACAAAACACACAGGACGAAAAAACTGCTATTGAACCGAGAGTGCCGAACCGCTGCGTACATGCACGCCGCCATCTAGCCTGTTTCAAGCCATCTATACGCTTGTTACATGAACAGTGTCCTTTCAAATTAAACTTAGCGTGGTTGACGTTACCTTGACCTACTAGCTGGCTCACGTCACTGGCAAGTGACAAACTGGGCCCCATTCCTCGTACATGGTTCAACAAAGTCAATCAAATGTCCTATTATCCAGCTTAAATTACTGCGATGATTGACATCAGGCTATCTCGGTTTCTCCAAGGCTGATTCGTGCTCAAACGGTCTCGTTAATTCGAACCAGACGTCAGTCATCTGGATAATTGCGCGTGCCCGTCTGCTTCAGAAGAAGAAAAAAATCGAACACAGAATTCATGATCTTCTAACGCTACAATGGTAAATGAACTCAAAGGACAAGCCACTTTTTTTCTCCGCTGACGAGCAGGAGATGATCATGAACGCATATGAGGAAGTCAAGACCTTAATCATGGCGAAGTCTAATGCTGCGTTCACACTAAAAACGTTGCGAATATTCACAACTTTTTTTCAACGCTTTTGATTTGAACACTGCTTAACACTGTCACCGCTGCGAAGGCTAGACATAAGCATGGCAAAATATTAAATGCGTCAGTGTTGGGGAAATGTATCGGCTAATTTTAAGTGTGTCATCGCCCCAATCAATCAGATTATATTTATTTAAATGTGCCTGCTGGCAGTAGTATACAAATTAATATATACTTATGAGGATATATGTACTGTATGTGCGTATATATCATGTACTATGTGTATATACATGTATGTGTAGATTACCATATAACTAGGAGTTTGAATATGTGTATGGGCGGATCAGTATGTTTGTGTTATTCATAATCAGAAATTCAATCAATTGAAGCTGTTATGATGTGGTGCATTCACAGACCCAAATGCAGCGACAGGACAGCCTTTCTTAGACCAGTGATTTATTGCATGGATGAGAACAGGAAAACAAGGTCCGGGTGCAGACAGTAACAGACAGCAAGCAGGTGGAATGTCAATTAGGGGCATGTACCCATGCTCCTACAAGCGGCTGACGAGAACGGCAGCAAACTGTCTGTTAAAACGGCTTTTTATCTTCATTGAAAAAAACTGTGCTTTTCATTGAAAAATAAGGACATTTCTAAGTGACCCCAAACTTTTGAACGGTAGTGTACATGTACAAGTTGAGAATGTTCCTGGATTTGGGTCGCGGCTTGTCATTAAGGGGCAGTGGGCGGGCCGTCAGGGCCTTCTAAGCCTTCTCTGTAGGCCTAAACAGAATCACAAAGTTATAGCTATTTTATAATGTAATTGTTTTTCACAAATACACTACATATGTTATAAATATTTTTTACATACGAGAGGCGGATGGACTTTGTCTTTATTAATAAGTGGACAGCATTTGGTGAGTGCACAGCTTGTTCTGCTTTTTGTGTTTGTTTTTCCCCCGCTTGGCTCTCCGCTGGCTCCCACCTCCATAGAGATAAGTTAGCTCGCGCCGCGAGCTCCCGAGCTAAGTTAGCTCGCGGCGTGGAGGTGTTGGGAGAGCGTCTGTTTTCCATCCCCACCTCGGGTGACATTTATATCACTTGTTTTTTTTTATTTTGTTCTATGTTGTGTGCACTTTATCCCGTTTGTTGCTGTAACCCTGTAAATGTACCCACTGCGGGACTAATACATTAATAACTTTTCTTATATCTTATCTTTCCATCTCGTATTAAATCGATCAGCAAAAGTCTTGAGATGTTTTTTTAGGATAAACCCTGTGATTTCTACTGACATATATACAGTATGTTATTTGGGTTATACAGTGGGAATTATAGGCTCAATTAAACAAAACAAACACAGAGCATAAATATAGTGTAATAACTGTCGGGGGAAATGAATACGATGCACTCTGAGTAATTATATAGCTTAGGAACTATGCTTTTTGTCAGATGTGTTTACTGGACACCTGTGTCTCTACTTGTCCATTGTTTACATTCTTTTACACAACTCAAAAGTGATCGATTACGGCTACAGAACCCTCTGTCCCATTCAGCTGAATGTACCATGACTTCTGTCTCTACTATGGCTCATGGTTGATGACTTGTAAACTCGTTATAATCTTTCTATATCTTATCCTGTAATATAGTATTAAAAGACTAACGTGCTTAAAGTACTGTTGATTTCTCACAAGGAAACTATACATTCATTTCCACCACAACATATTATTATTATTACATGAATATGTTTTTGAAAACAAACACTTTACTTATGTTTATTTACTGTTTGAGATATATTTCTATAATTCAGTCAAACTCAAGCACAAAGATGAAATAGATAAGGACTATATAATAATAGTAAACATGTTTTATTCAAGTTGTCAAGAGAGACAAGTGACAGAAAGGGACACACACTGTATTTTCAGATTAAAGATTGAATCATTATTGCAACATTTCATGACAAATCATTTAAACTAATGCCCACTGACAATAGTTTACTCTTTAAACATCTTAAATGTACATATTTAGGTCATGGAAATATATATTTTTTTAAAGGCATGACCCCAAAGCTTTATTCTAAACTCAGTTTTTGGACCTGCGTATATATTTCTGTGTAAGAACAGTGTGTGACAGAGTGTGACAGAGAAGAGAGACAGCGTCAATGCATCTGTGTGTTTCTGTGACAGAGGGATGGAGAGAGATGCAGGCTGTGATGAAGAGTGTTGTATAACATTATCCCCAATTCACATTTAAAGCACATAATCAGGATACTAGTCTTTATTCTTAGACTGCATAAGACCTGAAGGTTATCAGTATTTTTGGTCCTCTCCTGATTTCATAAGTTGTCAGGATTTACAAACTTGCATTTTAGATAAACAATACTAGTGTTTGTTCAAAAGAAAACACTACAGGCCACCATTTGAATGCATGTGCAAACATCCCAAGCTTATTGTTGAGGAGGTGCCCCTCATTGAAAGATGTCTCTTTCAAGCCTGTAAAGTAGGTATCTTTTCACCTGCCGATTATTTCCTCACATTGAGTGAGACCTTTCATATAACAGATAAACCAAACAAACAGCATTACACTCCTTTGTCTTTTTTTTCTTCTCTAAATCAAGGTACATTGAATTTATCTTGTAAACTTGCGTAAGAGAGAAAAGATTTAAATCCACCTCACACTGCAGTCAAACCAAACGGAGGAGAAGTAAGTACAGTTGCTGATCACAGTTTCACAACTACCTGATAGATATGATCAATACAAAGATCTTCAAATGAAAACATGTTTGCACACAATTTGTAAAATCCAGTGGCGGGCCGTGAGTTTTAGACCAAGGCCTTCAATGACGTGTCCACATCAGGTGCGGACTGAAAAAAAAAAAAAAAAAATGTATTGAACACGGCGCGCTCATACAGACTGTCATGTGTGACAGCAGACGCTCCCTCTGCTATACGGCCGATTTTGCACTATTACGGGCATGGAGGTCACACAGGGAGCTACTTTAACCTCATGAGCACCAAGCCCCCCACGCCTATTCTCAAAAAAAAAAAGAACAGTTTTTTTTAAACGTTTCCTTAATTATCTCCACAACCACATGGTTGTTTAACTTCATCTAAATTGCTACAATACGGTAACCCTTGTGAGAAGAGACATATGGTATATCAAAAACTATTTCCCCCTATTAGTTCAGCGGACGTTTCTGAGTCTTTGACGAGCGGACACTCCTCCGTGGAGACATCTGCAATCACGCAGATGCCTCCAACCTCGCCGTTGCTGCGTCGGACAATGCATGTTGTCCGACGCAAGCACAAGTCACATTTAGTTATAACAATGCACTGAAACACTGCAGTGCACACACACAAGACATCACCAGCGTAGCTTGTCAAACTAAAGATCTGATTTGTTGAAGTCCATGACAATCAACCACAGCGTCCACTCTCAGTGTACTTTAATCTGCAAAGGCTTAAACTGCTTTGCTGACATAGAGACACAGGAGAGAAACAATGTGATTTGGTGAAAGCTTCTCCTTCAAACCAGCTAAAGTGCTGCAGGCTGAAGGCTGAACAGAGGAAGACGGGATCTGTGCAATGAGAAAATAAACTGATAGGGAAGAATTATTATAATACATGTAGTGTATTTGTGAAAAACAGTAAATTAAAAAAAATATATAACTTTGTGATTCTGTTTAGGCCAGCAGTGAAGGCTTAGCAGGCCCTGACGGCCACCACTGGTAAAATCTGTGAAAGGCCCCTTGATAGGATGCTGGCAGGCTCCTCTTTCTAAACAGGAAAGAGAGAGTTGCATTAAGGTCTTTAGCTACAGTCACACAGTGCAACTAAAGACATGATGGAATCACAAAAAATAAAACAACCTTTCTATAATAGTCCACGAGTCCATCAACTCATTTTTACACAGGAGTCAGGCAACAGTTTTTCTAGAGTAGTAGTAGTTTTCGAAGTTTTCACTGTTGCATTGAAACAGTACACAGTGTAAAGACACACATATGATCTGAATGTAAAAGTGTTCACACAAAGGTTACTGTACCAAGACTTTTACATCGATTAATAAACAAAAGGTGACCAAGTACATTTCAGCCACCATGCAGTGTCTCTCTACAGCATGTTGGTCTGACATGAGCCAGGCTGCAGAATCTTAAGAGTAACAATGAGCTTGATAGCTTTTCTAAACCAGGGGTAAAAAAAGGCATAGATCACAGGGTTAAGACAGGAGTTGAAATAGAACAGACATATTACAAAGGCAGCAGATGTGACACTAAGTAAGGTGTCCTGGCCTGTAAGCAAAACACAATAATATGGGCAGAGGCACAATATAAACACAACAATAACAACACCAAGAGCTCTGGCTGCTTTCATTTCAGATCTTTTAGCAGTTACAGTCACTGAACTCTTGAGAGAGAAAGCTGTAACATGAGACCGCATGGCACGAGCCTGAGACACAGCCACCACAAACACTCTCATATACAGAACTATGATGACAGTGACGGGACCAATAAAAGTAAAAAATATATCTGCAAGTCCAGCAATGTAGTTAATGACAACAATGCACTCTCCAATGCAGGAATTATACCTGCCTGGCTGTTCCAGGTCATCCTTCAGCAGCAGACTGCTTAGGAAAAAAGAACATATCCAACACAGACAAACACAGACTTGAACTCTTTTTGATGTGACTTTGTTGAGATAATGTAGAGGCTCACAAATAGCCACATATCGGTCAACTGATATGAGCACCATGGTTCCTATAGAGGCACCGGGAATAATGTATGCTAGATACTGATACAGAATACACATGAGGTCACCGAGCAACCAGCAGCCGTCTATGAGCATAATTTGAAACAACAGGATGAAGCCCACAAGGAAATCTGAAACAGCAAGAGAGAGGAGGAGGAGGTTGGTGGGTGTGTGGAGCTGCCTGGAGAGATAAGAGAACAACATGCTGATCATTTTTAGTAGCATCAATTGTGATAAGAGACAAAAGCAAAGACTGAAACACAAAACATATTTCCCTGAAATGTCTAAGATCTGATATTTTGTTTTGTTCTAACAATTTATTTCTGTACAGATGCCAGTTTTATAAATTAATAAAACACATGAATACCTGAAGTGGGAGATGGAGATGATGACCAGCAGGTTGAGAGTCACAGTGAGCAGAGAGATGGAGGACAGTACAATGTAAATGAGCATAGATACAGAGTAAGGACGCATGATCTTCCTGCAGGAGGAGTTGAGGAGTTGTGGAAAGCAAAGTTCAGCTTCAAGGGTTTCCATTCTCAGGAAGCGGAGACAAGATGCTGCTGAGCTCGTCATACAACTGATTAATCTCTTTTCTTCATCAACGTCCCTCCTTCTTTCTTTACTCTGGTGAAAACTTTCTTTCAGTGGGAGTGACTGATCTCCCCCTTGACTGTTTCATCTATCTTCATTGGGCTTTCCCTTGTATTTCACCTCCTCCTGCTCTTGTTTCCATGTTTTTCTCAACAATTACAACAAAAAGTTGCCTTTTTAGGACAATTGTGACCAAGACAAGAAGAAGGGAGAGTAAAGCTTGTGGTTACTATTATGCCATGAACCTGGATAAGCTATAGATGTATGCTTTTTTTCAAACTTGTTGCAGGTTTATACAGTCCAGACCTACCAGAAGGCTACTAACTTTGCCTGTGGTGACGTGACAAATTAAGTTTGTGTGGTTCTCACCTCCCCGACCAGTTCAGATATATTCAGCATGATAGACATGTGGAATAAGGCCTTGATGCCCTGGCGAGCCTCCCGGCTCACATCTTTAAACAGTTCATGCATAACGCTGAAGCACCGTGTGGAAGTGCTAAGCCAACACATATTTGACTCTTACCTTGGGTTTTTATTGGAGAGCTCCAAAAACAGTTAGCGAGTTGAAATCTAGTGCTTAAGTTGTGCAGTGTGGCTTAGGCAGTAGTTGAAACCCTAATTTCTCATACAGAAGCTAAAGTGTGCATTGGTATCAGATGCTGAGGAACACTGACCAAGAATCTGTATTTGACAAATTGGGAGTGAGAACGGGTTTGCTCCCTCATTGTCCTTTTATGTGATTCTGCTGTAACTTGGTTTTTCTAATGACTCGTCTCTCCAAGCCGAGTCTGGAGGTTCTGTTTGTTCTTTAAGTCTGCCGGCATACTTCCTCCAAGCTTTCCTGTATACATACTTTAATTTAAAAAAATGTTTGGGGTATTACTTCCATATAGATGCCAATATCGATAACCCAAACAGGATCTGTCGCTACTACTTTAGGAATTGATGTGCTCACCCTGTAGGCCTAATCTCGAGTTAAAACCAGTGAATACCAGCTGCCTTTAGTGTGCTGCGGTGCTCGTTTACTGTAAAAGTGCATCGTTCTATCACGTGTTGGAGTGGAGCAGCCGTGAATGGTTTATGTGGCAATTCCACGAGGCCTTTGAATGAAGAGATGGTTACTGGACCCTGGTCTACTGGGTAAGATGTCCAACACATTATGTAACTGGCTACTTCTCTTTTGAATGAAAGGTTTTAAGATATACTGGAGTTTAAGTATTAAGTTGCTGAACAGTCTTATTCTGTTTGTTGTCCCACAGCTGTGAGATGTTGTATGATGACGCTGCCGACAGTACAATCAACTGCAACACCACGACTAAATGGTAAACACAGATTAAACTCTCTTTTGTTTTTGTGGCACGCTTCACCACATTTAGCATTTGCCGGCGTCTTCTACACTTTGTGTATTTTGTTTATTCTCGTATGTTCCTTGGTGTCCTTTATGACTGAACTTCCATGCCCCATTTTCACTGGAACAGTAATCTCCTGAAGCAGGCTCCATTCACTGCTTGCAATAAGCATATCAACCTAGAGCCCTTCATAACTGCCTGCACAAACACTTTGTGCAAATATCCTGCAGTGGATGGTCTCAAGTGCCAGTTCCTGGAGGCCTACGCCAAGGCCTGCCACCACCACAGCAATGTCACGATGGAGAGCTGGAGGACAAAGACCAATTGGAGGACAAAGACAAATTGCAGGGAATCTTATCAAGTCATGTGTACTTAAAAAGTGGCAGATTTCTTTGTCTGATACCAGTCAGTTTCATGGATTGGTAACGGGACCGGCCCTGACCTGGTCAGAACTTAGTGGGAGCGCCTACTCCTTACACCAGCCGTGTAAGGAGGGCCCGTTTTAGAACCCTGAGGTTTCCCTCTCAATTTGCTTTCCATTACAATTTATAGAGACAATGACGAATGTTAAAAACCCCATTCGTTCAGTTTTTCCCCGTGGCTTACCTATTTCATTGAGCCACGGTGATCCACCGAACTGTTTCCTCTAACAGGAAAGGAGGTTGAATCGTTTTATACACAGTGCAACCCAAACGATTACTTACATTTGTCTGGATCTGGAAACGAGGCAGGATCGTGCTGGATTGTGTTCCCTGGTCAATGACCTCGGCCCGGTGTTACCTTCTTCGTCTCGAAAAACCTGAAAGTTATCTTATTCCATTGAGTAGAGTTCTACACTCTTATTTTAGAGTATACATTTTATTTCAACAAGAGTTATTATACACACAGTACCATAACTGAGTCGTTTTCTTTACTTGGAGATTTTCCCCGCAGTAGCTAAGAGTCAGTTCACCAATATCATATGTTTAAAAAGCTACAAGTGTAAAAAGTCACATTTGTAATTCATCAACCGCTTCTTTTTTGTCTTGGAGGTGTTCCCCGCAGCGCTTAGAAGCAGTTACCAGTAATTACAATATGGGAAAGTCCATACCACTCTGTTTGATTTCTTAAACTGAGTGGTTCCTTCTCAGGGACAGAGCCCAAGAGGAACTGAAGAAGTGCGCAGTTATCACAGTATATATAGGCAAGTGCGTGGGAAGATCTCTATCGAGACATAGTGGAAGTAACAGGTGCGTGTGATTACAATATGCTTTGACCTTGGTCACACGCTCAATAGCGTTTTTGTGGTTACAGCTGCAAAAGCTACTCAAGGTCAACGATAAACAGCAGGACCATATTTAGACCTGTCTTCCGTATATAACAAGATACCATCTACTATGACCATATATAAATGTCATAAAAATGTCATAAAAAAACAGGAATGTACTACAGCGTATTTAAGCGTGATAGAAGACAATTTCACTCAAAACAATTAGTATAATGCAGCATGATAAAAAAGACAATTTCACTCAAAACAATTTAGTTCTATTTCATCCTTACTGACCGCCAGAGGCAGTGTTTCACACTGGATATGTTCAATATCGCGCTTGCACAGTTCGAGTAATTATAACAACAAAGTCACGTGTGTGACCTCGGGTGACCCCCAGCCGGGTATAACTTACCGCGTCATCCCGAGCTCGGTTCTTTTTCATCTTCTCGCTGCGCAGGCTAACTAGTTTGTTAGCATCAGCTTTGGCTGAACTTGTGTAGAAGAAAGCTCGTCGCCTGTAGCCTTGTGACCTCCGGTCGGAGTTGCGGGTCTCTCGCCCTCCAAAGGCTGCGACAGCTAGAACCTCCTAGGAGGAGACTGTGCGCTTCTACGTCCGGACCATCGAGCCGGACGGCGTACCTATTTTCGGTCATCACCAGGTCGGCTATCTTCACACCGTGAAGCAACACCGGGTGAGATCGACTAATATTGTGTCTGCAACAGCAGATTCCACGGGCGCTCTCGCTCCTGCTAACTAAGTGGAGCGCTAACGGAAGCGCGCCGCCCGGCGTGGCTACATCGCTACCGCCGCGGCCGGCTTTCTGTGAGCAGCGTCCCGGTCAGGCTGACTGAGGGGACGCTAACGAGAGCGACGTCGGTAAACATTGCGGCTGTGGTAGGTAGCGTAGCGTTGCTACTCGGGCTAACTGAGAGCCACGCTAGGTGGGACGCTACCGAGGTTACGTCGATGACGGTAGACTGACAGCGTGTACATCAACGTCGGTAAACATCGCGGCTGTTATAGGAGTACGTCGATGACAGTACTAACAGCGATTGACGGTACTGACAGCGTGTAGCTGCTGATACAGCAGCTACTAGACTAGCACAGCTACTAGACTAGCCATAGCTACTAGTGAGGAGAGTTTCCTAGACGTGCTCCCCTCTCACTAGACAGACCGTGTCTGACCTGTTTCCACAGGACTGGTCTCCACAGCAGTACAGTGCTCTCACTGAAGCTACTGCTAGGACACCAATGATCGCAGCTACTATACTAGCACAGCTACTATAGTCACAGCTACGCTACTAAGGGAGGAGAGTTTCCTTGCTCCCCTCTCACTGGACAGACCGTGTCTGACCCGTTTCCAAAGGACTGGTCTCCACAGTAGCGCAGTGCTCCCGTGTAGCTTACCGCTTGGACACCAATGACCACAGCTACTGTACTGGTGGGGAGAGTGCCCTCGCTTCCCCCCACTAGACAGACTGTGCCCGTCCTGTCGCCACAGGACCAGCGTCCACAGTGGCGCAGTGCTCCCGCTGTAGCTGACTGCTAGGACGCCAAGAGTCACAGCTACTGTACTGGTGAAGAGAGTGTTCTCGCTCCCCCTAACTAAGTCAGGCTGTGCCTGTCCTGTCGCCACGGGACCAGCCTCCACAGTAGCACAGTGCTCCCGCTGTAGCTGACTGCTAGGAAGCCAAGAGCCACAGCGACTGTACTGGTGAAGAGTGTCCTCGCTCCCCCCCACTAGACAGCCTGTGCCTGTCCCGTCGCCACAGGACCGGCCTCCACAGTAGCACAGCGCTCAGGCGCTGTAGCTGACTGCTAGGACGCCAGGAATCACAGTTGCCGTACTGGTGAAGAGTGTTCTCGCTCCCCCTAACCAAGAGCCACAGCTACTGTACTGGTGAAGAGAGTGCCCTCGCTCCCCTAACTAGGTCAGGCTGTGCCTGTCCCGTCGCAGAGGGACCGGCCTCCACAGTAGCACAGTGCTCCCGCTGTAGCTGACTGCTAGGACGCCAGGAGCCACAGCGACTGTACTGGTGAGGAGGGTGCCCTCGCTCCCTCCCACTAAACAGACTGTGCCTGTCCTGTTGCCACAGGACCAGTCTCCACAGAGGACAGCAGGAATCACAGCTACTGTACTAGTGAAGAGAGTGCTCTCGCTAGACAGACTGTGCCTGGCCTGTTGCCACGTGACCGGTTCCCCACTAGCCCAGTGCTCTCGCTGAAGCTTACTGGTAGGACACCGAGGATCACAGCTACTGGACTAGTGAAGAGAGCGCTGCGCTCCCCTCTCCTAGACAGACTGTGCCGGCCTGTTTCCACAGTAGCACAGTGCTCCTGCTGAGGCTTACCGGTAGGCCAGGAATCACAGCTACCGCACTAGCGAAGAGAGCCGTACTAGCAGAGAGTGCTTTATGAAGAGATAGAAGCGCTCCCTTCACGCTAGACGGACTGTGTCTGACCTGTTTCCACAGGACTTGTTTCAACAGTAGCAGAGTGTTCTCGCTTGGCTTACTGCTAGGACACCAGTAATTACCGCTACAATACTAGGGAGGAGAGTGTCCTCACTCCCTATCTCTTACTGTTCCCTGCCCCTTCTCTAGCAAGTCAGCAGAGCGCCCCGCTCAGACGGACTTGGTAATCCACATCGATTAGCGGGGCAGGGTCCCCTCAGACTCAGGCTTAGGTTTAACCTTGCCGGCTGTGGGACCTGTGCGGCTCCTCTCCAGCCTAAAGACGGCCATGACCCTTGGCCTCGAGCCCGGGGGAGGGTCTCTCGCCTTCCGACATAGTGCGGAGAGGACTGAGGCATCAGACCCATCCGCGCCTGAGCCGGTCCCAGAGAAGGACATTATGTCACTGGCAGTGTCCGCCAATTTCTTACTGAGTACAGTGGCGAGCGGCCCTCCCATGCTTCCGGGCCTGGTTCCCGTTCCTCGGGCCATACCCCTTCGGCAGGAGCAGTCGACGACTCTAGGGGTCTGTCATCCGCAGGGCGCTGGCAATGCCTTCTTCAGGCACATTCCCACCCCTGCCACCTTTTCTGTCCCTCCCTCTGAGGGAGCTGCACGCATGCGGGGGAGACACCAGAGGTGCGATCTCTTACGGCAGATGGCCGAACCCTGGCATCCATAGAGGACGCGGCAAAAAGGGGGCCTTGAGGCCAGCCATCGAGCCGACTATTGCGTCTCGCACATTTGAGGCCAGCGGTCGGGTACCCTTGACCCCCAAGGTCGGGTCGCAGCCGACCTGCTTTCCCAGGCTTACAAGATGGCAGCAGGGGCTCCAGGTCGGCCCCCAGCTCACCCCAATAGCCACCAGTTGCCTCAGCGTCTCGCTGAGAGGCAGAGCTGCTCCCAAACGCGACTCTTCCAGCGCGTGCCCCCCAGACAACCTTCGAACCGAGGCACTAACGGTCGGGGACTGAGGTCCTTGGGCCGCCTGTAGGTCACTTCTCCCAGCGGCAGGTGGAAGCAGCTACTGGGCACCTCACACTCCGGACCCCTGGGTTGTTTCAAGGGAGGCCTAACCCAGGGGCACAGGCCACAGCCCGGGGCCACAGCCCGGGGGGTTCTACTTAACCTACTGGGCGGCAGACTGCGCCCAGTCCTAGGTCGGAGGGAACTCAACAAGTCCTGGGGTCTTGCCATTCATAGGCTGAGCACAGCAGGCGCCCTTCGTGCTGTCTCCAGAGGAGACTGGTTCACATCTGTCGACTTGAAGGATGCCTATTTTTAGGTGGCCCATTGTGCTTAGCCACAGGTGGTTCCTTCATTGGCCTGTCAAGGCCGTTATCTTGGTTCAGGGTGCTTCCGTTCGGACTCTCCCTCTACCCACAAGTATTCACAGAAGGGGTCACTGCTGCTCCCCCCCCCCCCCCCCCCCCCCTTTAATCACAGGGTGCGAGGATACTGCCGTACCCAGACGATTTACTAATCCGTGGAATTCCAGTTTCAGGCTGCACAGAACACTGCTCGCCTCATCTCTTAGGTGGCCCTGTGGGGTCTCAAGGTGAACACAGGGAGGAGCTCTCTGAGCCCTTCTTAGAGCATAACCTTCATTGGTGTAGCTCTGGATACAGCCACTGTGAGGGCCTGTCCGTTGCCCCAGTGTGTGGACGACACGGGCGGTTGCCCTACATCCTCTTTCTTTGCCTATTGGGCAAATTGACGAACGGCCTTAGCTGTCGTTCCTTTGGGCTTGCTGTCGCTGCGCCCCTTTGCAGAATTGTCTGAACAGCATTTGCCTTATCGCTCTATCCCCGTGGAGGGAGAGAGCATACCGGTCAAGGAGTAGCCCCATTGGCGTGGTTCCATCCCGTCGGGAAGGGGTCACATCAGACGCCTGCCCTTCGGGGCAGTGTGGCAGAACAAGACTGCTCGGGGGAGGGGGTCCGCTCAGGACCTCATTGAGCAGGTCAAGGTCACCTAGCGCTCAAACATTTCCTTCCATACTTGAGAGGAAAAACAGGTACTTCGGTCGGACAACACCTCGACCGTGTTCCACTGGTTCTCATTAAGGGAGAGGACCAGTCCTCTGGGTCAATATGCCCTGGCTCACATGTGGCCAGAGGGCTTTCTTTATGCTTTCCCCCCATTTTCCTCTGATCTGCCAAAGCTCCTCAGTGTTATTCAAGGGGGCCACAGACTAGTGCTGGTTGCCCCATTATGGCCAGCCAGGACTTGGTTTCCCCTGTTGCAGACTCTGCTGCGGGAGGCCATGGCGCCTCCCTCATAGGAGAAACCTCCTATTGCAGCTAGGTGGTCGGATCTAGCATTCCGATCCCAGCCGCCGTCAACGAGGGGCCCGAGCGGCCACCGAGCGGCTGCACAGAGCCAGTCAGGAGGACTATTCTGAAGGCCAGAGCGCCATCTACCCGTCTACAGGACGAGGACTCCGCACAGTACAGTGCCCCGTGCCTACTGTACTAGAGTTTCTGCAGTCCCTCCTAGAGGAGGGTCAGTCTCCCTCTACCCTGAGGAGGTACATAGCTGCTATTTCAGGGCAGCATGCTGAGGTCGACAATGACAGGGTACTGAGCCACAGGCTGTTGTCCCTCTCCTTAGACGGGGCGCAGCGGCTGCACCCTTCGAGCGCCCCGAAGGCTCCTCAGGGGACTTGTCCGTCGTAATGGACGCCCTATGTTCGCCTCTTGCAACCGAGGCAGAGGCTGAGATGTCTGTCGGCAAGGACTGCTTTTTTTTCTCCTTCTTGCCATCACTTCGGCAGGCGAGTAGGCAAGCCACACGCCCTGTTGGTGAGCGAATCCTGTCTGAGGTGGAACTCAAGACAGGCCTGATGTGGCCTAATGCAGCGTTTTCCCCCAGGGGTGGGGAAACGCTGGTATCTCAACCAGCCAATCCAGCTGACAGTCAGAGCTTCTGTGCCCGGTGCGGGTCCTCGAAACCTAGGTCAAAGCCACCGCATGCATACGGCGGTCGGGCCAGTTTAGTGGTCCTAGGAGAGACCTAAGAAGGGCTGTGCCCTTTCGAAACAGCGCCTGTCCCACTGAATAGTGGGGACCGGGGCCTGTGCATACAGAGCGAACGGCCGTGCTCGGACATCCATTCTACCAGGATTGTCACCACATCAGGGGCAACCTTGAGAGGTTTGCCCATGCAGGATACATGTGCTGCAGCCTTAGGGGCATTACCCAGCACTTCTAACAGAGACTTGAGTGAACGTTGCCACCCCTCACCCACTGGGTGTGGTTCTTGGCCCAAATTCCTCTGCTTGAGCATATGAGGTAGTTCCTGTGGGATTCCTCGTGACTTTGTTGGTATAAGTCATCCAGTGTGAAACACTGCCTCTGGCGGTCAGTAAGGATGAAATAGAACTAAAGTTACAAAGGTAACTACGGTTCTATAAATCCTGGATGACCGCCAGAGTTCTTGGTCACTCGGAATCTCGTGATTTCGCGAGAAGATTCCGCAGAACCGAGCTCGGGATGACGCGGTAAGTTATACCCGGCTGGGGGTCACCCGAGGTCACACACGTGACTTTGTTGTTATAATTATATATATTGAACATATCCAGTGTGAAACACTGCCTCTGGCGGTCATCCAGGATTCATAGAACCGTAGTTACCTTCGTAACTTTCGTTATAATGCATCGTGATAAAGGACAATTTCACTCAAAACTTTTAGTTATAATGCAGCATGATGGAAGACAATTTCACTCAAAGCAATATAGTTATAATGCATATGTAGTTATAATGCATAAAGAAAAAATTTAAAGAACTCAGAAAAGAAAAGATAAAGAACTTGTATTTTACATAACCCAATCCTCAAGAGATTAATTGTATTAAAACTGTAAAACATTGTTTTCTTGATGTGCATTTGCAGCTGCTGTCCCTCAGGCCTTCTGTAAGGACAGGTTCTGCAGTGCTCATGAGTTCTGTGGTGAGCTCAACGTTGGTGAACCCAGCTGCCTCTGTCGAGCCATTTTTGCCTCCAAGTACAGATCAACGGACACTTTTGGTGAGTCAGCTATGACACAAGAAAGTCACTGTCTCAAGTGCCACTTCATTATAGGCTTGAGGGATTTCTCAAAGGGAGAGTCGGTTCAGATTTATGGACTTTTATGAAAGATTTAGAAGCATTTGTTTATTGCTGCCTTAAACATTTTTTAAGCTTTATTAATATACGAATTTGCATTATTATTTGCTGTATATAATAACATTCAGATTTAGTGGGAGAGAGAGAGACAATTTACAAATGGACAAAAGAGTCCTTTAAAAAACTTTGAATTGACCTAAAATATGTTTTTCAAAGTTGGATTTATGATTGCCTCTTCCTGCTCTGTGCTGATGTATGTCATTTGGAAAAAGCTGAAGGAATACAATGTTTTGTAACGGGTGTTCAGGTGAGCCAACGGTCTGCCAGCAGAGTTCTAGTTCGGTAATTCTGGCTAATTGTCTATTGGAGGACAAGAGCATCGATTATTCTGTTTTACACCTTAATTCCTCACAAACAGCTGTTCTTTCAATTAGGACAAGCAAGAAAGGGATGCAGGCCTCCAAGTCCCCAGTGCACCAATTAGAGCATGGCATGTAGAAAAATGCACATCCAGTTAACTCCCTAAAACCTGTGATTTAAAGGGAAAAGTAAAAAGTTAATGATTGTGCTACCACAACAATGAGACATTACATACACTTGAACAATACACAGTGGCATATATATGACTAGTTGTTGTTGTTTGCAGTCTTGACGGCTTGACATCCTCCTTCTCTTTTTTTTTACAGTAGAAGTTTACTTGTCTCAAAAGAAATGCCATACAGACAAAGGGCAAACTCCAAAATCTAACCAAAACACTTCTAGATTGAGTTTTGGCAGGGACCCCCAAGACAAAATATCTAGAGCCTTAAAAGAGCTTAAGCCAGCCCCACTACCGCCATTGCTAAAAGAACATATGTGCTCAGCAAACTTACCCTGAGTGAGCAAAGGGAAAGAAAAGAAGCACACCACCATGTTCAATTGTTTATAAGAGTAGGCAACTGAAGTGAAAGAGACGAGTGAAAGTCTGGCTCGAGTCGTGACAGATGACCAGAGGATGGAAATGAACCGACAACCCAAAGAACTTAGAAAACATACAAACCAACAATATTTTTTGTTTCTGCCCTTCAGTCCATTTTTTTTATTTGTCTGACGTTTTGGAGAAGACACACCTGTATTATAAAGGGTTTAACAACTAACCACGACTTGGATTTGGTTATCTTCCTACAGGTTTCCATGGAGAATCGGGCTGACCAACGAGCTCAAGACTCAAAATGATTCCTGCTTTGCGCTGATGAAGAGTCTGGGATCAGTTATCATTGCTGTGAATCTATCCCAGCACATGTAATCATAAAAAACAAACTGATCTTTATCTAGCCTTAAATTAGTTTGGTCATGTTTCTGCTTCTGGGGTTGATTCACCTGAGATGGTGAAGATGGTTGCTTCAGCATTGGAGAGGTACGCATTGATTAGCAGCACCTGATGCAGGCCTCACCTTTACCTGAATCCATTTGGAGAGGGAGGGTGACACCATGTGTTGTAGAGCTTTGTTGTGATTGTTAGAACCCAAAAAGGACCCAACTGGACATTCTTCTGACCAGGTTTGGACCAAATTGCAAGGTCCTGCAACCAATGAGGGAATAATTGAATTTAAAATGTACAACCTTCGGTCTGGAGCCTCAAGAAAACAAAAACATGCTGAATGTTTTAGCTACTTTTATTATGATAGTGTATCAGCAATAAAAAAAAAAGTATCTGAATATTACATGAGTTTTTTGTTTTTGTCATAAACAATTGTAACTCCATCACAGGCCTTATTCCCTGCCGCATTTTAAGGGTATTTATGCTCAATGTAAGATTAGAGATGGGATTTGTTGCTGCTATTAGCTTTGGGGGAGCGTGTTTCACCAGCTCTATTGTCATGGCGCTGAAACTAGCAGAGTAAGCAGCACTCCTGTGTTGGTATGGACATTCAAATGTGAAAGCGAAAACTCAATCGAGTACGATAGATTTTGCATTAAAAAACATTTGATGTGGTTAAAGCCGTGATGTCTATCAGTCTGTATTTATCTATTAATGAATAAGAGGGATTCTTACTGTGAGTATCCCTGCAGTACTATGAGTATCCCTGCAGTACTATGAGTATCCCTGCAGTACTATGAGTATCCCTGCAGTACTATGAGTATTCCTGCAGTACTATGAGTATCCCTGCAGTACTATGAGTATCCCTGCAGTACTATGAGTATCCCTGCAGTACTATGAGTATCCCTGCAGTACTATGAGTGTCCCTGCAGTACTATGAGTATCCCTGCAGTACTATGAGTATTCCTGCAGTACTATGAGTATCCCTGCAGTACTATGAGTATCCCTGCAGTACTATGAGTATCCCTGCAGTACTATGAGTATTCCTGCAGTACTATGAGTATTCCTGCAGTACTATGAGTATCCCTGCAGTACTATGAGTATCCCTGCAGTACTATGAGTATTCCTGCAGTACTATGAGTATTCCTGCAGTACTATGAGTATCCCTGCAGTACTATGAGTATCCCTGCAGTACTATGAGTATTCCTGCAGTACTATGAGTATCCCTGCAGTACTATGAGTATCCCTGCAGTACTATGAGTATCCCTGCAGTACTATGAGTATTCCTGCAGTACTATGAGTATCCCTGCAGTACTATGAGTATCCCTGCAGTACTATGAGTATCCCTGCAGTACTATGAGTATCCCTGCAGTACTATGAGTATCCCTGCAGTACTATGAGTATCCCTGCAGTACTATGAGTATCACTCTACAAAATAAACTGAATTGAATCACTGCAGTACGGTGAGTATCCCTGCAGTACTGTGTGCAGTATAGTGAGTTTCCTTGCAGTAGTGTAAATATTCCTGCAGTACAGTGAGTATTATTGCAGGACTGTGTACTACAGTAAGTAATCCTGCAATACAGTGAGCACAATTCCTTCTTTGGCGAGTGTTGGGTCAACCTTACAGGGCCTGTTGATCTACTGTAATATTCCCTTTACTGTCATCACAGTTCTGTATATGAACGTATTGTTGCGATCCCACACTGGAGCTGAATGTAAGTGTCATCAATGCTCACATAATAATAACAATTTTAAGCTCTTAATCAAAGAATAATAAATGTGACAATGTCATCTGCCATCTGCATGCTGACACGTGTGTGTGTGTGTGTTTGTTGTCGTTGTTATGGACACAACAACACCTGCTTTCATTAGTGGCACATGATGACATCATTGCAATCAGAGGTGTGACTGAGATCTACAACGAGCTCTCACTGCAACTCTTGATGCAGCCGTTGCTAAGTAGACCAACAGTTCAAAGTAAACAGAGGTTGTTGTGGTTTTTAACAAAGATAATTTCTTTTTAATGACTAAACTTGTGTACATGTATTAATTCATACATGTATCCATAAGAATATAAATTGTAGATTATGTGATATACAGAATGAGCCCTGTAGTACAGAACGAGATCAGACGCTGCCCTTAAGAACAACATCTATTTTATTTTCATATATATATATATATATATATATATATATATGTATATCATTTGAATGAATCTGTACAACAAGGAGATCTCGCCACATGAGTCATTTTGATCTGTACATACTTGGTGTTTATGCATAACATAAATGTGTTATTTTTTGATCCGACTAATTGATCACCCTCCATATGATTCTCATATTAACAGTAAAAAAAAGTATTTCAAGCATTTTACTCTGAAGATCTTCAAAATACTTCATGGAACTAGTCAAATGACATTGTTTATTACAGTTTTCCTGTTTTTGAAATGTCATGTGTTTGTTGTGTTACAAATGAGCTACAACTGAATTGTGTTGTTTATCTCTGTGTTGCACAATACCACGCTGCAGCTGAATGTAAGAGTAATCAATGTTGACGTGATCATATAAATCAGTAACACCTCACACAGACTGTAAGATATTCAAACTATGTTTAATGAAAAGCATCTGTTTGCATTTAAAGTTATACGGTAGTTTCCAGCCATGTCATTGTTTTAGGACAGGGGTCGGCAACCTTTCCTATAAAAAGATCAATTTTTCCCTATTTTAAAATAAAATGTGTCCTTTAGTAAAACCTATTTGATATCACAGCTTATAAAGTTGTTTATATAGTGATATCATATATACAAAAACTATAGTTGGTTGTATTTATGAAATGATAGAACAATAATAAAGACAATGTTTGCCATTGTATTGTTATTTTACCTGTTATAACAATATCAAACCCTTATGAAGAGGAGAAAAATAAATAAAAATAAACAGTGCACATGTCAACGTGACCTTTAGCAGGTGTGATACCTGTCCTTCACACTGTGCACATGTCAACGTGACCTTTAGCAGGTGTGATACCTGTCCTTCACACAGTGCACATGTCAACGTGACCTTTAGCGAGACGCTGGACCCCCAGCTGCTCCCCGGGGGCTTCACAGCAGCCCACTGCTCCTAGTATGCTAAGGATGGTTTAAATGCAATCATTCATTATTTAAATACAAATAAATAGGCCATGTCTACAGTGCTACGTTTCCATTTTAAAACACATATATTTTGCTATGTTTAGAGTACAGATTTAGACTAGAGCACCACAAACAGAATAGTTTGGAAACGCTCCAGAGGACGAATACGTTTTCACTAACGGGCGCCTCACTGTCTCATGAGCTGCTACTGAACTTGAGTTTGGAGACTTGATCCAAAGTATATTTACTTATAGCAGTTGAGAAATCGTTCTTTTTCTGCAGCTTGATACATTTCAGCAAATGATGTGTGCTTGTAATGGAAGTGTCTTTCAACATTACAACATGTGTTGTTTGCATACAAGTCAGCCAGCATCGTTGGCAGTGAAACAAAATAATATTACTTTTTTGTTTTCAGTGACACAGTATCACCTGAAACCTCAAAGGTGTTCCCTCTACACAAATTGTCCACTGTGCAAAAAATTAATTGTATGTATTTTCTTACTTTTTGTCAAAGCCTCAGGGAGCCGCAACAGAGGGGCTGAAGCCCTGGAGCCGCGGGTTGCCGACCCTGTTTTAGGAGATCTACCGTGATACAAAATCAGCACTTACAAAGTACTAAGGCATTTTTGTTCAGATTTGTTGTTCAGATGTGTAAATATCAGTCTATATGTTACTGGTTAAGAGTAAATCAAGATGACACAGAAAAACATGAAAAGCTTTCAGGTCCGCCTATAAAAAAAATCACTTTCAGGATGATTATTTCTTTGAAATGATGCAGCTGTAAGGTCCAACTCTAACCCAAATCATAGCTCAATATGTGAACATTCACTAACCCAAATCATAGCACAATATGTGAACATTCTCCAACCCAAATCATAGCACAATATGTGAACATTCACTAACCCAAATCATAGCACAATATGTGAACATTCTCTAACCCAAATCATAGCACAATATGTGAACATTCACTAACCCAAATCATAGCTCAATATGTGAACATTCTCTCTGCAAAGGTTGACTTTGATAAAGTGAAGCAGAACAAAGTTAGAAAGGGTTTAGAACAGAGAACATTCAGGCGAGGTCTGCAAAATTTGCATTGGGGCACATTTGCGCACATATGTGACATTTGTTTTTTCTCATGTACCAAACCATATAGTTCACTTGTATATTACTTATGGTGTTCAATACATCCAAATACAGCAGTTTGGGGCTTTTTTCTCTCATAAAACAAGCTTTGATTTACAGTTTTATATAACAATCGCTCAGTCTGCCCCCCGAGGGGGGGATTGGTTTTTAAAAGGCATGTCGATAGGATGGGGGTTAAATGATTTTAAACTTTAAAATTATAACAATTAGTTTTGTTTTAAATCAGTACAGTGAGTATTATTGCAGTACTGTGTGTAGTACAGTAAGTCCTCCTGAAATACAGTGAGCATAATTCCTTCTTTTGTCAGTGTTCGGTCAACATTACAGGGCCTGTTGATCTACTTATCAACTTTAATATTCCTTTACTGTCCTCACAGTTCTATACATGAATGCATTTGTGATCCCACACTGGCTCTGAATGTAAGTGTCATCAATGCTCACATGATAATAATAATGTTAAGCTTTTAATCAATTAATAGGATGTCCATTTGGAAACTATCTCTGTTACACAACTTCAGAGTTTGTTGTCATCGTTATGGACACAACAACACACGCACACACATTGTGTTATTAAGACCCACT
Source organism: Myoxocephalus aenaeus (assembly GCA_038501785.1). Classification (NCBI taxonomy): domain Eukaryota; kingdom Metazoa; phylum Chordata; class Actinopteri; order Perciformes; family Cottidae; genus Myoxocephalus; species Myoxocephalus aenaeus. The sequence goes on along the minus strand of JBAMJR010000226.1, from coordinate 754,197 downwards.
GGGGTGCGAAGACACAAATCAATTCATAATGATTTACATGTATAAATGCATATATATTACTTAGTGATGTGATTACTCCTGTACTAGCTGCTCTCCACTGGCTTCCTGTAAGATCGAGAATCATATTTAAAATCCTCCTCCTCACCTATAAAGCCTTAACTGGTGATGCACCATCATATCTTAAAGAGCTCATAGTGCCATATTACCCCACCAGAGCGTTACGCTCACTGAATGCAGGGTTACTTGTGGTTCCCAGAGTCTTAAAAAGTAGGTTGGGGGCTAGAGCTTTCAGTTATCGGGCTCCTCTTCTGTGGAATCAGCTTCCACTTTCAGTCCGGGGGGCAGACACAGTCACCTCATTTAAGAGTAGACTTAAGACTTTCCTCTTTGATAGCGCTTATAGTTAGGGCTGTTTCAGGCTTATAGTTAGGGCTGGCTCAGGTTTGCCCTGGTCCAGCCCCTAGATATGCTGCTATAGGCCTAGACTGCTGGGGGACATCTTAGGACATCTTCCTCTTTCGCTTCTCTTCCTCTTTCACTCCTCGTCTCCTCTTCTTTCTCTCCATCTGGATAAACTATTGTCTCTTCAATGCACATTACTAACTCTACTTTCTTTTTCCATGGATTCATGGCTGCCTGGAACCGGTCCTGCCTGCTGCCATGGCCCTTCTGATGCCCCCTCCTCTCTACCGCCTTCTGCTTCATGGATTATCAGGATCATGGACCATGCCTACTACTCATTATATGAATAATTTCTGTCATATTCATTGAATGTGCTGTAACTACGCTATTCATTCTGGCCACATGACATCTATTGCTTCTGTCCATCCGGGGAGAGGGATCCTCCTCTGTTGCTCTCCCGAAGGTTTCTTCCCTTTTTTCCCTGTGAAAGGGTTTTTACTATCTTTATTTGGGGAGTTTTTCCTGATCCGATGTGAGGTCCCGGGACAGGGATGTTATGTGTACAGATTGTAAAGCCCACCGAGGCAAACTTGTATTTGTGATGTTGGGCTATATAAAATAAACTGAATTGAATTGAATGTGTGAGATGTTCTTGTAATACTGACAGGTGCAGTATAATGCAGGTCTACTGTTTATTCATGAATAAACCTGACTTTGACTTTTAGTTTGAAACCTGTGATTGTCTCTCCTCAGTGGTCTGCTGCTGCCCCGTGTTGGAGTGGAGCATCATGGGATAGAGAGAACAGACGTGGGTCATCTGGGCAGTGGGATCTACTTCAGCGATGCCGTTAGGTCGGTAGAAAATCTCAAATTGACGAGGTTCATTCATTCAGCGTGTCTCGACTTGCTAGAAAGCTCTTTGAAATGAACAATGAATGACTTTATCCACAGATTGCTTGTGAAGACTCTTGTGTTTGGGGCTTTTCTGTCACTCTTATTGTGGTAATATTGAACCTTTCTGAGTGCGGTCTGACGTGTTCTCTCTGTGCTCCAGGACGATGAGTACGTGGTGTACAGTGCTGATCAGGTGGAACTGAAGTACGTGGTTCAGTTCAGCGTCAGCGGAGAACAAGTGAAGGAGTTCAGTCCGGCCGTCGACACCTCAGCGGAGGCTCCGCCCACTTCTGACCACGGTGAGCACCGGATTACTGAAAACTATGGGACATGTATGGTTCCCTTCAGGGCTCATAGTAGCACGCGTCATTGTTTTGTGACGATTGTCATGTTTTCTTTTCAGTTGATGTAATTAAAACGTGATTGGAGAAGAAGAAAAGTCTTCTTCGGGCTCCTAAAGCCATTTTAAAGCACTTTGATGAACTCAATAACTTGTGTTGTCACTAAAACAACAATAATCTGGAGTATTTTACGAGTTTCTGGCATCGAAAGTACCTTCTGTTTAATGATATCTGTTTCATAATTAGCCTTAAAAAACCTTGATGTGTCAAACCGATTACGCTATAGAGGAATATGTGCATTTTAAACTCACAAAACATTTTTCGTTTCTGCACTGATGACTTTTGTAATTGTTCGTGTCCCATATTGCCAAACACATTTGGGTGTCAACTATCTTCACAAGATAGATGGAGATGTTATTATTATGTCAAACTGAAGTCTTAAAGGATGTGGAAAAAGATAAGATTCACTTTATTGATTGCACAAAGCGTTTATTATTTATGCCGAATTAATTTAGCATAACAATATTGTGTCTTGTGGTCTGTATTTAGTTGTAATTTTTTTACTTTTATTTGTTTTTCAAGAGATATCCTGAATTGTTGTGATTGCAATGCAAACTAACAAGCATTGTGTGTGTGTGTGTGTGTGTGTGTGTGTGTGTGTGTGTGTGTGTGTGTGTGTGTGTGTGTGTGTGTGTGTGTGTGTGTGTATGTGCGGGAGTTGATGCAGGATGATGAGGATGGCCAACAGCTCCCCCTGCAGGCCGTCCACGTGAAGTGCAAGCTGATGGACCTGCTTTCTCAGGTGACAAAAAGCTCGACGACGGGGTCTTTCATCGCCTGCTGAGTTCACTGGCTCGTATCCAAAATAACATGTTGTCCATTCTGTCCTCCTGTTAGGTCATCATCTTCCAAAAGTACAGCAACCTGAGCTCCGTGCCCATCGAGGCGAAGTACGTCTTCCCGTTGGACGATTCTGCAGCAGTTTGTGGATTTGAAGCGTTCATCAATGGGAAACATGTGGTGGGACAGGTAACCCATCCTCACCTTCTTATCAGACACTATACTGTGTTTTTATACTGTCTAACATCTGCTTTCCTCAGCAGATTACTGCTTTATTGCTGCACATTTAATACGTCATATCTTTAATCGGTCATTACAGAGCTGTAGTATGAAGGCGGCATTCTTACGTTGCTGAATTGTTTTACAACCGTTTCTCCTCGTGGAATTTTAAAATGGTTATTTCCAGGCCTGGAAAAGTCCTTGAAAAAAATAAAATCCCAAAGGTTTTGGAAAAGTCATGTAAATGTGTTATATTCATGTGTTCATGTCGTTCATTTACGCTGAGTTTGAAATAATGAATATGCTTTTAAAAGAAAAACGCTTAAAATATAAGCAGGCATACATACAGGCATCTATATAAATGTTTATTAGACATTATTTCACGCTTAGTCTTTTGGGCAATTCAATCAAAAGCTAGGTTTTTTGTTTCTTTCTTTTTTAAACAAAACATTTAGAAGTCAGGTAAATTTAGTTAATACATCAAGAGGCTCTGAATTCACAATAAGTATACAAAAAAAGTGTTTTAATTGATTAGTACATTTATTTATTTATATATATATATATATTATTTTTTTAAATACAGTATTAACAAAATAATTGCTCCTCTCTCCCCTCCAGTAGGGGGCAGCACTGAGCTGTGGCGCCCTCAGCCTGCGGCGTCAGGAACCTGCTGCTGCTGTCGGACGCAGTATTGCCAACTTGGCAACTTTGTTGCTAAATCTGGCGACTTTCCAAGCCCTCTTGGCAACTTCTTTTGTCAAAAGCGACTAGCGACAAATCTAGCGACTTTTTCTGGTGTTACTGGAGACTTTTCTGGTTCTATTTACTGTGTACTGTTCCTGTCTCCTACAGCTCCCATTATGAGTATGCAAATTAGGCGATGACGTCATTTAGCGATTTCTAGCGACTTTTAGGACGGCCAATAGCGACTTTCCTCACTGAGGAGTGGGCAACACTGGCCGGACGGCCACGTGCAGAACGACGCTCGGCACAGCCGCCTCTTCACCTGCGGCCTCAGGTGAGAGCGGATTTCTGTGTGTGTGTGTGTGTGTGTGTGTGTGTGTGTGTGTGTGTGTCTTTACGTGTGTGTGTGTGTGTGTGTGTGTGTGTGTGTGTGTGTGTGTGTGTGTGTGTGTGTGTGTGTGTGTGTGTGTGTGTATGTACTTGTGTGTGTTTACTTGTGTGTTTCCTCGTGTGTATGTGTGTGTGTGTGTGTGTGTGTGTGTGTGTGTGTTTACTTGTGTGTGTTTACTTGTGTGTGTGTGTGTTTGTGTGTGTGTGTGTGTGTGTGTTTACTTGTGTGTGTGTGTGTGTGTGTGTTTACTTTACTTTACTTGTGTGATTTCAGCCCAACAGCCAATCGGCACATGCTGAGAGCCTTGGCCCAGGCAGGGGGCGGAGCCTATGAATTCTTTGACACAAAAACCAAACACAACTGGGCAGAGAAGGTGAGAATCATGAATCACAGACAATCCTGCAGTTCATGCAGATTGTTTACGCGCTGATTGGTTAACAGTTTATACTGAAACAAGAGAGTTATTCAAACTTAAAGTGACAAACACAGACCGATAGAAGCCCTGCGCTGGTCCTCATGCTCTCTCTCTGTCGGGCGGCAGGTGGCGTGCCAGCTGAAGCGCATGGCGTCTCCCGGCTGCAGCTCGGTGTCGGTGAAGTGGCAGCAGTTGGACTCGGCGGCGCCGCCTCCTGTTCAAGCCCCCAAGCAGCTCCACGCTCTGTTCAGCGACTGCCACGCGCTGGTGTACGGCTTCGTGCCGCACTGCACGCAGGTACGCGGCTCGGACACGCCTTTTTACTCTTTACTTTTGGGTATTATTCTAAATCTCATTTAAAGCTGCAGGTAACTATTGTTTTTTTTGTCAATTTGTCTTTTGTTTCATCTAAATTACCCAAAACTAGCCCGAGGTGATCTTCCAAATGGTTTTGTTACCAATAGTAAAAAACAACAACAACAACATTAAATTCTTACTGATATAAAACACATTTAAAGGGGAACTGTTTTCCTCCTCACCATTCCACCCTCGTCTTCGTCACATGACAGAATAACAAAAGGTTGAAAAAAATATATGCAGGAGTTACCCTTTAAAAAGCTGCAAACCAGGCAGAAAATATTGGGCTTTAAAAAAAAAGTTTTTATGAATGACCCCAAATGATTATTACTTCACACAGGCCACCCTGCTCGGAAATCTGAGCGGTCAGGAGCTCAAAACCATGGTGTCAACCAGTGAGCTGCAGAAGACCAGGGGCACAGTAAGAACACACACACACACACACACACACACTCTCTTTCTTCCCCTGTTTTGTGGAAGCACACAGGATTTAAGACAGAGCTTGAAGTGAAAGATTATTATTATTTAGAAGATATGTGCACACACAACTGCTGTTACTTCTCTAAACAGCAATGATCATTGTTACTCAAAATAACTTAGTTTGAAGTGTTAGAAAAATTACAATCTGTGTGGTGCAATAAAATGAGAGAAACTTGTCTGGAGCACAGGCATGTACACACTTTCTTTGCATTAATACAACTTACATTCTTGAATTTAATTATTTAACTTGATCAATAGACCCAGAGCCAAAGATGCAAACATGGCTGTCATTACTAGTTCATGTTTGCTAATTAAATTTGCAACAGTAAAATAAAATACAGAGAAAAGTCTAAATGCCAGCTGTGATAACTTGATTATGTAGAATGAAATGTTTTTAAATAACTTCAGAAATTAGCCATCACACTGTTCAAGCTCAAGACACTCTTTGTAATATCAAACAGTAAACATACTCTTTACGGTTTGTTATGGAAATAAGTGCATTAAATACCTTTCAATAATTCACATATCTGCATGACCATATCAGAAGATATACCTTTACCTTTGTAATCTGTGTTAATACATCAAATAATTTTTGGCTCGACAGAACAACCTTTTGAGGTGTTTGGAAATTTCTTTCATTTAGAACCCATATATGAGTGGATTAAACAAAGGATGATACAAGACTATTTGCAACATCATTACCGTAAACGTTGGGTTACAAGCCGCTACTACCTTCGGTCAGTGTCCCCGTTAGCTCCCCGCTGTAGCCAGCTGGGGCTCCTGCTAGCGCTCCGTTACTCCCCCGCTAACTTCCGCTAGCTCCCCGGAAACCACTGAAGGTAGCGGGACCAGGCTCGACACCCGACTTGGGCAGTAGCAGCAGCAGCAGCGGCCGGTAGCAGCAGCAGCGCTAGCAGCGCTAGCTAGCTTTGCTCCTAGCTTGCTACAGCGGGGACACTGACCGGCCGTAGGAGCGGCTTGTAACCCGACGTTTACGGTATTAAGTGTGCCGTTTTGGGATAATCCAATCAGATTTCACATCTATGTCTCTATGGAAGCAGAGCGCTTCAAGCTGGCCTTTGCAGATTAAAGTACACGGAGAGTGGATGTTATCGTTGATTGTCATAGTCTTCAACCAATCAGATATTTAGTTTGACATGCTGGGCGTATTCTTTGACGTGCCAGCGCCAGCGTGCTGGCCCTGGACGTATGATTGGTCAGTGGGCCAGCGTGACCATTAACATGCGCTGTGATTGGTCAGTGGGCCAGCGTGTTTCTGTCAACAGAAAGCTACCTTGCTGCAACAGAAGAGTTCAGGCTGAAACATAAGAGAAGTTATGACATGTTTAGTGTTTTGCTTGTTTTAACACTCAATGGCTGAAGGAGAAGGAGAAACGGACTTGGTGGCGGATTTACTTTACGCCTTTCTCATGAAGGGTTATGGGCAGTGGCGGCTGGTGGATTTTTTTTTTGGGTAGGGCCAGCCAATCAATTTCAGCAAACATCCCGTATGATTCAATGCAAAAAAAAAAAAGTATCACGCATTACTACTTTGCAGTTAAATATTTAACATTTATTCCAACACTTTGACATAATAAGGACATCTTATTAATACAATTCAGTATGTGTGTGTGTGTGTGTGTGTGTATGTGTATATATATATATATCTTCAAAATCTCATCTCATTTTTACATAATTTCTTAAATTCACCTTTTTAAAAAGTCACTTGCATATGATAGATACCCATGTGTTTTACATCTAAAATTGCAGAACAATCTCAGCTCTCTATATAATGAAGCACCATTAACATACGACACAAGTGTAAAGTGATAATATGGCCCTAAAGCTGAAACATTGACACTTTATTTTTGTAATTCTTCATATCTCTTGTGAAAACATACCTTTACTCATGTGGACGAACTGTGTTGGTGCTAGAAATTGTTTTACCAAAGGTCTTAGGTTCACAAAAGCAGTGGAATATATGAATAAAATGGAAGATACAGGTAAATAAAGGTCTAAACACAAATTTATTATAATATGGTGGAGATGTGCTCTGTGGCTGCTGTTGTGGCCGGCCGGTGGTGGAGATCGGTTTGCAGGGAGAGACGGACTGGGAGTCTGCATGTTGTCCACTGGACCCTGGTTGCTGTGACTCCTCTCTGTAAAATAAATTCACTACTAGTCAGTATATAGTGACAATATTTGATTTGCCCCGTTCACTCTAGACAGTAAAACGACTTCCGGCACAAGTTACGTGTTAACGTTGCTAAGCTAAGCTAACGTCAACAAACTAAGTTAGTTACAGTCTTACAAAAACGTCACTGAGATCCAACACTACTAGTGGTACTAAGTTCACTGAACGCAAGTTAACGGTGATATGGACAAAAGTTGATTGTGCACCGTTCAGTCTTAAACACGCAAGACAACATCCAACACTGCAGAAGCTATCTCATCGTTAGCTACCTCCCGTTAGCTTCCTGTTAGCAGCAGTGATAGCTTGCTACAGGTCACGTTACTAACAGAAATATGCTAATGCGAAGTTCAGTAAATACACTTACCCATCCCAAATGGATCCCTTTGCTTGACGTTGTCCACGTTGGACACGTAGTGAGCGGCCATCGTAAGCTTGGGCGATCGGTTTGTCCGTGTGGGAGAACGGTGCTCAGCCTCTCCATAAGCGCTGTAGCGACTGATCTGGGACCAGGAGTCTATAGGTATTCTCTCAAACGGGTCTTGGAGGAGAGAATTGATCTCGTTAGGGTTGAGTCTTCTTGAAGAGTAGTGCTGGTGCTGGGCTTACTCATGACGTTAAAATGGCTGCGAGCCAAGAGAAGCCGGCGAGAGCACAAGACAAGAACACGCGAGATGAGGACGAGAGACTAGCTGTGAACGCGCACCGGGGCCTGGCCCCGCAGAAGTTCTTTTGAGGCCGCGGATTGGATAAATGATATGTCCATCATTTCATGTCTTTAATCAGTGATTGGCTAAACTGCGTATCAGACCCGTCTTTCTTGGGCCAAAATAACTTCGGCCCCGGCATGTGCACGCGCATTAGAGAGCAGCAGAGACCTACACTAGCAACAGAGCCAGGTGCATGAGCAGGAACACGGAGCAGGAAAAGCATATATTTTGCGCAGATATCCTATTTTACAAATATTACTGGGTACATTCCATAGCTCAAAAACACAAATATTGACAATTTGTATAATTTATTAGTATTTTATTATAGTTAATAAAATTATAAAAAATGTTTTTATTTTTATTTTTTGGGTGGTTCAAGGTGGGTGGGGCCAGGCCCCGCGGCCCTCTATGGGCCGGCCGCCACTGGTTATGGGCATGTTTGGCAGTGATGATCCTCACTGGCGTCCATGAAGCGCACCGATAAACTGAACAACCACGTCATTGAACTGTTTGTTAACAAAGAGAGGCGGATGGACTTTGTCTTTATTAAGTGAACAGCATCTGGTGAGTCAACTGCTTTTTCTGCTTTTTGTGTTGTTTTTTTTCACCCCGCTCGGCTCTCCGCTGGCACCCACCGCCGGCACCCACCTCCACAGAGCTAGCCGTGGAGGTGGTGGGAGAGCTGCTGCTGCTGCGAGGACCCTGTTTTACAGTGAGATGACTCGTGAAGGGGATTTGGGAATATTTCACGTGAATTGTGTACCGTATGTCTCTGCAACTGCTGTTAAATTTAGAATCGGAAAAATCCACATATCAGCTGCAAGGGTCAAAGTTGAGGAAAAAAAAAGAGTAGCTGCTTACAACCTGAATTTTACGGTATTTAATATAATTCGTTCTGATCGGCTAGTGCTCTTGAGTGCGGTGTGTTAGTGCCGCAGTTTTGTTGGATTGTTTTGGCGTGTTTTGTTATAACTGTAAGCTATTATATTGAGTACTTGAACAGCTCTCCAGGAAGCAGTGTTCTGATGTATGTTTCTGGGGCTTTTATTGTGAAGGGAAAAACGGAAGGAGAGGAAATGTTGGAAGTGTGGAACGAGAATAAAAGTGGTTGCCGTCTTGTGCAAACTACGCAGCATCGTGTTGTTGTTTTATTAATAGAGTGAAGTATAGGCGCAAGATAAACCCTCGGCTACATAACTAAATGTGACTGGTTCTTGTTGATGTGAACTACATGCATCGTCCGTTAATGACGCAGCATCCCGTTATGCGCGTATTTATGTATACGATATCAGACGGCACAGAAGGCCCGCCACTGCTGACGTCATATGCATTCAAACAGGAGAAACTGATTAAAAGCGAAAGGTGGGGTAAACAGGTCTCTGCAGCTTTCTTCCTTACTTCTTTACAACTCTGATAGGTTATTATAAGTAGTTTTGTATATGTAAAAATTATGAAAAGTAAAGGAAGAATTGCAAGATCTAATAAAGTAACAATGCCGAAAATATTGATTATTCTTGTTCTTTCACATTGAAGTTCGTAAATTGCATTGTTGCAAAATATTCCTCTTAAAATAAAGTTACACAGTTTTGTTTTAGCACTCGGTATTATTGGGAGAGCAATGTGACAAGCAGGCAGAAGCCAAGCACAAAACAGGAAAATACTCAGTGGTTTTTCTCATGATAGTTGGGTATTGTAGAGGTTTACATATCGACACATACCAGACTGGCCGGTAGTCGTTGAGGCAGGTGACTGCGGTCTTTTTCGGGAAAGGGACAATGGTGGTGGCTTTAAGGCAGGTGGGGACTGCAGCTTGTTGCAGGGAGAGGTTGAAGATATTAGTGAACACCCCTGCCAGCTGGTCGTCACAGGTCTTCCCTGATGCCCTTCTTCGGGTCCCTCCGGGCACTTTTGTAGGCTGGTATGTCACCAGACCTGAAAGCGGCGTCTCTTGCTCCAAGCAGTAGCTGCATGTTCCTGTCCAGCCAGTGTTTTTGATTTGGGAACACTTTGAAGGTTTTGGTGGTCATCACTGTCTCTGTGCAGAAGTGTAGGTAGGCTAGGACAGCCGAGGTGTACTCCTCCAGGTCAGCGCCCTGTGCAAACACTTCCCAGTCCGTGCTTTCAAAGCAGTCCTGTAGAAGTGAAGCAGCATCCTCGCGCCATACTTGAATGGTTTTGACGACTGGTCTTGTTTTGCGTATTATTGGTTTATATGATGGAGTCATTATCAGAGAGAGGTGGTCTGATAAGCCGAAGTGTGGAGATGGTGCAGCTTTGTATGCTGCTGAGATGTTGGTGTACACCTGGTCTAAAATATTCTTGTCTCTGGTGGGGAAGCTTACATTTCTATGGAACTTGGGCAGCACTGTTTTTAGTTCTGCGTGGTTGAAGTCTCCCGCCACAATCACAGCTCCCTCCGGATGAGCGTTTAGCTGGTTGCTAACAGTACTGTGTAGCTCCTCCAGAGCTAGCTTCACGTTAGCATGTGGTGGGATGTAAGCAGCAGTGATCAGGATGGCAGAAAGTTCCCTTGGCAAGTAGAACGGTCTGCATTTCACAGCCAGGTATTCTAGGTCCGGGGAGCGGTGTTTCCCAATGATGTCCGTAGCTGTACACCAGTCGTTGTTAACGTATATGCACACACCTCTCTGCAGTCCTGTCTCCTCGGTAAACCGTTCGACCCGCTAGCTCGATAGCTTCGTTGAGAATGGTACTGTCCAGCCAAGTCTCTGTGATTACCATCACACAGCTGCTCATGTTGTGCGACGTAATCCTTAGCCTCATTTCGTCGATCTTGTTGACGAGTGACCGGGAGTTTGCCAGGAAAAGAGTTGGTCGGTTGGGGTTAGCTCGTAGCCTAGCCTGCAGGCCGCTCCTCTTGCCCCATTTCTGCCTTCTTTGCCGCCGAAGGCAACGTCTGAAGGCAACGTCCCCGGGCCCTCCCAGACGCAGGATCTCCGTTGGGATAGAGTCCAATGTTTCAGGGATGTGGACTTTACACTTTCCTCTAATGTCAGTGAGTTCAGCTCGCTCGTATTATATATTATGAGCCTCTGATGCACAAACAAGTACACACAAAACACACAGGACGAAAAAACTGCTATCGAACCGAGAGTGCCGAACCGCTGCGTACATGCGCGCCGCCATCTAGCCTGTTTCAAGCCATCTATACGCTTGTTACATGAACAGTGTCCTTTCAAATTAAACTTAGCGTGGTTGACGTTACCTTGACCTACTAGCTGGCTCACGTCACTGGCAAGTGACAAACTGGGCCCCATTCCTCGTACATGGTTCAACAAAGTCAATCAAATGTCCTATTATCCAGCTTAAATTACTGCGATGATTGACATCAGGCTATCTCGGTTTCTCCAAGGCTGATTCGTGCTCAAACGGTCTCGTTAATTCGAACCAGACGTCAGTCATCTGGATAATTGCGCGTGCCCGTCTGCTTCAGAAGAAGAAAAAAATCGAACACAGAATTCATGATCTTCTAACGCTACAATGGTAAATAAACTCAAAGGACAAGCCACTTTTTTTCTCCGCTGACGAGCAGGAGATGATCATGAACGCATATGAGGAAGTCAAGACCTTAATCATGGCGAAGTCTAAATTTTAAGTGTGTCATCGCCCCAATCAATCAGATTATATTTATTTAAATGTGCCTGCTGGCAGTAGTATACAAATTAATATATACTTATGAGGATATATGTACTGTATGTGCGTATATATCATGTACTATGTGTATATACATGTATGTGTAGATTACCATATAACTAGGAGTTTGAATATGTGTATGGGCGGATCAGTATGTTTGTGTTATTCATAATCAGAAATTCAATCAATTGAAGCTGTTATGATGTGGTGCATTCACAGACCTAAATGCAGCGACAGGACAGCCTTTCTTAGACCAGTGATTTATTGCATGGATGAGAACAGGAAAACAAGGTCCGGGTGTAGACAGTAACAGACAGCAAGCAGGTGGAATGTCAATTAGGGGCATGTACCCATGCTCCTACAAGCGGCTGACGAGAACGGCAGCAAACTGTCTGTTAAAACGGCTTTTTATCTTCATTGAAACAAACTGTGCTTTTCTTTGAAAAATAAGGAAATTTCTAAGTGACCCCAAACTTTTGAACGGTAGTGTACATGTACAAGTTGAGAATGTTCCTGGATTTGGGTCGCGGCTTGTCATTAAGGGGCAGTGGGCGGGCCGTCAGGGCCTTCTAAGCCTTCTCTGTAGGCCTAAACAGAATCACAAAGTTATAGCTATTTTATAATGTAATTGTTTTTCACAAATACACTACATATATTATAAATATTTTTTACATACGAGAGGCGGATGGACTTTGTCTTTATTAATAAGTGGACAGCATTTGGTGAGTGCACAGCTTGTTCTGTTTTTTGTGTTTGTTTTTCCCCCGCTTGGCCCTCCGCTGGCTCCCACCTCCATAGAGATAAGTTAGCTCGCGCCGCTAGCTCCCGAGCTAAGTTAGCTCGCGGCGTGGAGGTGTTGGGAGAGCGTCTGTTTTCCATCCCCACCTCGGGTGACATTTATATCACTTGTTTTTTTAATTTTGTTCTATGTTGTGTGCACTTTATCCCGTTTGTTGCTGTAACCCTGTAAATGTACCCACTGCGGGACTAATACATTAATAACTTTTCTTATATCTTATCTTTCCATCTCGTATTAAATCGATCAGCAAAAGTCTTGAGATGTTTTTTTAGGATAAACCCTGTGATTGCTACTGACATATATACAGTATGTTATTTGGGTTATACAGTGGGAATTATAGGCTCAATTAAACAAAACAAACACAGAGCATAAATATAGTGTAATAACTGTCGGGGGAAATTAATATGATGCACTCTGAGTAATTATATAGCTTAGGAACTATGCTTTTTGTCAGATGTGTTTACTGGACACCTGTGTCTCTGCTTGTCCATTGTTTACATTCTTTTACACAACTCAAAAGTGATCGATTACGGCTACAGAACCCTCTGTCCCATTCAGCTGAATGTACCATGACTTCTGTCTCTACTATGGCTCATGGTTGATGACTTGTAAACTCGTTATAATCTTTCTATATCTTATCCTGTAATAAAGTATTAAAAGACTAACGTGCTTAAAGTACTGCTGATTTCTCACAAGGAAACTATACATTCATTTCCACCACAACATATTATTATTATTACATGAATATGTTTTTGAAAACAAACACTTTGCTTATGTTTATTTACTGTTTGAGATATATTTCTATAATTCAGTCAAACTCAAGCACAAAGATGAAATAGATAAGGACTATATAATAATAGTAAACATGTTTTATTCAAGTTGTCAAGAGAGACAAGTGACAGAAAGGGACACACATTGTATTTTCAGATTAAAGATTGAATCATTATTGCAACATTTCATGACAAATCATTTAAACTAATGCCCACTGACAATAGTTTACTCTTTAAACATCTTAAATGTACATATTTAGGTCATGGAAATATATATTTTTTTAAAGGCATGACCCCAAAGCTTTATTCTAAACTCAGTTTTTGGACCTGCGTATATATTTCTGTGTAAGAACAGTGTGTGACAGAGTGTGACAGAGAAGAGAGACAGCGTCAATGCATCTGTGTGTTTCTGTGACAGAGGGATGGAGAGAGATGCAGGCTGTGATGAAGAGTGTTGTATAACATTATCCCCAATTCACATTTAAAGCACATAATCAGGATACTAGTCTTTATTCTTAGACTGCATAAGACCTGAAGGTTATCAGTATTTTTGGTCCTCTCCTGATTTCATAAGTTGTCAGGATTTACAAACTTGCATTTTAGATAAACAATACTAGTGTTTGTTCAAAAGAAAACACTACAGGCCACCATTTGAATGCATGTGCAAACATCCCAAGCTTATTGTTGAGGAGGTGCCCCTCATTGAAAGATGTCTCTTTCAAGCCTGTAAAGTAGGTATCTTTTCACCTGCCGATTATTTCCTCACATTGAGTGAGACCTTTCATATAACAGATAAACCAAACAAACAGCATTACACTCCTTTGTCTTTTTTTTCTTCTCTAAATCAAGGTACATTGAATTTATCTTGTAAACTTGCGTAAGAGAGAAAAGATTTAAATCCACCTCACACTGCAGTCAAACCAAACGGAGGAGAAGTAAGTACAGTTGCTGATCACAGTTTCACAACTACCTGATAGATATGATCAATACAAAGATCTTCAAATGAAAACATGTTTGCACACAATTTGTAAAATCCAGTGGCGGGCCGTGAGTTTTAGACCAAGGCCTTCAATGACGTGTCCACATCAGGTGCGGACTGAAAAAAAAAAAAATGTATTGAACACGGCGCGCTCATACAGACTGTCATGTGTGACAGCAGACGCTCCCTCTGCTATACGGCCGATTTTGCACTATTACGGGCATGGAGGTCACACAGGGAGCTATTTTAACCTCATGAGCACCAAGCCCCCCACGCCTATTCTCAAAAAAAAAAAAGAACAGTTTTTTTTAAACGTTTCCTTAATTATCTCCACAACCACATGGTTGTTTAACTTCATCTAAATTGCTACAATACGGTAACCCTTGTGAGAAGAGACGTATGGTATATCAAAAACTATTTCCCCCTATTAGTTCAGCGGACGTTTCTGAGTCTTTGACGAGCGGACACTCCTCCGTGAAGCAATCTGCAATCACGCAGATGCCTCCAACCTCGCCGTTGCTGCGTCGGACAATGCATGTTGTCCGACGCAAGCACAAGTCACATTTAGTTATAACAATGCACTGAAACACTGCAGTGCACACACACAAGACATCACCAGCGTAGCTTGTCAAACTAAAGATCTGATTTGTTGAAGTCCATGACAATCAACCACAGCGTCCACTCTCAGTGTACTTTAATCTGCAAAGGCTTAAACTGCTTTGCTTTCTAGAGTAGTAGTAGTTTTCAAAGTTTTCACTGTTGCATTGAAACAGTACACAGTGTAAAGACACACATATGATCTGAATGTAAAAGTGTTCACACAAAGGTTACTGTACCAAGACTTTTACATCGATTAATAAATAAAAGGTGACCAAGTACATTTCATCCACCATGCAGTGTCTCTCTACAGCATGTTGGTCTGACATGAGCCAGGCTGCAGTATCTTAAGAGTAACAATGAGCTTGATAGATTTTCTAAACCAGGGGTAAAAAAAGGCATAAATCACAGGGTTAAGACAGGAGTTGAAATAGAACAGACATATTACAAAGGCAGCAGATGCGTCACTAAGTAAGGTGTCCTGGCCGGTGAGTGAAAGACAATAATATGGGCAGAGGCACACTAGAAACACAACAATAACAACACCAAGAGCTCTGGCTGCTTTCATTTCAGATCTTTTCGCAGTTACAGTCACTGAACTCTTGAGAGAGAAAGCTGTAACATGAGACCGCATGGCACGAGCCTGAGACACAGCCACCACAAACACTCTCATATACAGAACTATGATGACAGTGACAGGACCAATGAAGGAGAAAAAAAGATCTGCAAGTCCAGCAATGTAGTTAATGACAATGACACACTGTCCAATGCAGGAATTATACCTGCCTGGTTGTTCCAGGTCATCCTTCAGCAGCAGACTGTTAAAGAAAAAAGAACATATCCAACACAGACAAACACAGACTTGAACTCTTTTTTGTGTGACTTTGTTGAGATAATGTAGAGGCTCACAAATAGCCACATATCGGTCAACTGATATGAGCACCACGGTTCCTACTGAGGCAGAGCTAATAATGAATGCTAGATACTGATACAGAACACACATGATGAGTTCACCGAGCAACCAGCAGCGGTCTATTAGCATATTGTGAAAGAACATGATGAAGCCCACAAGGAAATCTGAGACAGCAAGAGAGAGGAGGAGGAGGTTGGTGGGTGTGTGGAGCTGCCTGGAGAGATAAGAGAACAACATGCTGATCATTATTGGTAACGTCAATTGTGATAAGAGACAAAAGCAAAGACTGAAACACAAAACATATTTCCCTGAAATGTCTAAGATCTGATATTTTGTTTTGTTCTTTACCAATAACAATTTATTTCTGTACAGATACCAGTTTTATAAATTAATAAAACACATGAATACCTGAAGTGGGAGATGGAGATGATGACCAGCAGGTTGAGAGTCACAGTGAGCAGAGAGACGGAGGACAGTAAAGTGTAAATGAGCATAGATACAGAGTGAAGACGCATGACCTTCCTGCAGGAGGAGTTGAGGAGTTGTGGAAAGCAAAGTTCAGCTTCTTCAAGGGCTTTCATCCTCAGGAAGCGTTGACAAGATGCTGCTGAGCTCGTCATACAACTGATTAATCTCTTTTCTTCATCAACGTCCCTCCTTCTTCCTTTACTCTGGTGAAAACTTTCTTTCAGTGGGAGTGACTTATCTCCCCCTTGACTGTTTCATCTATCTTCATTGGGCTCTCCCTTGTATTTCACCTCCTCCTGCTCTTGTTTCCATGTTTTTCTCAACAATTACAACAAAAAGTTTCCTTTTTAGGACAATTGTGACCAAGACAAGAAGAAGGGAGAGTAAAGCTTGTGGTTACTATTATGCCATGAACCTGGATAAGATATAGTTGTATGCTTTTTTTCAAACTTGTTGCAGGTTTATACAGTCCAGACCTACCAGAAGGCTACTAACTTTGCCTGTGGTGACGTGACAAATTAAGTTTGTGTGGTTTTCACCTCCCCGACCCGTTCAGCCTCTCCAAGCCGAGTTTGGAGGTTCTGTTTGTTCTTTAAGTCTGCCGGCATACTTCCTATAAGCTTTTCTGTATACATACTTTAATTTAAAAACATTTTTGGGGTATTACTTCCATATAGATGCCAATATCGATAACCCAAACAGGATCTGTCGCTACTACTTTAGGAATTGATGTGCTCACCCTGTAGGCCTAATCTCGAGTTAAAACCAGTGAATACCAGCTGCCTTTAGTGTGCTGCGGTGCTCGTTTACTGTAAAAGTGCATCGTTCTATCACGTGTTGGAGTGGAGCAGCCGTGAATGGTTTATGTGGCAATTCCACGAGGCCTTTGAATGAAGAGATGGTTACTGGACCCTGGTCTACTGGGTAAGATGTCCAACACATTATGTAACTGGCTACTTCACTTTTGAATGAAAGGTTTTAAGATATACTGGAGTTTAAGTATTAAGTTGCTGAACAGTCTTATTCTGTTTGTTGTCCCACAGCTGTGAGATGCCGTATGATGACGCTGCCGACAGTACAATCAACTGCAACACCACAACTAAATGGTAAACACAGATTAAACTCTCTTGTTTTTGTGGCACGCTTCACCACATTTAGCATTTGCCGCCGTCTTCTACACTTTGTGTATTTTGTTTATTCTCGTATGTTCCTTGGTGTCCTTTATGACTGAACTTCCATGCCCCATTTTCACTGGAACAGTAATCTCCTGAAGCAGGCTCCATTCTCTGCTTGCAATAAGCACATCAACCTAGAGCCCTTCATAACTGCCTGCACAAACACTTTGTGCAAATATCCTGCAGTGGATGGTCTCAAGTGCCAGTTCCTGGAGGCCTACGCCAGGGCCTGCCGCCACCACAGCAATGTCACGATGGAGAGCTGGAGGACAAAGACAAATTGCAGGGAATCTTATCAAGTCATGTGTACTTAAAAAAGTGGCACATTTCTTTGTCTGATACCAGTCAGTTTCATGGATTTGTAACGGGACCGGCCCTGACCTGGTCAGAACTTAGTGGGAGCGCCTACTCCTTACGCCAGCCGTGTAAGGAGGGCCCGTTTTAGAACCCTGAGGTTTCCCTCTCAATTTGCTTTCGATTACAATTTATAGAGACAATGACGAATGTTAAAAACCCCATTCGTTCAGTTTTTCCCCGTGGCCTACCTATTTCATTGAGCCACGGTGATCCACCGAACTGTTTCCTCTAACAGGAAAGGAGGTTGAATCGTTTTATACACAGTGCAACCCAAACGATTACTTACATTTGTCTGGATCTGGAAACGAGGCAGGATCGTGCTGGATTGTGTTCCCTGGTCAATGACCTCGGCCCGGTGTTACCTTCTTCGTCTCGAAAAACCTGGAAGTTATCTTATTCCGTTAAATGGGAGTCCCCATTGAGTAGAGTTCTACACTCTTATTTTAGAGTATACATTTTATTTCAACAAGAGTTATTATACACACAGTACCATAACTGAGTCGTTTTCTTTACTTGGAGATTTCCCCCGCAGTAGCTAAGAGTCAGTTCACCAATATCATATGTTTAAAAAGCTACAAGTGTAAAAAGTCACATTTGTAATTCATCAACCGCTTCTTTTTTTTGTCTTGGAGGCAGCGCTTAGAAGCAGTTACCAGTAATTACAAAATGGGAAAGTCCATACCACTCAGTTTGATTTCTCAAACTGAGTGGTTCCTTCTCAGGGACAGAGCCCAAGAGGAACTGAAGAAGTGCGCAGTTATCACAGTATATATAGGCAAGTGCGTGGGAAGATCTCTATCGAGACATAGTGGAAGTAACAGGTGCGTGTGATTACAATATGCTTTGACCTTGGTCACACGCTCAATAGCGTTTTTGTGGTTACAGCTGCAAAAGCTACTCAAGGTCAACGATAAACAGCAGGACCATATTTAGACCTGTCTTCCGTATATAACAAGATACCATCTACTATGACCATATATAAATGTCATAAAAATGTCATAAAAAAAACAGGAATGTACTACAGCGTATTTAAGCGTGATAGAAGACAATTTCACTCAAAACAATTAGTATAATGCAGCATGATAAAAAAGACAATTTCACTCAAAACAATTTAGTTCTATTTCATCCTTACTGACCGCCAGAGGCAGTGTTTCACACTGGATATGTTCAATATCGCGCTTGCGCAGTTCGAGTAATTATAACAACAAAGTCACGTGTGTGACCTCGGGTGACCCCCAGCCGGGTATAACTTACCGCGTCACCCCGAGCTCGGTTCTTTTTCATCTTCTCGCTGCGCAGGCTAACTAGTTTGTTAGCATCAGCTTTGGCTGAACTTGTGTAGAAGAAAGCTCGTCGCCTGTAGCCTTGTGACCTCCGGTCGGAGTTGCGGGTCTCTCGCCCTCCAAAGGCTGCGACAGCTAGAACCTCCTAGGAGGAGACTGTGCGCTTCTACGTCCGGACCATCGAGCCGGACGGCGTACCTATTTTCGGTCATCACCAGGTCGGCTATCTTCACACCGTGAAGCAACACCGGGTGAGATCGACTAATATTGTGTCTGCATCAGCAGATTCCACGGGCGCTCTCGCTCCTGCTAACTAAGTGGAGCGCTAACGGAAGCGCGCCGCCCGGCGTGGCTACATCGCTACCGCCGCGGCCGGCTTTCTGTGAGCAGCGTCCCGGTCAGGCTGACTGAGGGGACGCTAACGAGAGCGACGTCGGTAAACATTGCGGCTGTGGTAGGTAACGTAGCGTTGCTACTCGGGCTAACTGAGAGCCACGCTAGGTGGGACGCTACCGAGGTTACGTCGATGACGGTAGACTGACAGCGTGTACATCAACGTCGGTAAACATCGCGGCTGTTATAGGAGTACGTTGATGACAGTACTAACAGCGATTGACGGTACTGACAGCGTGTAGCTGCTGATACAGCAGCTACTAGACTAGCACAGCTACTAGACTAGCCATAGCTACTAGTGAGGAGAGTTTCCTAGACGTGCTCCCCTCTCACTAGACAGACCGTGTCTGACCCGTTTCCAAAGGACTGGTCTCCACAGTAGCGCAGTGCTCCCGTGTAGCTTACCGCTAGGACACCAATGACCACAGCTACTGTACTGGTGGGGAGAGTGCCCTCGCTTCCCCCCACTAGACAGACTGTGCCCGTCCTGTCGCCACAGGACCAGCCTCCACAGTAGCGCAGCGCTAGCCCTCTGTAGCTGACTGCTAGGACGCCAAGAGTCACAGCTACTGTACTGGTGAGGAGAGTGTTCTCGCTCCCCCTAACTAAGTCAGGCTGTGCCTGTCTTGTCGCCACGGGACCAGCCTCCACAGTAGCACAGTGCTCCCGCTGTAGCTGACTGCTAGGAAGCCAAGAGCCACAGCGACTGTACTGGTGAAGAGTGTCCTCGCTCCCCCCCACTAGACAGCCTGTGCCTGTCCCGTCGCCACAGGACCGGCCTCCACAGTAGCACAGCGCTCAGGCGCTGTAGCTGACTGCTACGACGCCAGGAATCACAGTTGCCGTACTGGTGAATAGTGTTCTCGCTCCCCCTAACTAAGTCGGGCTGTGCCGTCCTCTCGCCACAGGACCGGCCTCCACAGTAGCTCAGTGCTCCCGCTGTAGCTGACTGCTAGGACGCTAGGAGCCACAGCTACTGTACTGGTGAAGAGAGTGCCCTCGCTCCCCCTAACTAGGTCAGGCTGTGCCTGTCCTGTCGCAGAGGGACCGGCCTCCACAGTAGCACAGTGCTCCCGCTGTAGCTGACTGCTAGGACGCCAGGAGCCACAGCGACTGTACTGGTGAGGAGGGTACCCTCGCTCCCTCCCACTAAACAGACTGTGCCTGTCCTGTTGCCACAGGACCAGTCTCCACAGAGGACAGCAGGAATCACAGCTACTGTAGTAGTGAAGAGAGTGCTCTCGCTAGACAGACTGTGCCTGGCCTGTTGCCACATGACCGGTTCCCCAATAGCCCAGTGCTCTCGTTGAAGCTTACTGGTAGGACACCGAGGATCACAGCTATTGGACTAGTGAAGAGAGCGCTGCGCTCCCCTCTCCTAGACAGACTGTGCCGGCCTGTTTCCACAGTAGCACAGTGCTCCCGCTGAGGCTTACCGGTAGGCCAGGAATCACAGCTACCGCACTAGCGAAGAGAGCCGTACTAGCAGAGAGTGCTTTATGAAGAGATAGAAGCGCTCCCTTCACGCTAGACGGACTGTGTCTGACCTGTTTCCACAGGACTTGTTTCAACAGTAGCAGAGTGTTCTCGCTTGGCTTACTACTAGGACACCAGTAATTACCGCTACAATACTAGGGAGGAGAGTGTCCTCACTCCCTATCTCTTACTGTTCCCTGCCCCTTCTCTAGCAAGTCAGCAGAGCGCCCCGCTCAAACGGACTTCGTAATCCACATCGATTAGCGGGGCAGGGTCCCCTCAGACTCAGGCTTAGGTTTAACCTTGCCGGCTGTGGGACCTGTGCGGCTCCTCGAGCCCGGGGGAGGGTCTCTCGCCTTCCGACATAGTGCGGAGAGGACTGAGGCATCAGACCCATCCGCGGCTGAGCCGGTCCCAGAGAAGGACATTATTTCACTGGCAGTGTCCGCCAATTTCTTACTGAGTACAGTGGCGAGCGGCCCTCCCATGCTTCCGGGCCTGGTTCCCGTTCCTCGGGCCATACCCCTTCGGCGGGAGCAGTCGACGACTCTAGGGGTCTGTCATCCGCAGGGCGCTGGCAATGCCTTCTTCAGGCACCTTCCCACCCCTGCCACCTTTTCTGTCCCTCCCTCTGACGGAGCTGCACGCATGCGGGGGAGACACCAGAGGTGCGCTCTCCCATCTCTTACGGCAGATGGCCGAACCCTGGCATCCATAGAGGACGCGGCAAAAAGGGGGCCTTGAGGCCAGCCATCGAGCCGACTATTGCGTCTCGCACATTTGAGGCCAGCGGTCGGGTACCCTTGACCCCCAAGGTCGGGTCGCAGCCGACCTGCTTTCCCAGGCTTACAAGATGGCAGCAGGGGCTCCAGGTCGGCCCCCAGCTCACCCCAATAGCCACCAGTTGCCTCAGCGTCTCGCTGAGAGGCAGAGCTGCTCCCAAACGCGACTCTTCCAGCGCGTGCCCCCCAGACAACCTTCGAACCGAGGCACTAACGGTCGGGGACTGAGGTCCTTGGGCCGCCTGTAGGTCACTTCTCCCAGCGGCAGGTGGAAGCAGCTACTGGGCACCTCACACTCCGGACCCCTGGGTTGTTTCAAGGGAGGCCTAACCCAGGGGCACAGGCCACAGCCCGGGGTCACAGCCCGGGGGGTTCTACTTAACCTACTGGGCGGCAGACTGCGCCCAGTCCTAGGTCGGAGGGAACTCAACAAGTCCTGGGGTCTTGCCATTCATAGGCTGAGCACAGCAGGCGCCCTTCGTGCTGTCTCCAGAGGAGACTGGTTCACATCTGTCGACTTGAAGGATGCCTATTTTTAGGTGGCCCATTGTGCTTAGCCACAGGTGGTTCCTTCATTGGCCTGTCAAGGCCGTTATCTTGGTTCAGGGTGCTTCCGTTAGGACTCTCCCTCTACCCACAAGTATTCACAGAAGGTGTCACTGCTGCTCCTCCCCCCCTAATCACAGGGTGCGAAGATACTGCCGTACCCGGACGATTTACTAATCCGTGGAATTCCAGTTTCAGGCTGCACAGAACACTGCTCGCCTCATCTCTTAGGTGGCCCTGTGGGGTCTCAAGGTGAACACAGGGAGGAGCTCTTTGAGCCCTTCTTAGAG
Organism: Myoxocephalus aenaeus; assembly: GCA_038501785.1. NCBI lineage: Eukaryota > Metazoa > Chordata > Actinopteri > Perciformes > Cottidae > Myoxocephalus > Myoxocephalus aenaeus. The sequence continues at coordinate 731,791 of JBAMJR010000226.1, read as the reverse complement.
CATAACCTTCATTGGTGTAGCTCTGGATACAGCCACTGTGAGGGCCTGTCCGTTGCCCCAGTGTGTGGACAACACGGGCGGTTGCCCTACATCCTCTTTCTTTGCCTATTGGGCAAATTGACAAACGGCCTTAGCTGTCGTTCCTTTGGGCTTGCTGTCGCTGCGCCCCTTTGCAGAAGTGTCTGAACAGCATTTGCCTTATTGCTCTATCCCCGTGGAGGGAGAGAGCATACCGGTCAAGGAGTAGCCCCATTGGCGTGGTTCCATCCCGTCGGGAAGGGGTCACAACAGACGCCTGCCCTTCGGGGCAGTGTGGCAGAACAGGACTGCTCGGGGGAGGGGGTCCGCTCAGGACCTCATTGAGCAGGTCAAGGTCACCTAGCGCTCAAACATTTCCTTCCAAACTTGAGAGGAAAAACAGGTACTTCGGTCGGACAACACCTCGACCGTGTCCACTGGTTCTCCTTAAGGGAGAGGACCAGTCCTCTGGGTCAATATGCCCTGGCTCACATGTGGCCAGAGGGCCTTCTTTATGCTTTCCCCCCATTTTCCTCTGATCTGCCAAAGCTCCTCAGTGTTATTCAAGGGGGCCACAGACTAGTGCTGGTTGCCCCATTATGGCCAGCCAGGACTTGGTTTCCCCTGTTGCAGACTCTGCTGCGGGAGGCCATGGCGCCTCCCTCATAGGAGAAACCTCCTATTGCAGCTAGGTGGTCGGATCTAGCATTCCGATCCCAGCCGCCGTCAACGAGGGGCCCGAGCGGCCGCCGAGCGGCTGCACAGAGCCAGTCAGGAGGACTATTCTGAAGGCCAGAGCGCCATCTACCCGTCTACAGGACGAGGACTCCGCACAGTACAGTGCCCCGTGCCTACTGTACTAGAGTTTCTGCAGTACCTCCTAGAGGAGGGTCAGTCTCCCTCTACCCTGAGGAGGTACATAGCTGCTATTTCAGGGCAGCATGCTGAGGTCGACAATGACAGGGTACTGAGCCACAGGCTGTTGTCCCTCTCCTTAGACTGGGCGCAGCGGCTGCACCCTTCGAGCGGCCCGAAGGCTCCTCAGGGGACTTGTCCGTCGTAATGGACGCCCTATGTTGGCCTCTTGCAACCGAGGCAGAGGCTGAGATGTCTGTCGGCAAGGACTGCTTTTTTTTCTCCTTCTTGCCATCACTTCGGCAGGCGAGTAGGCAAGCCACACGCCCTGTTGGTGAGCGAATCCTGTCTGAGGTGGAACTCAAGACAGGCCTGATGTGGCCTAATGCAGCGTTTTCCCCCAGGGGTGGGGAAACGCTGGTATCTCAACCAGCCTATCCAGCTGACAGTCAGAGCTTCTGTGCCCGGTGCGGGTCCTCGAAACCTAGGTCAAAGCCACCGCATGCATACGGCGGTCGGGCCAGTTTAGTGGTCCTAGGAGAGACCTAAGAAGGGCTGTGCCCTTTCGAAACAGCGCCTGTCCCACTGAATAGTGGGGACCGGGGCCTGTGCATACAGAGCGAACGGCCGTGCTCGGACATCCATTCTACCAGGATTGTCACCACATCAGGGGCAACCTTGAGAGGTGTGCCCATGCAGGATACATGTGCTGCAGCCTTAGGGGCATTACCCAGCACTTCTAACGGAGACTTGAGTGAACGTTGCCACCCCTCACCCACTGGGTGTGGTTCTTGGCCCAAATTCCTCTGCTTGAGCCATATGAGGTAGTTCCTGTGGGATTCCTCGTGACTTTGTTGGTACAAGTCATCCAGTGTGAAACACTGCCTCTGGCGGTCAGTAAGGATGAAATAGAACGAAAGTTACGAAGGTAACTACGGTTCTATGAATCCTGGATGACCGCCAGAGTTCTTGGTCACTCGGAATCTCGTGATTTCGCGAGAAGATTCCGCAGAACCGAGCTCGGGATGACGCGGTAAGTTATACCCGGCTGGGGGTCACCCGAGGTCACACACGTGACTTTGTTGTTATAATTACTCGAACTGCGCAAGTGCGATATTGAACGTATCCAGTGTGAAACACTGCCTCTGGCGGTCATCCAGGATTCATAGAACCGTAGTTACCTTCGTAACGTTCGTTATAATGCATCGTGATAAAGGACAATTTCACTCAAAACTTTTAGTTATAATGCAGCGTGATGAAAGACAATTTCACTCAAAGCAATATAGTTAAAATGCATATGTAGTTATAATGCATAAAGAAAAAATGAAAAGAACTCAGAAAAGAAAAGAGAAAGAACTTGTATTTTACATAACCCAATCCTCAACAGATTAATTGTATTAAAACTGTAAAACATTGTTTTCTTGATGTGCATTTGCAGCTGCTGTCCCTCAGGCCTTCTGTAAGGACAGGTTCTGCTGTGCTCATGAGTTCTGTGGTGAGCTCAACGTTGGTGAACCCAGCTGCCTCTGTCGAGCCATTTTTGCCTCCAAGTACAGATCAACGGACACTTTTGGTGAGTCAGCTATGACACAAGAAAGTCATTGTCTCAAGTGCCACTTCATTATAGGCTTGAGGGATTTCTCAAAGGGAGAGTCGGTTCAGATTTATGGACTTTTATGAAAGATTTAGAAGCATTTGTTTATTGCTGCCTTAAAAAAATGTTAAGCTTTATTAATATAAGAATTTGCATTATTATTTGCTGTATATAATAACATTCAGATTTAGTGGGAGAGAGAGAGACAATTTACAAATGGACAAAAGAGTCCTTTAAAAAACTTTGAAAAGACCTAAAATATGTTTTTCAAAGTTGGATTTATGATTGCCTCTTCCTGCTCTGTGCTGATGTATGTCGTTTGGAAAAAGATGAAGGAATACAATGTTTTGTAACGGGTGTTCAGGTGAGCCAACGGTCTGCCAGCAGAGTTCTAGTTCAGTAATTCTGGCTAATTGTCTATTGGAGGACAAGAGCATCGATTATTCTGTTTTACACCTTAATTCCTCACAAACACCTGTTCTTTCAATTAGGACAAGCAAGAAAGGGATGCAGGCCTCCAAGTCCCCAGTGCACCAATTAGAGCATGGCATGTAGAAAAATGCACATCCAGTTAACTCCCCAAAACCTGTGATTTAAAGGGAAAAGTAAAAAGTTAATGATTGTGCTACCACAACAATGAGACATTACATACACTTGAACAATACACAGTGGCATATATATGACTAGTTGTTGTTGTTTGCAGTCTTGACGGCTTGATATCCTCCTTCTCTTTTTTTTTACAGTAGAAGTTTACTTGTCTCAAAAGAAATGCCATACAGACAAAGGGCAAACTCCAAAAACTAACCAAAACACTTCTAGATTGAGTTTTGGCAGGGACCCCCAAGACAAAATATCTAGAGCCTTAAAAGAGCTTAAGCCAGCCCCACTACCGCCATTGCTAAAAGAACATATGTGCTCAGCAAACTTACCCTGAGTGAGCAAAGGGAAAGAAAAGAAGCACACCACCATGTTCAATTGTTTATAAGAGTAGGCAACTGAAGTGAAAGAGACGAGTGAAAGTCTGGCTCGAGTCGTGACAGATGACCAGAGGATGGAAATGAACCGACAACCCAAAGAACTTAGACAAATAAAAAAAATGGACTGAAGGGCAGAAACAAAAAATATTGTTGGTTTGTATGTTTTCTGACGTTTTGGAGAAGACACACCTGTATTATAAAGGGTTTAACAACTAACCACGACTTGGATTTGGTTATCTTCCTACAGGTTTCCATGGAGAATCGGGCTGACCAACGAGCTCAAGACTCAAAATGATTCCTGCTTTGCGCTGATGAAGAGTCTGGGATCAGTTATCATTGCTGTGAATCTATCCCAGCACATGTAATCATAAAAAACAAACTGATCTTTATCCAGCCTTAAATTAGTTTGGTCTTGTTTCTGCTTCTGGGGTTGATTCACCTGAGATGGTGAAGATGGTTGCTTCAGCATTGGAGAGGTACGCATTGATTAGCAGCACCTGATGCAGGCCTCACCTTTACCTGAATCCATTTGGAGAGGGAGGGTGACACCATGTGTTGTAGAGCTTTGTTGTGATTGTTAGAACCCAAAAAGGACCCAACTGGACATTCTTCTGACCAGGTTTGGACCAAATTGCAAGGTCCTGCAACCAATGAGGGAATAATTGAATTTAAAATGTACAACCTTCGGTCTGGAGCCTCAAGAAAACAAAAACATGCTGAATGTTTTAGCTACTTTTATTATGATAGTGTATCAGCAATAAAAAAAAAGTATGGGAATGTGGCCAGGTGGAACTGATGAGCGGGTGAGTGGGTTCCGGCCGGACCGGTTATAGGGGTGCCCCCGCTGGGGAACGGTTATTTCCCCCCGGGTCTCCGCTGGCGTAGGGAGGACTGATCCGTGCTGGCGTAGGGTGCTCGTGCTGGAGTAGCGTGCTCGCGCGGCGTAGGGAGGACTGATCCGCGCAGCGGCGCTAGCCAGATCTCTGCCCGTGTTCCTCTCCGTCAGTGGTATGTGTTTGTGTGCTGGGTTCCGGGAGCGTCCGTTGGGGGGGGGGTCGTTTCCGGGTTGGCGGTTCCGGGTTTGTAATTATGTTTTCATTTTATTTCTTTTACAGCGTGGGGACCGCTGCCTTGGTCTTTTGTTTCTTTATTGTTTTGTTTCTTTATTTGTTTATTTATTTGTTTATGTGGCTATTTGTTTATTTGTTTATCTGTTGTTTGTGAGTTGATATTGCGGTCACGCAGCTGTGAGCGTTCACTCCCTTGTCAACCCAGCTGCCACTGGTGACACATGCTTGCCTCAAATAAAAACGAGAGCTGCAGAAAGAACTTTGACATTGTCGTGTATGGGTGTTACCTTCACGGTACCTGGACCTAGGGTGCTACAGTTTGGCGCTGCGAGTAGGGTCCCGTTGGGCAGTGGCAGTTGGGGGTGGAGAAGCGGGGCTGGTGATAAGGCAATAGGTTTTAGACCAAGGCAGTGGATCTCACAAATTCTACTCGGCCAGAAGAGCGGGATCGTCAGCTGGAGTAGACTGTGTGACCGGCCAAGATGGACGACGACCTGCGAGCGGAGCTACAGGCCCTGAAGGACAGGGCGGTGCAGGACAAGGCAGCTATGCAGGCCTTAAAGGACATTAATGATTCCCTGAGGGAAGTGGGGGGTGAGGCTGCTGATACCAGAGCCAGGGAGCGTGTCATTTATGTGCCAAAAGAAAAAAAGTGTCCGGGTTTCAATGGGGGGTCCTGTGCTGAGTTTTATGAGTGGTTGGATGAGATGGATGCAGTTCTGGGTTACCGTCAGTTTGAGGATACCGAGAAGGCGATGTACATTTATGACCATTTGGGTGGGGAAGCCAGACAAGAGATCCGATATCGGTCACAGAGCGAGAGGAAAGACCCTAGGCGCATTCTGGAGATCCTGAAGGAGGTATATGGGCAGCCTGCGTCATTGACCAGATTGCAAAAGCTATTTTTCGATCGGAGGCAGCGAGAAGGGGAATCCGTTAGGGAATATTCACACGGCCTGATGGCTGTTATGGAGGATATTAGTCACTGTGACATCAAGCAGGCCTGGTGTAGCGATTTTGCTTTACGGGATCAATTCGCAGAGAATGTTCGGGATCTAGCGCTTCGTAGGGAGTTAAGGAAGGTGATTCGGCAAAAGACTAAGATCAATTTCTTTGAGTTGCGCGATGAGGCGTTGAGGTGGGAAGATGGGGAGCCAGCGGGTGGTCAGAGTCGAAGGGGGGCAAGCTCATGTGAGATGGGAACGGGCTCTGTAGAATCCAATGCAGTTGTTGCGGCTGCTCTCCCCGAGCCTGACCCATTGATGGTGGAAATCCTGCAAACATTAAAGCGACAGCAGGTCCAGATTGAGAGCACGCTGAAGCAACAGCAGTCTCAGATTTTTGATCTGGCGCGAAAAGTGTCTGAGAAAAAGTGTCCGGTCTAGGAATTGGCCGAGCGGGGGGTCGGGGGGAACTACCCAGGTTTGACGCTGAAGGTCAGCCTATATGCTTTAGATGTCGGGTTGCGGGCCACCTGGCGCGACAGTGTCGAGTCGGGGCTCCAAGCAGGGGGACAGCTCTGGGGGGTCGTCAGGGGGTCTCCCAGGACAGGTTCCAGGTCGCTGAGCAGCAGGGAAACTCTCCCCCCCTGTGGTAATGAGTCCAACTACGGGCGAGGTTCAGTCGGGCTCACACTTTATGGTTCCAGAAAAAGAGTATGAATGTTTGGTCGGCCAATGTCCAACTGTGGACGTTTTATTGGGCGATGTGAAGGTCAGATGTCTCCTAGACACAGGGTCTAACGTGTCAACCGTCACAGAGACATTTTTTGAGCAGCACTTTAGGCCGACTCTGGAAAACTGTGAGTGGCTTTCCCTGTCGGCGGCCAATGGGTTGGGCATTCCTTACCTGGGGTATTTTGAGAGGGATGTGTGTGCATTGGGAAAAAAGGCGAAAGGGAGGGGGATTCTGGTCGTTCGGGACCCTACGGATACCGTGACCTTACAGCGGAAAGTAGCGGTTCCGTGCATATTGGGGATGAATGTAATCAAGCAGTTTTACGAGATGGGGCCGTCGGTATCGAATGCTGAGCAGGGTTCCGCATCTGCTTCGGATGCAGTTTGGGGTTTGGCGTTCTCGGTTTGCCAGCGGGAGCAGACTGTTTCACCTATATGCTTTACCTATTCCACCATACCTTTCCGTGTTCCGGCGGGATCCATGTGTTTCGTACCTGCGTCAGTTCCCGCTGGACGGGTGTTGCCGGGCTCCTTCGTGTGTGTGGAGTCATTGGGGGCAGGGGAGGGGAGCCTCCCGGGGGAGTTACTTGTTTCCAATGCAGTAGTGCCAGTGGATAATGGACAGGTTGCAGTACCCGTGGTGAATGTAGGGCACGCGGATGTGACCGTTGAGTCTCAGACCTGCCTAGGCTCCATCCACGTAGTGGAAGTGGTGTCGGGGGGTACTTCCCGGGTAGAGTTTGAACGGGTCGGGCCGCAGGAAGAGCAAGTCCTGTTGTGCGAACAGGTGGGGGGGGTTGCAGAGCAGCAGCAGCAGCTGCCCCCAGAGGTAGCCGCACAGGAATTTCCAGGGCTGACCGAAGAACAGGTATGGAAAGTGAGGCAGCTTCTGAGTAAGCATTCCGGGGTCTTTGCAAAGTCAGATAGGGATTTGGGATTTACAGACGTGATAGAACATGAGATTCCGGTCCTAGACGGAGCCCCGGTTAGGCAGCGCTACCGGCGTTTACCCCCTAGTCAGTATGAGGAAGTGAAAAGGCATATATCACAGCTATTGCAGCAGGGCATTATCCGGGAAAGTAGTAGTCCCTACTCCTTCCCCTTGGTGATAGTGAGGAAGAAGGATGGGTCATTGAGGCTCTGTGTGGATTACCGGCAGCTTAATGCGAGAACACGCCGAGATGCTTTCCCGCTTCCCCGTATTGAGGAGTCCTTGGATGCGTTGAGCGGTTCAAGGTGGTTTACCACCCTGGACCTGGCAAGTGGTTACCATCAGGTGGGAGTGGCTGAGAAAGATCGCAGTAAGACTGCATTCTGCACTCCCTTCGGGTTGTATGAATTTACACGGATGCCGTTTGGGCTCTGTAATGCGCCAGGTACCTTTCAGCGGTTGATGGAACGAATTTTGGGGGATCAGAGGTTCCAGTCACTCCTCCTGTATCTGGATGACATTGTGGTGTTTTCATCCACCATTGAACAGCACCTTGAGCGCCTGGACTTGGTGTTGTCCCGGTTGGGGCAGTTCAATCTCAAGGTCAAGTTGAGTAAATGCTCCTTCTTTCGGTCGGAGGTTGCTTACCTGGGACATGTCATATCGGCTACGGGAGTGGCTACTGATCCGGCGAAGATCCGGGCGGTGGCAGAGTGGCGGCGCCCGCAGAGTGTGGGGGAAATGAAGTCGTTCCTGGGCTTCGCAAGTTTTTATAGGCGGTTTGTGAGAAACTTTGCCACATTGGCAGCCCCCCTCCACGCTTTGTCCACGCGATTATCCGGCAAAGGGGGGCGGAAGCCCTCGTCGGCCCAAGGGTGGGGCCAGTTGTGGGACGCAACCTGTGAGGAAGCTTTTGAAGCATTAAAACGGAAGCTAGTTTCCGCGCCTGTGTTGGGCTATGCAGACTTCAGCAAGCCTTTTTTCCTGGAGATTGACGCTAGCCACCAAGGGTTGGGGGCTGTCTTGTCACAAGAGGGGGAGGGACAGCGACGGCCAGTAGCCTACGCCAGTCGGGGCCTCCGGCCGTCGGAGAGGAATATGGAGAATTATAGCGCCATGAAACTGGAGCTGTTGGGGTTGAAGTGGGCTGTCACGGATAAATTTAAGGACTATCTGATTGGGAACAAGTTTACAGTGTTCACCGATAATAACCCGTTAAGCCATCTGAAAACCGCCAAGCTGGGAGCTGTAGAACAGCGGTGGGTGTCTGAACTTGCGCGGTTCGACTTCCAGCTGGTGTATCGGCCTGGTAGTCAGAATGCAGGGGCGGATGCTCTCTCCAGGCAGTATGCGGAGCAGGCGGAAGGAGGAGTGGCGCAAAGTTTTCAGGACACACGGAGTGTGCTGTCTAAACCCCATGGGGTGGCGGTGTGTCAGCAGACCAGTGCCAGCCCCCACCAAGCTTCCATGTCTAGCTTTCCCTCGTTCGACATGGCTGCCTTGGCTAGTTTGCAGCAGGTAGACACTGTAATATCGGCCTTTCGAGTGTACTGGGGAAGGGGGGTGAAGCCTTCTAGGGACGAGAGGTTGCAGGAAGGTAAAAGAACAGTTGCACTGTTGAGACAGTGGGGAAGGATTGTGGAACTAGGGGGTGTGCTGTACCGGACGTTGTGTGACCAGAGGGAAGGACAGATTAAGCAGCTTTTGTTGCCAGCGGTGTTACACCGTGAGGTGCTAGCTCGCATGCACACTGACCATGGGCACCAAGGGGTGGAAAGAACCTTCAAGTTGGTTCGGAGTCGGTGCTATTGGCCGGGAATGTTTGAGGATGTGGAGGTTTTTTGCAAGACTTGTGAAAGGTGTATTGTTTCTAAAGCGCCACAGCCAAGGGTGGTGGCAGCGTTGGGGAGTTTGCTCGCTTTTCGGCCGCTGGAAGTGGTGGCAATGGACTTCACCGTGCTCGAACCGTCGTCAGACGGACGAGAGAATGTCTTGGTTTTTACAGACGTGTTCTCCAAATTTACGGTCGCGGTGCCAACCAGGGACCAGCGTGCAGTCACCGTTGCTAAGACCCTGGTGAAACACTGGATTCAGCCCTATGGGGTCCCTGCAAGGTTGCACTCGGACCAGGGGAAGTGCTTCGAGGCTGAGGTTGTCCAGGGTCTCTGTGGGTTGTATGGGATGAAGAAGAGTCGAACTACCCCATATCATGCCCAGGGGAACGGACAGTGTGAGCGGTTTAATAGGACGCTGCATGATCTGTTGCGTACTCTGCGCCCGGAGCAGAAAAGGAGGTGGGTTGAGTACCTGCCAGAGCTGCTGTACGCATATAACACCACGGAGCATCAAAGTACTGGATACTCGCCGTATTTTCTACTGTTTGGGAGGGCCCCAGTGATTCCGCTGGATGTCTGGCTGGGACAGGATAGAGAGGATTTTGGGGGTAATGTGCATGAGTGGGTTGAGGAACATCAGAGGAGGTTGGGGGGGGCCTATGCCCAGGCCCGAAAGAACATGGAGCAGGCCGCAGAGGCGCGGAAAAAATATGCCGGGCCGCCGGTAGGTGGCCATCCTTTACAGCCGGGCCAATTGGTGTATGTGAGGAACCGGCAGTTTCCTGGTAGGCATAAGATCCAGGACCTGTGGCTTCCCACTCCCAACCGGGTCGTGGCTCAGTTGGGTGGTGATCTGCCGGTGTATTCGGTAGTTCCGATTGATTTCTCGAAACCCCAGCGCAATCTGCACAGAAATGAGCTGCGTATTTGTGGTCCAAGCGTCCAACTAGAGGGGCAGGAACCGGGGAGTCCTGGGGGGGCTACGTGCTCATTCACTGATGCGGAGTCTGATTCGGATGACTCGTTGCTTGCCGTCATCGATGGACCGGGGGCACGGGGCACCGTTCGGGAGGGAGCGGGGGAAGTGGGCTTGCTAGAGCTGTCTCCTCCCCGTCCGTCGGGGGGTGCTACCCTCCCGGTGGGCGAGGAGGGAGTAAGTGCAGGTGAAATGTTACCGGCTCCACTGCCGTCACCTGTGGCGGTGGCGTCGCCTCCACTTCGGAGGTCCAAGCGTGCTACTGCTGGGGTGCATTCTAACCCACACCGACTGCCAAGGTCTGCGGTAGGCCAGCCAAGGGAGACGCGGGTGGCTCCGGGGGGAGTGGCATAATTACGGCAGCGTGCAGGGAGGTGGGGAAACAGGGTTGGGGCGAGGGCTAAGGGGAGCACAAGGCGTCAGTGGGACACTGAGTGATTGAGGAGGGGGTGAATGTGGCCAGGTGGAACTGATGAGCGGGTGAGTGGGTTCCGGCCGGACCGGTTATAGGGGTGCCCCCGCTGGGGAACGGTTATTTCCCCCCGGGTCTCCGCTGGCGTAGGGAGGACTGATCCGTGCTGGCGTAGGGTGCTCGTGCTGGAGTAGCGTGCTCGCGCGGCGTAGGGAGGACTGATCCGCGCAGCGGCGCTAGCCAGATCTCTGCCCGTGTTCCTCTCCGTCAGTGGTATGTGTTTGTGTGCTGGGTTCCGGGAGCGTCCGTTGGGGGGGGGGGTCGTTTCCGGGTTGGCGGTTCCGGGTTTGTAATTATGTTTTCATTTTATTTCTTTTACAGCGTGGGGACCGCTGCCTTGGTCTTTTGTTTCTTTATTGTTTTGTTTCTTTATTTGTTTATTTATTTGTTTATGTGGCTATTTGTTTATTTGTTTATCTGTTGTTTGTGAGTTGATATTGCGGTCACGCAGCTGTGAGCGTTCACTCCCTTGTCAACCCAGCTGCCACTGGTGACACATGCTTGCCTCAAATAAAAACGAGAGCTGCAGAAAGAACTTTGACATTGTCGTGTATGGGTGTTACCTTCACGGTACCTGGACCTAGGGTGCTACATGAGTTTTTTGTTTTTGTCATAAACAATTGTAACTCCATCACAGGCCTTATTCCCTGCCGCATTTTAAGGGTATTTATGCTCAATGTAAGATTAGAGATGGGATTTGTTGCTGCTATTAGCTTTGGGGGAGCGTGTTTCACCAGCTCTATTGTCATGGCGCTGAAACTAGCAGAGTAAGCAGCACTCCTGTGTTGGTATGGACATTCAAATGTGAAAGCGAAAACTCAATCGAGTACGATAGATTTTGCATTAAAAAACATTTGATGTGGTTAAAGCCGTGATGTCTATCAAACAGTCTGTATTCATCTATTAATGAATAAGAGGGATTCTTACTGTGAGTATCCCTGCAGTACTATGAGTATCCCTGCAGTACTATGAGTATTCCTGCAGTACTATGAGTATTCCTGCAGTACTATGAGTATCACTCTACAAAATAAACTGAATTGAATCACTGCAGTACGGTGAGTATCCCTGCAGTACTGTGTGCAGTATAGTGAGTTTCCTTGCAGTAGTGTAAATATTCCTGCAGTACAGTGAGTATTATTGCAGGACTGTGTACTACAGTAAGTAATCCTGCAATACAGCGGGCACAATTCCTTCTTTGGCGAGTGTTGGGTCAACCTTACAGGGCCTGTTGATCTACTGTAATATTCCCTTTACTGTCATCACAGTTCTGTATATGAACGTATTGTTGCGATCCCACACTGGAGCTGAATGTAAGTGTCATCAATGCTCACATAATAATAACAATTTTAAGCTATTAATCAAAGAATAATAAATGTGACCATGTCATCTGCCATCTGCATGCTGACACGTGTGTGTTTGTTGTCGTTGGTATGGACACAACAACACCTGCTTTCATTAGTGGCACATGATGACATCATTGCAATCAGAGGTGTGACTGAGATCTACAACGAGCTCTCACTGCAACTCTTGATGCAGCCGTTGCTAAGTAGACCAACAGTTCAAAGTAAACAGAGGTTGTTGTGGTTTTTAACAAAGATAATTTCTTTTTAATGACTAAACTTGTGTACATGTATTAATTCATACATGTATCCATAAGAATATAAATTGTAGATTATGTGATATACAGAATGAGCCCTGTAGTACAGAACGAGATCAGACGCTGCCCTTAAGAACAACATCTATTTTATTTTCATATATATATATATATATATATATATATATATATATATATATACATATATATATATATATGTATATATATATATATATATATATATATATATATATATGTGTATATATATATATATATATATATATATATATATATATGTATATCATTTGAATGAATCTGTACAACAAAGAGATCTCGCCACATGAGTCATTTTGATCTGTACATACTTGGTGTTTATGCATAACATAAATGTGTTATTTTTTGATCCGACTAATTGATCACCCTCCATATGATTCTCATATTAACAGTGAAAAAAAGTATTTCAAGCATTTTACTCTGAAGATCTTCAAAATACTTCATGGAACTAGTCAAATGACATTGTTTATTACAGTTTTCCTGTTTTTGAAATGTCATGTGTTTGTTGTGTTACAAATGAGCTACAACTGAATTGTGTTGTTTATCTCTGTGTTGCACAATACCACGCTGCAGCTGAATGTAAGAGTAATCAATGTTGACGTGATCATATAAATCAGTAACACCTCACACAGACTGTAAGATATTCAAACTATGTTTAATGAAAAGCATCTGTTTGCATTTAAAGTTATACGGTAGTTTCCAGCCATGTCATTGTTTTAGGACAGGGGTCGGCAACCTTTCCTATAAAAAGATCAATTTTTCCCTATTTTAAAATAAAATGTGTCCTTTAGTAAAACCTATTTGATATCACAGCTTATAAAGTTGTTTATATAGTGATATCATATATACAAAAACTATAGTTGGTTGTATTTATGAAATGATAGAACAATAATAAAGACAATGTTTGCCATTGTATTGTTATTTTACCTGTTATAACAATATCAAACCCTTATGAAGAGGAGAAAAATAAATAAAAATAAACAGTGCACATGTCAACGTGACCTTTAGCAGGTGTGATACCTGTCCTTCACACAGTGCACATGTCAACGTGACCTTTAGCAGGTGTGATACCTGTCCTTCACACTGTGCACATGTCAACGTGACCTTTAGCAGGTGTGATACCTGTCCTTCACACTGTGCACATGTCAACGTGACCTTTAGCAGGTGTGATACCTGTCCTTCACACAGTGCACATGTCAACGTGACCTTTAGCGAGACGCTGGACCCCCAGCTGCTCCCCGGGGGCTTCACAGCAGCCCACTGCTCCTAGTATGCTAAGGATGGTTTAAATGCAATCATTCATTATTTAAATACAAATAAATAGGCCATGTCTACACTGCTACGTTTCCATTTTAAAACACATATATTTTGCTATGTTTAGAGTAGAGATTTAGACTAGAGAACCACAAACAGAATAGTTTGGAAACGCTCCAGAGGACGAATACGTTTTCACTAACGGGCGCCTCACTGTCTCATGAGCTGCTACTGAACTTGAGTTTGGAGACTTGATCCAAAGTATATTTACTTATAGCAGTTGAGAAATCGTTCTTTTTCTGCAGCTTGATACATTTCAGCAAATGATGTGTGCTTGTAATGGAAGTGTCTTTCAACATTACAACATGTGTTGTTTGCATACAAGTCAGCCAGCATCGTTGGCAGTGAAACAAAATAATATTACTTTTTTGTTTTCAGTGACACAGTATCACCTGAAACCTCAAAGGTGTTCCCTCTACACAAATTGTCCACTGTGCAAAAAATTAATTGTATGTATTTTCTTACTTTTTGTCAAAGCCTCAGGGAGCCGCAACAGAGTGGCTGAAGCCCTGGAGCCGCGGGTTGCCGACCCTGTTTTAGGAGATCTACCGTGATACAAAATCAGCACTTACAAAGTACTAAGGCATTGTTGTTCAGATTTGTTGTTCAGATGTGTAAATATCAGTCTATATGTTACTGGTTAAGAGTAAATCAAGATGACACAGAAAAACATGAAAAGCTTTCAGGTCCGGCTATAAAAAAAATCACTTTCAGGATGATTATTTCTTTGAAATGATGCAGCTGTAAGGTCCAACTCATAAGCTCAAATCATAGCACAATATGTGAACATTCTCTAACCTAAATCATAGCACAATATGTGAACATTCTCTAACCCAAATCATAGCACAATATGTGAACATTCTCTAACCTAAATCATAACACAATATGTGAACATTCAATATGTGAACATTCTCTAACCCAAATCATAGCACAATATGTGAACATTCACTAACCCAAATCATAGCACAATATGTGAACATTCTCTAACCCAAATCATAGCACAATATGTGAACATTCTCTAACCTAAATCATAACACAATATGTGAACATTCAATATGTGAACATTCTCTAACCCAAATCATAGCACAATATGTGAACATTCACTAACCCAAGTCATAGCACAATATGTGAACATTCTCTCTGCAAAGGTTGACTTTGATAAAGTGAAGCAGAACAAAGTTAGAGAGGGTTTAGAACAGAGAACATTCAGGCGAGGTCTGCAAAATTTGCATTGGGGCACATTTGCGCACATCTGTGACATTTGTTTTTTCTCATGTACCAAACCATATAGTTCACTTGTATATTACTTATGGTGTTCAATACATCCAAATACAGCAGTTTGGGGCTTTTTTCTCTCATAAAACAAGCTATGATTTACAGTTTTATATAACAATCGCTCAGTCTGACCCACGAGGGGGGGATTGGTTTTTAAAAGGCATGTCGATAGGATGGGGGTTAAATGATTTGTGATCCCACACTGGCTCTGAATGTAAGTGTCATCAATGCTCACATGATAATAATAATGTTAAGCTTTTAATCAATTAATAGGATGTCCATTTGGAAACTATCTCTGTTACACAACTTCAGAGTTTGTTGTCATCGTTATGGACACAACAACACACGCACACACATTGTGTTATTAAGACCCACTGGGGTGCGAAGACACAAATCAATTCATAATGATTTACATGTATAAATGCATATATATTACTTAGTGATGTGATTACTCCTGTACTAGCTGCTCTCCACTGGCTTCCTGTAAGATCGAGAATCATATTTAAAATCCTTCTCCTCACCTATAAAGCCTTAACTGGTGATGCACCATCATATCTTAAAGAGCTTATAGTGCCATATTACCCCACTAGAGCGTTACGCTCACTGAATGCAGGGTTACTTGTGGTTCCCAGAGTCTTAAAAAGTAGGTTGGGGGCTAGAGCTTTCAGTTATCGGGCTCCTCTTCTGTGGAATCAGCTTCCACTTTCAGTCCGGGGGGCAGACACAGTCACCTCATTTAAGAGTAGACTTAAGACTTTCCTCTTTGATAGCGCTTATAGTTAGGGCTGTTTCAGGCTTACAGTTAGGGCTGGCTCAGGTTTGCCCTGGTCCAGCCCCTAGATATGCTGCTATAGGCCTAGACTGCTGGGGGACATCTTAGGACATCTTCCTCTTTCGCTTCTCTTCCTCTTTCACTCCTCCTCTCCTCTTCTTTCTCTCCATCTGGATAAACTATTGTCTCTTCAATGCACATTACTAACTCTACTTTCTTTTTCCATGGATTCATGGCTGCCTGGAACCGGTCCTGCCTGCTGCCATGGCCCTGCTGATGCCCCCCTCCTCTCTACCACCTTCTGCTTCATGGATCGTGGATTATCTGGATCATGGACCATGCCTACTACTCATTATATGAATAATTTCTGACATATTCATTGAATGTGCTGTAACTACGCTATTCATTCTGGCCACATGACATCTATTGCTTCTGTCCATCCGGGGAGAGGGATCCTCCTCTGTTGCTCTCCCTCAGGTTTCTTCCCTTTTTTCCCTGTGAAAGGGTTTTTACTATCTTTATTTGGGGAGTTTTTCCTGATCCGATGTGAGGTCCCGGGACAGGGATGTTATGTGTACAGATTGTAAAGCCCTCCGAGGCAAACTTGTATTTGTGATGTTGGGCTATATAAAATAAACTGAATTGAATTGAATGTGTGAGATGTTCTTGTAATACTGACAGGTGCAGTATAATGCAGGTCTACTGTTTATTCATGAATAAACCTGACTTTGACTTTTAGTTTGAAACCTGTGATTGTCTCTCCTCAGTGGTCTGCTGCTGCCCCGTGTTGGAGTGGAGCATCATGGGATAGAGAGAACAGACGTGGGTCATCTGGGCAGTGGGATCTACTTCAGCGATGCCGTTAGGTCGGTAGAAAATCTCAAATTGACGAGGTTCATTCATTCAGCGTGTCTCGACTTGCTAGAAAGCTCTTTGAAATGAACAATGAATGACTTTATCCACAGATTGCTTGTGAAGACTCTTGTGTTTGGGGCTTTTCTGTCACTCTTATTGTGGTAATATTGAACCTTTCTGAGTGCGGTCTGACGTGTTCTCTCTGTGCTCCAGGACGATGAGTACGTGGTGTACAGTGCTGATCAGGTGAAACTGAAGTACGTGGTTCAGTTCAGCGTCAGCGGAGAATAAGTGAAGGAGTTCAGTCCGGCCGTCGACACCTCAGCGGAGGCTCCGCCCACTTCTGACCACGGTGAGCACCGGATTACTGAAAACTATGGGACATGTATGGTTCCCTTCAGGGCTCATAGTAGCACGCGTCATTGTTTTGTGACGATTGTCATGTTTTCTTTTCAGTTGATGTAATTAAAACGTGATTGGAGACAAAGAAAAGTCTTCTTCGGGCTCCTAAAGCCATTTTAAAGCACTTTGATGAACTCAATAACTTGTGTTGTCACTAAAACAACAATAATCTGGAGTATTTTACGAGTTTCTGGCATCGAAAGTACCTTCTGTTTAATGATATCTGTTTCATAATTAGCCTTAAAAAACCTTGATGTGTCAAACCGATTACGCTATAGAGGAATATGTGCATTTTAAACTCACAAAACATTTTTCGTTTCTGCACTGATGACTTTTGTAATTGTTCGTGTCCCATATTGCCAAACACATTTGGGTGTCAACTATCTTCACAAGATAGATGGAGATGTTATTATTATGTAAAACTGAAGTCTTAAAGGATGTGGAAAAAGATAAGATTCACTTTATTGATTGCACAAAGCGTTTATTATTTATGCCGAATTAATTTAGCATAACAATATTGTGTCTTGTGGTCTGTATTTAGTTGTAATTTTTTTACTTTTATTTGTTTTTCAAGAGATATCCTGAATTGTTGTGATTGCAATGCAAACTAACAAGCATTTTGTGTGTGTGTGTGTGTGTGTGTGTGTGTGTGTGTGTGTGTGTGAGTGTGTGTGTGTGTGTGTGTGTGTGTGAGTGTGTGTGTGCGGGAGTTGATGCAGGATGACGAGGATGGCCAACAGCTCCCCCTGCAGGCCGTCCACGTGAAGTGCAAGCTGATGGACCTGCTTTCTCAGGTGACAAAAAGCTCGACGACGGGGTCTTTCATCGCCTGCTGAGTTCACTGGCTCGTATCCAAAATAACATGTTGTCCATTCTGTCCTCCTGTTAGGTCATCATCTTCCAAAAGTACAGCAACCTGAGCTCCGTGCCCATCGAGGCGAAGTACGTCTTCCCGTTGGACGATTCTGCAGCAGTTTGTGGATTTGAAGCGTTCATCAATGGGAAACATGTGGTGGGACAGGTAACCCATCCTCACCTTCTTATCAGACACTATACTGTGTTTTTATACTGTCTAACATCTGCTTTCCTCAGCAGATTACTGCTTTATTGCTGCACATTTAATACGTCATATCTTTAATCGGTCATTACAGAGCTGTAGTATGAAGGCGGCATTCTTACGTTGCTGAATTGTTTTACAACCGTTTCTCCTCGTGGAGTTTTAAAATGGTTATTTCCAGGCCTGGAAAAGTCCTTGAAAAAAATTAAATCCCAAAAGTTGTGTAAAAGTCATGTAAATGTGTTATATTCATGTGTTCATGTCGTTCATTTACGCTGAGTTTGAAATAATTAATATGCTTTTAAAAGAAAAACGCTCAAAATATAAGCAGGCATACATACAGGCATCTATATAAATGTTTATTAGACATTATTTCACGCTTAGTCTTTTGGGCAATTCAATCAAAAGCTAGGTTTTTTGTTTCTTTCTTTTTTAAACAAAACATTTAGAAGTCAGTTAAATTTAGTTAACACATCAAGAGGCTCTGAATTCACAATAAGTATACAAAAAAAGTGTTTTAATTGATTAGTACATTTATTTATATATATATATATTTTATATTTTATTTTTTTAAATACAGTATTAACAAAATAATTGCTCCTCTCTCCCCTCCAGTAGGGGGCAGCACTGAGCTGTGGCGCCCTCAGCCTGCTGCCTCCGTCCCGCGGCGTCAGGAACCTGCTGCTGCTGTCGGACGCAGTATTGCCAACTTGGCAACTTTGTTGCTAAATCTGGCGACTTTCCAAGCCCTCTTGGCAACTTCTTTTGTCAAAAGCGACTAGCGACAAATCTAGCGACTTTTTCTGGTGTTACTGGAGACTTTTCTGGTTCTATTTACTGTGTACTGTTCCTGTCTCCTACAGCTCCCATTATGAGTATGCAAATTAGGCGATGACGTCATTTAGCGATTTCTAGCGACTTTTAGGACGGCCAATAGCGACTTTCCTCACTGAGGAGTGGGCAACACTGGCCGGACGGCCACGTGCAGAACGACGCTCGGCACAGCCGCCTCTTCACCTGCGGCCTCAGGTGAGAGCGGATTTCTGTGTGTGTGTGTGTGTGTGTGTGTGTGTGTGTGTGTGTGTGTGTGTGTGTGTGTGTGTGTGTGTGTGTGTGTGTCTTTACGTGTGTGTGTGTGTGTGTGTGTGTGTGTCTTTACGTGTGTGTGTGTGTGTGTGTGTGTGTCTTTACGTGTGTGTGTGTGCGTGTGTCTTTACGTGTGTGTGTGTGTGTGTGTGTGTGTGTGTGTGTGTCTTTACGTGTGTGTGTGTGTGTGTGTGTGTCTGTCTTTGTGTGTGTGTGTGTGTCTTTACGTGTGTGTGTTTACGTGTGTGTTTGTGTGTGTGTATGTACTTGTGTGTGTTTACTTGTGTGTTTCCTCGTGTGTATATGTGTGTGTGTGTGTGTGTGTCTTTACGTGTGTGTGTGTGTGTGTGTGTGTTTGTGTGTTTACTTCTGTGTTTAAGTTTGTGTGTGTGTGTGTGTGTGTGTGTATGTACTTGTGTGTGTTTCCTCGTGTGTTTCCTCGTGTGTGTGTGTGTGTGTGTGTGTGTGTGTGTGTGTGTGTTTACTTGTGTGTGTGTGTGTGTGTATGTACTTGTGTGTGTTTACTTGTGTGTTTCCTCGTGTGTACGTGTGTGTGTGTGTGTGTGTGTGTTTACTTGTGTGTGTGTGTGTGTGTGTGTGTGTGTGTGTTTACTTGTGTGTGTGTGTGTGTGTGTATGTACTTGTGTGTGTTTACTTGTGTGTTTCCTCGTGTGTATGTGTGTGTGTGTGTGTGTGTGTGTGTGTTTACTTGTGTGTGTGTGTGTGTGTGTGTGTGTGTATGTACTTGTGTGTGTTTCCTCGTGTGTATGTGTGTGTGTGTGTGTGTGTGTGTGTGTGTGTGTGTGTGTGTTTGTGTGATTTCAGCCCAACAGCCAATCGGCACATGCTGAGAGCCTTGGCCCAGGCAGGGGGCGGAGCCTATGAATTCTTTGACACAAAAACCAAACACAACTGGGCAGAGAAGGTGAGAATCATGAATCACAGACAATCCTGCAGTTCATGCAGATTGTTTACGCGCTGATTGGTTAACAGTTTATACTGAAACAAGAGAGTTATTCAAACTTAAAGTGACAAACACAGACCGATAGAAACCCTGCGCTGGTCCTCATGCTCTCTCTCTGTCGGGCGGCAGGTGGCGTGCCAGCTGAAGCGCATGGCGTCTCCCGGCTGCAGCTCGGTGTCGGTGAAGTGGCAGCAGTTGGACTCGGCGGCGCCGCCTCCTGTTCAAGCCCCCAAGCAGCTCCACGCTCTGTTCAGCGACTGCCACGCGCTGGTGTACGGCTTCGTGCCGCACTGCACGCAGGTACGCGGCTCGGACACGCCTTTTTACTCTTTACTTTTGGGTATTATTCTAAATCTCATTTAAAGCTGCAGGTAACTATTGTTTTTTTTTGTCAATTTGTCTTTTGTTTCATCTAAATTACCCAAAACTAGCCCGAGTGATCTTCCAAATGGTTTTGTTACCAATAGTAAAAAACAACAACAACATTAAATTCTTACTGATATAAAACACATTTAAAGGGGAACTGTTTTCCTCCTCACCATTCCACCCTCGTCTTCGTCACATGACAGAATAACAAAAGGTTGAAAAAAATATATGCAGGAGTTACCCTTTAAAAAGCTGCAAACCAGGCAGAAAATATTGGGCTTTGAAAAAAAAGTTTTTATGAATGACCCCAAATGATTATTACTTCACACAGGCCACCCTGCTCGGAAATCTGAGCGGTCAGGAGCTCAAAACCATGGTGTCAACCAGTGAGCTGCAGAAGACCAAGGGCACAGTAAGAACACACACACACACACACACACACACACTCTCTCTTTCTTCCCCTGTTTTGTTGAAGCACACAGGATTTAAAGACAGAGCTTGAAGTGAAAGATTATTATTATTTAGAAGATATGTGCACACACAACTGCTGTTACTTCTCTAAACATCAATGATCATTGTTACTCAAAATAACTTAGTTTGAAGTGTTAGAAAAATTACAATCTGTGTGGTGCAATAAAATGAGAGAAACTTGTCTGGAACACAGGCATGTACACACTTTCTTTGCATTAATACAACTTACATTCTTGAATTTAATTATTTAACTTGATCAATAGACCCAGAGCCAAAGATGCAAACATGGCTGTCATTACTAGTTCATGTTTGCTAATTAAATTTGCAACAGTAAAATAAAATACAGAGAAAAGTCTAAATGCCAGCTGTGATAACTTGATTATGTAGAATGAAATGTTTTTAAATAACTTCAGAAATTAGCCATCACACTGTTCAAGCTCAAGACACTCTTTGTAATATCAAACAGTAAACATACTCTTTACGGTTTGTTATGGAAATAAGTGCATTAAATACCTTTCAATAATTCACATATCTGCATGACCATATCAGAAGATATACCTTTACCTTTGTAATCTGTGTTAATACATCAAATCATTTTTGGCTCGACAGAACAACCTTTTGAGGTGTTTGGAAATTTCTTTCATTTAGAACCCATATATGAGTGGATTAAACAAAGGATGATACAAGACTATTTGCAACATCATTACTGTAAACGTTGGGTTACAAGCCGCCACTACCTTCGGTCAGTGTCCCCGTTAGCTCCCCGCTGTAGCCAGCTGGGGCTCCTGCTAGCGCTCCGTTACTTCCCCGCTAACTTCCGCTAGCTCCCCGGAAACCACTGAAGGTAGCGGGACCAGGCTCGACACCCGACTTGGGCAGTAGCAGCAGCAGCAGCAGCGGCCGGTAGCAGCAGCAGCGCTAGCAGCAGCAGCGCTAGCAGCGCTAGCTAGCTTTGCTCCTAGCTTGCTACAGCGGGGACACTGACCGGCCGTAAGAGCGGCTTGTAACCCGACGTTTACGGTATTAAGTGTGCCGTTTTGGGATAATCCAATCAGATTTCACATCTATGTCTCTATGGAAGCAGAGCGCTTCAAGCTGGCCTTTGCAGATTAAAGTACACGGAGAGTGGATGTTATCGTTGATTGTCATAGTCTTCAACCAATCAGATATTTAGTTTGACATGCTGGGCGTATTCTTTGACGTGCCAGCGCCAGCGTGCTGGCCCTGGACGTATGATTGGTCAGTGGGCCAGCGTGACCATTAACATGCGCTGTGATTGGTCAGTGGGCCAGCGTGTTTCTGTCAACAGAAAGCTACCTTGCTGCAACAGAAGTGTTCAGGCTGAAACATAAGAGAAGTTATGACATGTTTAGTGTTTTGCTTGTTTTAACACTCAATGGCTGAAGGAGAAGGAGAAACGGACTTGGTGGCGGATTTACTTTACGCCTTTCTCATGAAGGGTTATGGGCAGTGGCGGCTGGTGGATTTTTTTTTTGGGTAGGGCCAGCCAATCAATTTCAGCAAACATCCCGTATGATTCAATGCAAAAAAAAAAAAGTATCACGCATTACTACTTTGCAGTTAAATATTTAACATTTATTCCAACACTTTGACATAATAAGGACATCTTATTAATACAATTCAGTATGTGTGTGTGTGTGTGTGTATGTGTATATATATATATATCTTCAAAATCTCATCTCATTTTTACATAATTTCTTAAATTCACCTTTTTAAAAAGTCACTTGCATATGATAGATACCCATGTGTTTTACATCTAAAATTGCAGAACAATCTCAGCTCTCTATATAATGAAGCACCATTAACATACGACACAAGTGTAAAGTGATAATATGGCCCTAAAGCTGAAACATTGACACTTTATTTTTGTAATTCTTCATATCTCTTGTGAAAACATACCTTTACTCATGTGGACGAACTGTGTTGGTGCTAGAAATTGTTTTACCAAAGGTCTTAGGTTCACAAAAGCAGTGGAATATATGAATAAAATGGAAGATACAGGTAAATAAAGGTCTAAACACAAATTTATTATAATATGGTGGAGATGTGCTCTGTGGCTGCTGTTGTGGCCGGCCGGTGGTGGAGATCGGTTTGCAGGGAGAGACGGACTGGGAGTCTGCATGTTGTCCACTGGACCCTGGTTGCTGTGACTCCTCTCTGTAAAATAAATTCACTACTAGTCAGTATATAGTGACAATATTTGATTTGCCCCGTTCACTCTAGACAGTAAAACGACTTCCGGCACAAGTTACGTGTTAACGTTGCTAAGCTAAGCTAACGTCAACAAACTAAGTTAGTTACAGTCTTACAAAAACGTCACTGAGATCCAACACTACTAGTGGTACTAAGTTCACTGAACGCAAGTTAACGGTGATATGGACAAAAGTTGATTGTGCACCGTTCAGTCTTAAACACGCAAGACAACATCCAACACTGCAGAAGCTATCTCATCGTTAGCTACCTCCCGTTAGCTTCCTGTTAGCAGCAGTGATAGCTTGCTACAGCTCACGTTACTAACAGAAATATGCTAATGCGAAGTTCAGTAAATACACTTACCCATCCCAAATAGATCCCTTTGCTTGACGTTGTCCACGTTGTCCACGTAGTGAGCGGCCATCGTAAGCTTGGGCGATCGGTTTGTCCGTGTGGGAGAACGGTGCTCAGCCTCTCCATAAGCGCTGTAGCGACTGATCTGGGACCAGGAGTCTCTCCGCTATAGGTATTCTCTCAAACGGGTCTTGGAGGAGAGAATTGATCTCGTTAGGGTTGAGTCTTCTTGAAGAGTAGTGCTGGTGCTGGGCTTACTCATGACGTTAAAATGGCTGCGAGACAAGAGAAGCCGGCGAGAGCACAAGACAAGAACACGCGAGATGAGGACGAGAGACTAGCTGTGAACGCGCACCGGGGCCTGGCCCCGCAGAAGTTCTTTTGAGGCCGCGGATTGGATACATGATATGTCCATAATTTCATGTCTTTAATCAGTGATTGGCTAAACTGCGTATCAGACCCGTCTTTCTTGGGCCAAAATAACTTCGGCCCCGGCATGTGCACGCGCATTAGAGAGCAGCAGAGACCTACACTAGCAACAGAGCCAGGTGCATGAGCAGGAACACGGAGCAGGAAAAGCATATATTTTGCGCAGATATCCTATTTTACAAATATTACTGGGTACATTCCATAGCTCAAAAACACAAATATTGACAATTTGTATAATTTATTAATATTTTATTATAGTTAATAAAATTATAAAAAATGTTTTTATTTTTATTTTTTGGGTGGTTCAAGGTGGGTGGGGCCAGGCCCCGCGGCCCTCTATGGGCCGGCCGCCACTGGTTATGGGCATGTTTGGCAGTGATGATCCTCACTGGCGTCCATGAAGCGCACCGATAAACTGAACAACCACGTCATTGAACTGTTTGTTAACAAAGAGAGGCGGATGGACTTTGTCTTTATTAAGTGAACAGCATCTGGTGAGTCAACTGCTTTTTCTGCTTTTTGTGTTGTTTTTTTTCACCCCGCTCGGCTCTCCGCTGGCACCCACCGCCGGCACCCACCTCCACAGAGCTAGCCGTGGAGGTGGTGGGAGAGCTGCTGCTGCTGCGAGGACCCTGTTTTACAGTGAGATGACTCGTGAAGGGGATTTGGGAATATTTCACGTGAATTGTGTACCGTATGTCTCTGCAACTGCTGTTAAATTTAGAATCGGAAAAATCCACATATCAGCTGCAAGGGTCAAAGTTGAGGAAAAAAAAAGAGTAGCTGCTTATAACTTGAATTTTACGGTAGTTAATATCATTCGTTCTGATCGGCTAGTGCTCTTGAGTGCGGTGTGTTAGTGCCGCAGTTTTGTTGGATTGTTTTGTCGTGTTTTGTTATAACTGTAAGCTATTATATTGAGTACTTGAACAGCTCTCTAGGAAGCAGTGTTCTGATGTATGTTTCTGGGGCTTTTATTGTGAAGGGAAAAACGGAAGGAGAGGAAATGTTGGAAGTGTGGAACGAGAATAAAAGTGGTTGCCGTCTTGTGCAAACTACGCAGCATCGTGTTGTTGTTTTATTAATAGAGTGAAGTATAGGCGCAAGATAAACCCTCGGCTACATAACTAAATGTGACTGGTTCTTGTTGATGTGAACTACATGCATCGTCCGTTAATGACGCAGCATCCCGTTATGCGCGTATTTATGTATACGATATCAGACGGCACAGAAGGCCCGCCACTGCTGACGTCATATGCACTCAAACAGGAGAAACTGATTAAAAGCGAAAGGTGGGGTAAACAGGTCTCTGCAGCTTTCTTCCTTACTTCTTTACAACTCTGATAGGTTATTATAAGTAGTTTTGTATATGTAAAAATTATGAAAAGTAAAGGAAGAATTGCAAGATCTAATAAAGTAACAATGCCGAAAATATTGATTATTCTTGTTCTTTCACATTGAAGTTCGTAAATTGCATTGTTGCAAAATATTCCTCTTAAAATAAAGTTACACAGTTTTGTTTTAGCACTCGGTATTATTGGGAGAGCAATGTGACAAGCAGGCAGAAGCCAAGCACAAAACAGGAAAATACTCAGTGGTTTTTCTCATGATAGTTGGGTATTGTAGAGGTTTACATATCGACACATACCAGACTGGCCGGTAGTCGTTGAGGCAGGTGACTGCGGTCTTTTTCGGGACAGGGACAATGGTGGTGGCTTTAAGGCAGGTGGGGACTGCAGCTTGTTGCAGGGAGAGGTTGAAGATATTAGTGAACACCCCTGCCAGCTGGTCGTCACAGGTCTTCCCTGATGCCCTTCTTCGGGTCCCTCCGGGCACTTTTGTAGGCTGGTATGTCACCAGACCTGAAAGCGGCGTCTCTTGCTCCAAGCAGTAGCTGCATGTTCCTGTCCAGCCAGTGTTTTTGATTTGGGAACACTTTGAAGGTTTTGGTGGTCATCACTGTCTCTGTGCAGAAGTGTAGGTAGGCTAGGACAGCCGAGGTGTACTCCTCCAGGTCAGCGCCCTGTGCAAACACTTCCCAGTCCGTGCTTTCAAAGCAGTCCTGTAGAAGTGAAGCAGCATCCTCGCGCCATACTTGAATGGTTTTGACGACTGGTCTTGTTTTGCGTATTATTGGTTTATATGATGGAGTCATTATCAGAGAGAGGTGGTCTGATAAGCCGAAGTGTGGAGATGGTGCAGCTTTGTATGCTGCTGAGATGTTGGTGTACACCTGGTCTAAAATATTCTTGTCTCTGGTGGGGAAGCTTACACTTCTATGGAACTTGGGCAGCACTGTTTTTAGTTCTGCGTGGTTGAAGTCTCCTGCCACAATCACAGCTCCCTCCGGATGAGCGTTTAGCTGGTTGCTAACAGTACTGTGTAGCTCCTCCAGAGCTAGCTTCGCGTTAGCATGTGGTGGGATGTAAGCAGCAGTGATCAGGATGGCAGAAAGTTCCCTTGGCAAGTAGAACGGTCTGCATTTCACAGCCAGGTATTCTAGGTCCGGGGAGCGGTGTTTCCCAATGATGTCCGTAGCTGTACACCAGTCGTTGTTAACGTATATGCACACACCTCTCTGCAGTCCTGTCTCCTCGGTAAACCGTTCGACCCGCTAGCTCGATAGCTTCGTTGAGAATGGTACTGTCCAGCCAAGTCTCTGTGATTACCATCACACAGCTGCTCATGTTGTGCGACGTAATCCTTAGCCTCATTTCGTCGATCTTGTTGACGAGTGACCGGGATTTTGCCAGGAAAAGAGTTGGTCGGTTGGGGTTAGCTCGTAGCCTAGCCTGCAGGCCGCTCCTCTTGCCCCATTTCTGCCTTCTTTGCCGCCGAAGGCAACGTCTGAAGGCAACGTCCCCGGGCCCTCCCAGACGCAGGATCTCCGTTGGGATAGAGTCCAATGTTTCAGGGATGTGGACTTTACACTTTCCTCTAATGTCAGTGAGTTCAGCTCGCTCGTATTATATATTATGAGCCTCTGATGCACAAACAAGTACACACAAAACACACAGGACGAAAAAACTGCTATTGAACCGAGAGTGCCGAACCGCTGCGTACATGCACGCCGCCATCTAGCCTGTTTCAAGCCATCTATACGCTTGTTACATGAACAGTGTCCTTTCAAATTAAACTTAGCGTGGTTGACGTTACCTTGACCTACTAGCTGGCTCACGTCACTGGCAAGTGACAAACTGGGCCCCATTCCTCGTACATGGTTCAACAAAGTCAATCAAATGTCCTATTATCCAGCTTAAATTACTGCGATGATTGACATCAGGCTATCTCGGTTTCTCCAAGGCTGATTCGTGCTCAAACGGTCTCGTTAATTCGAACCAGACGTCAGTCATCTGGATAATTGCGCGTGCCCGTCTGCTTCAGAAGAAGAAAAAAATCGAACACAGAATTCATGATCTTCTAACGCTACAATGGTAAATGAACTCAAAGGACAAGCCACTTTTTTTCTCCGCTGACGAGCAGGAGATGATCATGAACGCATATGAGGAAGTCAAGACCTTAATCATGGCAAAGTCTAATGCTGCGTTCACACTAAAAACGTTGCGAATATTCACAACTTTTTTGCAACGCTTTTGATTTGAACACTGCTTAACACTGTCACCGCTGCGAAGGCTAGACATAAGCATGGCAAAATATTAAATGCGTCAGTGTTGGTAAAATGTATCGGCTAATTTTAAGTGCGTCATCGCCCCAATCAATCAGATTATATTTATTTAAATGTGCCTGCTGGCAGTAGTATACAAATTAATATATACTTATGAGGATATATGTACTGTATGTGCGTATATATCATGTACTATGTGTATATACATGTATGTGTAGATTATCATATAACTAGGAGTTTGAATATGTGTATGGGCGGATCAGTATGTTTGTGTTATTCATAATCAGAAATTCAATCAATTGAAGCTGTTATGATGTGGTGCATTCACAGACCCAAATGCAGCGACAGGACAGCCTTTCTTAGACCAGTGATTTATTGCATGGATGAGAACAGGAAAACAAGGTCCGGGTGCAGACAGTAACAGACAGCAAGCAGGTGGAATGTCAATTAGGGGCATGTACCCATGCTCCTACAAGCGGCTGACGAGAACGGCAGCAATCTGTCTGTTAAAACGGCTTTTTATCTTCATTGAAAAAAACTGTGCTTTTCATTGAAAAATAAGGACATTTCTAAGTGACCCCAAACTTTTGAACGGTAGTGTACATGTACAAGTTGAGAATGTTCCTGGATTTGGGTCGCGGCTTGTCATTAAGGGGCAGTGGGCGGGCCGTCAGGGCCTTCTAAGCCTTCTCTGTAGGCCTAAACAGAATCACAAAGTTATAGCTTTTTATAATGTAATTGTTTTTCACAAATACACTACATGTGTTATAAATATTTTTTATATACGAGAGGCGGATGGACTTTGTCTTTA
Organism: Myoxocephalus aenaeus; assembly: GCA_038501785.1. Classification (NCBI taxonomy): domain Eukaryota; kingdom Metazoa; phylum Chordata; class Actinopteri; order Perciformes; family Cottidae; genus Myoxocephalus; species Myoxocephalus aenaeus. The sequence goes on along the minus strand of JBAMJR010000226.1, from coordinate 703,744 downwards.
TTAATAAGTGGACAGCATTTGGTGAGTGCACAGCTTGTTCTGCTTTTTGTGTTTGTTTTTCCCCCACTTGGCCCTCCGCTGGCTCCCACCTCCATAGAGATAAGTTAGCTCGCGCCGCTAGCTCCCGAGCTAAGTTAGCTCGCGGCGTGGAGGTGTTGGGAGAGCGTCTGTTTTCCATCCCCACCTCGGGTGACATTTATATCACTTGTTTTTTTTTATTTTGTTCTATGTCTGTTGTGTGCACTTTATCCCGTTTGTTGCTGTAACCCTGTAAATGTACCCACTGCGGGACTAATACATTAATAACTTTTCTTATATCTTATCTTTCCATCTCGTATTAAATCGATCAGCAAAAGTCTTGAGATGTTTTTTTAGGATAAACCCTGTGATTGCTACTGACATATATACAGTATGTTATTTGGGTTATACAGTGGGAATTATAGGCTCAATTAAACAAAACAAACACAGAGCATAAATATAGTGTAATAACTGTCGGGGGAAATTAATATGATGCACTCTGAGTAATTATATAGCTTAGGAACTATGCTTTTTGTCAGATGTGTTTACTGGACACCTGTGTCTCTACTTGTCCATTGTTTACATTCTTTTACACAACTCAAAAGTGATCGATTACGGCTACAGAACCCTCTGTCCCATTCAGCTGAATGTACCATGACTTCTGTCTCTACTATGGCTCATGGTTGATGACTTGTAAACTCGTTATAATCTTTCTATATCTTATCCTGTAATAAAGTATTAAAAGACTAACGTGCTTAAAGTACTGCTGATTTCTCACAAGGAAACTATACATTCATTTCCACCACAACATATTATTATTATTACATGAATATGTTTTTGAAAACAAACACTTTGCTTATGTTTATTTACTGTTTGAGATATATTTCTATAATTCAGTCAAACTCAAGCACAAAGATGAAATAGATAAGGACTATATAATAATAGTAAACATGTTTTATTCAAGTTGTCAAGAGAGACAAGTGACAGAAAGGGACACACACTGTATTTTCAGATTAAAGATTGAATCATTATTGCAACATTTCATGACAAATCATTTAAACTAATGCCCACTGACAATAGTTTACTCTTTAAACATCTTAAATGTACATATTTAGGTCATGGAAATATATATTTTTTTAAAGGCATGACCCCAAAGCTTTATTCTAAACTCAGTTTTTGGACCTGCGTATATATTTCTGTGTAAGAACAGTGTGTGACAGAGTGTGACAGAGAAGAGAGACAGCGTCAATGCATCTGTGTGTTTCTGTGACAGAGGGATGGAGAGAGATGCAGGCTGTGATGAAGAGTGTTGTATAACATTATCCCCAATTCACATTTAAAGCACATAATCAGGATTCTAGTCTTTATTCTTAGAATAAATAAGACCTGAAGGTTATCAGTATTTTTGGTTCTCTCCTGATTTCATAAGTTGTCAGGATTTACAAAGTTGCATTTTAGATAAACAATACTATTGTTTGTTCAAAAGAAAACACTACAGGCCACCATTTGAATGCATGTGCAAACATCCCAAGCTTATTGTTGAGGAGGTGCCCCTCATTGAAAGATGTCTCTTTCAAGCCTGTGAAGTAGGTATCTTTTCACCTGCCGATTATTTCCTCACATTGAGACCTTTCATATAACAGATAAACCAAACAAACAGCATTACACTCGTTCCTTTACGTGTTTGTTTTTTCTAAATCAAGGTACATTGAAGTGATCTTGTAAACTTGCGTAAGAGAGAAAAGATTTAAATCCACCTCACACTGCAGTCAAACCAAACGGAGGAGAAGTAAGTACAGTTGCTGATCACAGTTTCACAACTACCTGATAGATATGATCAATAAAAGAATCTTCAAATTATAACATGTTTGCAGACAATTTGTAAAATCCTAACCCTTGTGAGAAGAGACATATGGTATATCAAAAACTATTTCCCCCTATTAGTACCTGTAAAGTCACAAAACGGCCAGAGTTTTTTTTCTTTCTTTGTTCAGAGGACGTTTCTGAGTCTTTGACGAGCGGACACTCCTCCGTGGAGACATCTGCAATCACGAGATGCCTCCAACCTCGCCGTTGCTGCGTCGGACAATGCATGTTGTCCGACGCAAGCACAAGTCACATTTAGTTATAACAATGCACTGAAACACTGCAGTGCACACACACAAGACATCACCAGCGTAGCTTGTCAAACTAAAGATCTGATTTGTTGAAGTCCATGACAATCAACCACAGCGTCCACTCTCAGTGTACTTTAATCTGCAAAGGCTTAAACTGCTTTGCTGACATAGAGACACAGGAGAGAAACAATGTGATTTGGTGAAAGCTTCTCCTTCAAACCAGCTAAAGTGCTGCAGGCTGAAGGCTGAACAGAGGAAGACGGGATCTGTGCAATGAGAAAATAAACTGATAGGGAAGAATTATTATAATACATGTAGTGTATTTGTGAAAAACAGTAAATTAAAAAAAATATATAACTTTGTGATTCTGTTTAGGCCAGCAGTGAAGGCTTAGCAGGCCCTGACGGCCACCACTGGTAAAATCTGTGAAAGGCCCCTTGAAAGGATGCTGGCAGGCTCCTCTTTCTAAACAGGAAAGAGAGAGTTGCATTAAGGTCTTTAGCTACAGTCACGCAGTGCAACTAAAGACATGATGGAATCACAAAAAAGAAAACAGCATTTCTATAATAGTCCACGAGTCCATCAACTCATTTTTACACAGGAGTCAGGCAACAGTTTTTAGTAGTAGTAGTTTTCGAAGTTGCTTCACTGTTGCATTGAAACAGTACACAATGTAAAGACACACATATGATCTGAATGTAAAAGTGTTCACACAAAGGTTACTGTACCAAGACTTTTACATCGATTAATAAATAAAAGGTGACCAAGTACATTTTTCTGTCTAATTTCAGCCACCATGCAGTGTCTCTCTACAGCATGTTGGTCTGACATGAGCCAGGCTGCAGAATCTTAAGAGTAACAATGAGCTTGATAGCTTTTCTAAACCAGGGGTAAAAAAAGGCATAAATCACAGGGTTAAGACAGGAGTTGAAATAGAACAGACATATTACAAAGGCAGCAGATGAGGCATTAAGTAAGGTGTCCTGGCCTGTGAGTGAAAGACAATAATATGGGCAGAGGCACAATAGAAACACAACAATAACAACACCAAGAGTCCTGGCTGCTTTCATTTCAGATCTTTTAGCAGTTACAGTCACTGAACTCTTGAGAGAGAAAGCTGTAACATGAGACCGCATGGCACGAGCCTGAGACACAGCCACCACAAACACTCTCATATACAGAACTATGATGACAGTGACAGGACCAATGAAGGACAAAAAAATATCTGCAAGTCCAGCAATGTAGTTAATAACAAGGACACACTCTCCAATGCAGGAATTATACCTGCCTGGTTGTTTCAGGTTACCATTCATCATCAGACTGCTTAGGGAAAAAGAACATATCCAACACAGACAAACACAGACTTGAACTCTTTTTGGTGTGACTTTGTTGAGATAATGTAGAGGCTCACAAATAGCCACATATCGGTCAACTGATATGAGCACCATGATTCCTATAGAGGCACCGGTAATAATGAAAGATAAATACTGATACAGAATACACATGTGGTCACCGAGCAACCAGCAGCCGTCCATTAGCACAATGGGAAAGAACATGATGAAGCCCACAAGGAAATCTGACACAGCAAGAGAGAGGAGGAGGAGGTTGGTGGGTGTGTGGAGCTGCCTGGAGAGATAAGAGAACAACATGCTGATCATTATTAGTAGCATCAATTGTGATAAGAGACAAAAGCAATGACTGAAACACAAAACATATTTCCCTGAAATGTCTAAGATCTGATATTTTGTTTTGTTCTTTACCAATAACAATTTATTTCTGTACAGATACCAGTTTTATAAATTAATAAAACACATGAATACCTGAAGTGGGAGATGGAGATGATGACCAGCAGGTTGAGAGTCACAGTGAGCAGAGAGATGGAGGACAGTACAATGTAAATGAGTATAGATACAGAGTGAAGACGCATGACCTTCCTGCAGGAGGAGTTGAGGAGTTGTGGAAAGCAAAGTTCAGCTTCTTGAAGGGCTTTCATTCTCAGGAAGCAGAGACAAGATGCTGCTGAGCTCGTCATACAACTGATTAATCTCTTTTCTTCATCAACGTCCCTCCTTCTTTCTTTACTCTGGTGAAAACTTTCTTTCAGTGGGAGTGACTTATCTCCCCCTTGACTGTTTCATCTATCTTCATTGGGCTTTCCCATGTATTTCACCTCCTCCTGCTCTTGTTTCCATGTTTTTCTCAACAATTACAACAAAAAGTTGCCTTTTTAGAACAATTGTGACCAAGACAAGAAGAAGGGAGGGTACAGCTTGCGGTTACTATTATGCCATGAACCTGGATAAACTATAAATGTATGCTTTTTTTCAAACTTTTTGCAATAAAGAGGTTTATACAGTCCAGACCTACCAGAAGGCTACTAACTTTGCCTGTGGTGACGTGACAAATTAAGTTTGTGTGGTTCTCACCTCCCCGACCAGTTCAGATATATTCAGCATGCTAGACATGTGGAATAAGGCCTTGATGCCCTGGCGAGCCTCCCGGCTCACATCTTTAAACAGTTCATGCATAACGCTGAAGCACCGTGTGGAAGTGCTGGGCCAACACATATTTGACTCTTTCCTTGGGTTTTTATTGGAGAGCTCCAAAAACAGTTTGTGAGTTGAAATCTAGCGCTTAAGTCGTGCAGTGTGGCCTCGGCAGTAGTTGAAAGCCTGGTGTCTCATACAGAAGCTAAAGTGTGCATTGGTATCAGATGCTGAGGAACACTGACCAAGAATCTGTATTTGACAAATTGGGAGTGAGAACGGGTTTGCTCCCTCATTGTCCTTTTATGTGATTCTGCTGTAACTTGGTTTTTCTAATGACTCGCCTCTCCAAGCCAAGTCTGGAGGTTCTGTTTGTTCTTTAAGTCTGCCGGCATACTTCCTACAAGCTTTCCTGTATACATACTTTAATTTAAAAAAATGTTTGGGGTATTACTTCCATATAGATGCTAATATCGATAACCCAAACAGGATCTGTCGCTACTACTTTAGGAATTGATGTGCTCACCCTGTAGGCCTAATCTCGAGTTAAAACCAGTGAATACCAGCTGCCTTTAGTGTGCTGCGGTGCTCGTTTACTGTAAAAGTGCATCGTTCTATCACGTGTTGGAGTGGAGCAGCCGTGAATGGTTTATGTGGCAATTCCACGAGGCCTTTGAATGAAGAGATGGTTACTGGACCCTGGTCTACTGGGTAAGATGTCCAACACATTATGTAACTGGCTACTTCTCTTTTGAATGAAAGGTTTTAAGATATACTGGAGTTTAAGTATTAAGTTGCTGAACAGTCTTATTCTGTTTGTTGTCCCACAGCTGTGAGATGCCGTATGATGACGCTGCCGACAGTACAATCAACTGCAACACCACAACTAAATGGTAAACACAGATTAAACTCTCTTTTGTTTTTGTGGCACGCTTCACCACATTTAGCATTTGCCGCCGTCTTCTACACTTTGTGTATTTTGTTTATTCTCGTATGTTCCTTGGTGTCCTTTATGACTGAACTTCCATGCCCCATTTTCAATGGAACAGTAATCTCCTGAAGCAGGCTCCATTCTCTGCTTGCAATAAGCACATCAACCTAGAGCCCTTCATAACTGCCTGCACAAACACTTTGTGCAAATATCCTGCAGTGGATGGTCTCAAGTGCCAGTTCCTGGAGGCCTACGCCAGGGCCTGCCGCCACCACAGCAATGTCACGATGGAGAGCTGGAGGACAAAGACCAATTGGAGGACAAAGACAAATTGCAGGGAATCTTATCAAGTCATGTGTACTTAAAAAAGTGGCACATTTCTTTGTCTGATACCAGTCAGTTTCATGGATTTGTAACGGGACCGGCCCTGACCTGGTCAGAACTTAGTGGGAGCGCCTACTCCTTACGCCAGCCGTGTAAGGAGGGCCCGTTTTAGAACCCTGAGGTTTCCCTCTCAATTTGCTTTCGATTACAATTTATAGAGACAATGACGAATGTTAAAAACCCCATTCGTTCAGTTTTTCCCCGTGGCCTACCTATTTCATTGAGCCACGGTGATCCACCGAACTGTTTCCTCTAACAGGAAAGGAGGTTGAATCGTTTTATACACAGTGCAACCCAAACGATTACTTACATTTGTCTGGATCTGGAAACGAGGCAGGATCGTGCTGGATTGTGTTCCCTGGTCAATGACCTCGGCCCGGTGTTACCTTCTTCGTCTCGAAAAACCTGGAAGTTATCTTATTCCGTTAAATGGGAGTCCCCATTGAGTAGAGTTCTACACTCTTATTTTAGAGTATACATTTTATTTCAACAAGAGTTATTATACACACAGTACCATAACTGAGTCGTTTTCTTTACTTGGAGATTTTCCCCGCAGTAGCTAAGAGTCAGTTCACCAATATCATATGTTTAAAAAGCTACAAGTGTAAAAAGTCACATTTGTAATTCATCAACCGCTTCTTTTTTTTGTCTTGGAGGCAGCGCTTAGAAGCAGTTACCAGTAATTACAAAATGGGAAAGTCCATACCACTCTGTTTGATTTCTTAAACTGAGTGGTTCCTTCTCAGGGACAGAGCCCAAGAGGAACTGAAGAAGTGCGCAGTTATCACAGTATATATAGGCAAGTGCGTGGGAAGATCTCTATCGAGACATAGTGGAAGTAACAGGTGCGTGTGATTACAATATGCTTTGACCTTGGTCACACGCTCAATAGCGTTTTTGTGGTTACAGCTGCAAAAGCTACTCAAGGTCAACGATAAACAGCAGGACCATATTTAGACCTGTCTTCCGTATATAACAAGATACCATCTACTATGACAATATATAAATGTCATAAAAATGTCATAAAAAAACAGGAATGTACTACAGCGTATTTAAGCGTGATAGAAGACAATTTCACTCAAAACAATTAGTATAATGCAGCATGATAAAAAAGACAATTTCACTCAAAACAATTTAGTTCTATTTCATCCTTACTGACCGCCAGAGGCAGTGTTTCACACTGGATATGTTCAATATCGCGCTTGCGCAGTTCGAGTAATTATAACAACAAAGTCACGTGTGTGACCTCGGGTGACCCCCAGCCGGGTATAACTTACCGCGTCATCCCGAGCTCGGTTCTGCGGAATCTTCTCGCGAAATCACGAGATTCCGAGTGACCAAGAACTCTGGCGGTCATCCAGGATTCATAGAACCGTAGTTACCTTTGTAACTTTAGTTCTATTTCATCCTTACTGACCGCCAGAGGCAGTGTTTCACACTGGATGACTTATACCAATAAACGCTGCATTAGGCCACATCAGGCCTGTCTTGAGTTCCACCTCAGACAGGATTCGCTCACCAACAGGGCGTGTGGCTTGCCTACTCGCCTGCCGAAGTGATGGCAAGAAGGAGAAAAAAAAGCAGTCCTTGCCGACAGACATCTCAGCCTCTGCCTCGGTTGCAAGAGGCGAACATAGGGCGTCCATTACGACGGACAAGTCCCCTGAGGAGCCTTCGGGGCGCTCGAAGGGTGCAGCCGCTGCGCCCCGTCTAAGGAGAGGGACAACAGCCTGTGGCTCAGTACCCTGTCATTGTCGACCTCAGCATGCTGCCCTGAAATAGCAGCTATGTACCTCCTCAGGGTAGAGGGAGACTGACCCTCCTCTAGGAGGGACTGCAGAAACTCTAGTACAGTAGGCACGGGGCACTGTACTGTGCGGAGTCCTCGTCCTGTAGACGGGTAGATGGCGCTCTGGCCTTCAGAATAGTCCTCCTGACTGGCTCTGTGCAGCCGCTCGGTGGCCGCTCGGGCCCCTCGTTGACGGCGGCTGGGATCGGAATGCTAGATCCGACCACCTAGCTGCAATAGGAGGTTTCTCCTATGAGGGAGGCGCCATGGCCTCCCGCAGCAGAGTCTGCAACAGGGGAAACCAAGTCCTGGCTGGCCATAATGGGGCAACCAGCACTAGTCTGTGGCCCCCTTGAATAACACTGAGGAGCTTTGGCAGATCAGAGGAAAATGGGGGGAAAGCATAAAGAAGGCCCTCTGGCCACATGTGAGCCAGGGCATATTGACCCAGAGGACTGGTCCTCTCCCTTAAGGAGAACCAGTGGAACACGGTCGAGGTGTTGTCCGACCGAAGTACCTGTTTTTCCTCTCAAGTATGGAAGGAAATGTTTGAGCGCTAGGTGACCTTGACCTGCTCAATGAGGTGCTGAGCGGACCCCCTCCCCCGAGCAGTCCTGTTCTGCCACACTGCCCCGAAGGGCAGGCGTCTGTTGTGACCCCTTCCCGACGGGATGGAACCACACCAATGGGGCTACTCCTTGACCGGTATGCTCTCTCCCTCCACGGGGATAGAGTAATAAGGCAAATGCTGTTCAGACACTTCTGCAAAGGGGCGCAGCGACAGCAAGCCCAAAGGAACGACAGCTAAGGCCGTTTGTCAATTTGCCCAATAGGCAAAGAAAGAGGATGTAGGGCAACCGCCCGTGTCGTCCACACACTGGGGCAACGGACAGGCCCTCACAGTGGCTGTATCCAGAGCTACACCAATGAAGGTTATGCTCTAAGAAGGGCTCAGAGAGCTCCTCCCTGTGTTCACCTTGAGACCCCACAGGGCCTCCTAAGAGATGAGGCGAGCAGTGTTCTGTGCAGCCTGAAACTGGATTTCCACGGATTAGTAAATCGTCCGGGTACGGCAGTATCTTCGCACCCTGTGATTAGGGGGGGGGGGGGGGGGGGGCAGCAGTGACACCTTCTGTGAATACTTGTGAGTAGAGGGAGAATCGGAACGGAAGCACCCGGAACCAAGATAACGCCTTGACAGGCCAATGAAGGAACCACCTGTGGCTAAGCACAATGGGCCACCTAAAAATAGGCATCCTTCAAGTCGACAGATGTGAACCAGTCTCCTCTGGAGACAGCACGAAGGGCGCCTGCTGTGCTCAGCCTATGAATGGCAAGACCCCAGGACTTGTTGAGTTCCCTCCGACCTAGGACTGGGCGCAGTCTGCCGCCCAGTAGGTTAAGTAGAACCCCCCAGGCTGTGACCCCGGGCTGTGGCCTGTGCCCCTGGGTTAGGGCTTCCTTCGAAACAACCCAGGGGTCCGGAGTGTGAGGTGCCCAGTAGCTGCTTCCACCTGCCGCTGGGAGAAGTGACCTACAGGCGGCCCAAGGACCTCAGTCCCCGACCGTTAGTGCCCCGGTTCGAAGGTTGTCTGGGGGGCACGCGCTGGAAGAGTCGCGTTTGGGAGCAGCTCTGCCTCTCAGCGAGACGCTGAGGCAACTGGTGGCTATTGGGGTGAGCTGGGGGCCGACCTGGAGCCCCTGCTGCCATCTTGTAAGCCTGGGAAAGCAGGTCGGCTGCAACCCGACCTTGGGGGTCAAGGGTACCCGACCGCTGGCCTCAAATGTGTGAGACGCAATAGTCGGCTCAATGGCTGGCCTCAAGGCCCCCTTTTTGCCGCGTCCTCTATGGATGCCAGGGTTCGGCCATCTGCCGTAAGAGATGGGAGAGCGCACCTCTGGTGTCTCCCCCGCATGCGTGCAGCTCCGTCAGAGGGAGGGACAGAAAAGGTGGCAGGGGTGGGAATGTACCTGAAGAAGGCATTGCCAGCGCCCTGCGGATGACAGACCCCTAGAGTCGTCGACTGCTCCCGCCGAAGGGGTATGGCCCGAGGAACGGGAACCAGGCCCGGAAGCATGGGAGGGCCGCTCGCCACTGTACTCAGTAAGAAATTGGCGGACACTGCCAGTGACATAATGTCCTTCTCTGGGACCGGCTCAGCCGCGGATGGGTCTGATGCCTCAGTCCTCTCCGCACTATGTCGGAAGGCGAGAGACCCTCATGACCCGGGCTCGAGGCCAAGGGTCATGGCCGTCTTTAGGCTGGAGAGGAGCCGCACAGGTCCCACAGCCGGCAAGGTTAAACCTAAGCCTGAGTCTGAGGGGACCCTGCCCCGCTAATCGATGTGGATTACGAAGTCCGTCTGAGCGGGGCGCTCTGCTGACTTGCTAGAGAAGGGGCAGGGAACAGTAAGAGATAGGGAGTGAGGACACTCTCCTCCCTAGTATTGTAGCGGTAATTACTGGTGTCCTAGCAGTAAGCCAAGCGAGAACACTCTGCTACTGTTGAAACAAGTCCTGTGGAAACAGGTCAGACACAGTCCGTCTAGCGTGAAGGGAGCGCTTCTATCTCTTCATAAAGCACTCTCTGCTAGTACGACTCTCTTCGCTAGTGCGGTAGCTGTGATTCCTGGCCTACCGGTAAGCCTCAGCGGGAGCACTGTGCTACTGTGGAAACAGGCCGGCACAGTCTGTCTAGGAGAGGGGAGCGCAGCGCTCTCTTCACTAGTCCAGTAGCTGTGATCCTCGGTGTCCTACCAGTAAGCTTCAACGAGAGCACTGGGCTAGTGGGGAACCGGTCATGTGGCAACAGGCCAGGCACAGTCTGTCAATGAGGGAATTCATTGAATTTAAAATGTACAACCTTCGGTCTGGAGCCTCAACAAAACAAAATCATGATGTATGTTCCATCTACTTTTATTATGATAGTGTATCAGCAATAAAAAAAAGTATGGGAATATTACATGAGTTTTGTGTTTTTTTTTTTGTCATAAACAATTGTAACTCCATCACAGGCCTTATTCCCTGCCGCATTTTAAGGGTATTTATGCTCAATGTAAGATTAGAGATGGGATTTGTTGCTGCTATTAGCTTTGGGGGAGCGTGTTTCACCAGCTCTATTGTCATGGCGCTGAAACTAGCAGAGTAAGCAGCACTCCTGTGTTGGTATGGACATTCAAATGTGAAAGCGAAAACTCAATCGAGTACGATAGATTTTGCATTAAAAAACATTTGATGTGGTTAAAGCCGTGATGTCTATCAGTCTGTATTTATCTATTAATGAATAAGAGGGATTCTTACTGTGAGTATCCCTGCAGTACTATGAGTATCCCTGCAGTACTATGAGTATCCCTGCAGTACTATGAGTATCCCTGCAGTACTATGAGTATTCCTGCAGTACTATGAGTATCCCTCTACAAAATAAACTGAATTGAATCACTGCAGTACGGTGAGTATCCCTGCAGTACTGTGTGCAGTATAGTGAGTTTCCTTGCAGTAGTGTAAATATTCCTGCAGTACAGTGAGTATTATTGCAGGACTGTGTACTACAGTAAGTAATCCTGCAATACAGTGAGCACAATTCCTTCTTTGGCGAGTGTTCGGTCAACCTTACAGGGCCTGTTGATCTACTGTAATATTCCCTTTACTGTCATCACAGTTCTGTATATGAACGTATTGTTGCGATCCCACACTGGAGCTGAATGTAAGTGTCATCAATGCTCACATAATAATAACAATTTTAAGCTCTTAATCAAAGAATAATAAATGTGACAATGTCATCTGCCATCTGCATGCTGACACGTGTGTGTGTGTGTTTGTTGTCGTTGTTATGGACACAACAACACCTGCTTTCATTAGTGGCACATGATGACATCATTGCAATCAGAGGTGTGACTGAGATCTACAACGAGCTCTCACTGCAACTCTTGATGCAGCCGTTGCTAAGTAGACCAACAGTTCAAAGTAAACAGAGGTTGTTGTGGTTTTTAACAAAGATAATTTCTTTTTAATGACTAAACTTGTGTACATGTATTAATTCATACATGTATCCATAAGAATATAAATTGTAGATTATGTGATATACAGAATGAGCCCTGTAGTACAGAACGAGATCAGACGCTGCCCTTAAGAACAACATCTATTTTATTTTCATATATATATATGTATATCATTTGAATGAATCTGTACAACAAGGAGATCTCGCCACATGAGTCATTTTGATCTGTACATACTTGGTGTTTATGCATAACATAAATGTGTTATTTTTTGATCCGACTAATTGATCACCCTCCATATGATTCTCATATTAACAGTAAAAAAAAGTATTTCAAGCATTTTACTCTGAAGATCTTCAAAATACTTCATGGAACTAGTCAAATGACATTGTTTATTACAGTTTTCCTGTTTTTGAAATGTCACGTGTTTGTTGTGTTACAAATGAGCTACAACTGAATTGTGTTGTTTATCTCTGTGTTGCACAATACCACGCTGCAGCTGAATGTAAGAGTAATCAATGTTGACGTGATCATATAAATCAGTAACACCTCACACAGACTGTAAGATATTCAAACTATGTTTAATGAAAAGCATCTGTTTGCATTTAAAGTTATACGGTAGTTTCCAGCCATGTCATTGTTTTAGGACAGGGGTCGGCAACCTTTCCTATAAAAAGATCAATTTTTCCCTATTTTAAAATAAAATGTGTCCTTTAGTAAAACCTATTTGATATCACAGCTTATAAAATTGTTTATATAGTGATATCATATATACAAAAACTATAGTTGGTTGTATTTATGAAATGATAGAACAATAATAAAGACAATGTTTGCCATTGTATTGTTATTTTACCTGTTATAACAATATCAAACCCTTATGAAGAGGAGAAAAATAAATAAAAATAAACAGTGCACATGTCAACGTGACCTTTAGCAGGTGTGATACCTGTCCTTCACACAGTGCACATGTCAACGTGACCTTTAGCAGGTGTGATACCTGTCCTTCACACAGTGCACATGTCAACGTGACCTTTAGCAGGTGTGATACCTGTCCTTCACACAGTGCACATGTCAACGTGACCTTTAGCAGGTGTGATACCTGTCCTTCACACAGTGCACATGTCAACGTGACCTTTAGCAGGTGTGATACCTGTCCTTCACACAGTGCACATGTCAACGTGACCTTTAGCGAGACGCTGGACCCCCAGCTGCTCCCCGGGGGCTTCACAGCAGCCCACTGCTCCTAGTATGCTAAGGATGGTTTAAATGCAATCATTCATTATTTAAATACAAATAAATAGGCCATGTCTACAGTGCTACGTTTCCATTTTAAAACACATATATTTTGCTATGTTTAGAGTAGAGATTTAGACTAGAGCACCACAAACAGAATAGTTTGGAAACGCTCCAGAGGACGAATACGTTTTCACTAACGGGCGCCTCACTGTCTCATGAGCTGCTACTGAACTTGAGTTTGGAGACTTGATCCAAAGTATATTTACTTATAGCAGTTGAGAAATCGTTCTTTTTCTGCAGCTTGATACATTTCAGCAAATGATGTGTGCTTGTAATGGAAGTGTCTTTCAACATTACAACATGTGTTGTTTGCATACAAGTCAGCCAGCATCGTTGGCAGTGAAACAAAATAATATTACTTTTTTGTTTTCAGTGACACAGTATCACCTGAAACCTCAAAGGTGTTCCCTCTACACAAATTGTCCACTGTGCAAAAAATTAATTGTATGTATTTTCTTACTTTTTGTCAAAGCCTCAGGGAGCCGCAACAGAGGGGCTGAAGCCCTGGAGCCGCGGGTTGCCGACCCTGTTTTAGGAGATCTACCGTGATACAAAATCAGCACTTACAAAGTACTAAGGCATTTTTGTTCAGATTTGTTGTTCAGATGTGTAAATATCAGTCTATATGTTACTGGTTAAGAGTAAATCAAGATGACACAGAAAAACATGAAAAGCTTTCAGGTCCGGCTATAAAAAAAATCACTTTCAGGATGATTATTTCTTTGAAATGATGCAGCTGTAAGGTCCAACTCATAAGCTCAAATCATAGCTCAATATGTGAACATTCTCTAACCTAAATCATAGCACAATATGTGAACATTCTCTAACCCAAATCATAGCTCAATATGTGAACATTCTCTAACCTAAATCATAACACAATATGTGAACATTCAATATGTGAACATTCTCTAACCCAAATCATAGCACAATATGTGAACATTCTCTAACCTAAATCATAACACAATATGTGAACATTCAATATGTGAACATTCTCTAACCCAAATCATAGCACAATATGTGAACATTCACTAACCCAAATCATAGCACAATATGTGAACATTCTCTAACCCAAATCATAGCACAATATGTGAACATTCTCTAACCCAAATCATAGCACAATATGTGAACATTCACTAACCCAAGTCATAGCACAATATGTGAACATTCACTAACCCAAGTCATAGCACAATATGTGAACATTCTCTCTGCAAAGGTTGACTTTGATAAAGTGAAGCAGAACAAAGTTAGAGAGGGTTTAGAACAGAGATCATTCAGGCGAGGTCTGCAAAATTTGCATTGGGGCACATTTGCGCACATCTGTGACATTTGTTTTTTCTCATGTACCAAACCATATAGTTCACTTGTATATTACTTATGGTGTTCAATACATCCAAATACAGCAGTTTGGGGCTTTTTTCTCTCATAAAACAAGCTTTGATTTACAGTTTTATATAACAATCGCTCAGTCTGACCCCCGAGGGGGGGATTGGTTTTTAAAAGGCATGTCGATAGGATGGGGGTTAAATGATTTTAAACTTTAAAATTATAACAATTAGTTTTGTTTTAAATCAGTACAGTGAGTATTATTGCAGTACTGTGTGTAGTACAGTAAGTCCTCCTGAAATACAGTGAGCATAATTCCTTCTTTTGTCAGTGTTCGGTCAACATTACAGGGCCTGTTGATCTACTTATCAACTTTAATATTCCTTTACTGTCCTCACAGTTCTGTATATGAATGCATTTGTGATCCCACACTGGCTCTGAATGTAAGTGTCATCAATGCTCACATGATAATAATAATGTTAAGCTTTTAATCAATTAATAGGATGTCCATTTGGAAACTATCTCTGTTACACAACTTCAGAGTTTGTTGTCATCGTTATGGACACAACAACACACGCACACACATTGTGTTATTAAGACCCACTGGGGTGCGAAGACACAAATCAATTCATAATGATTTACATGTATAAATGCATATATATTACTTAGTGATGTGATTACTCCTGTACTAGCTGCTCTCCACTGGCTTCCTGTAAGATCGAGAATCATATTTAAAATCCTTCTCCTCACCTATAAAGCCTTAACTGGTGATGCACCATCATATCTTAAAGAGCTCATAGTGCCATATTACCCCACTAGAGCGTTACGCTCACTGAATGCAGGGTTACTTGTGGTTCCCAGAGTCTTAAAAAGTAGGTTGGGGGCTAGAGCTTTCAGTTATCGGGCTCCTCTTCTGTGGAATCAGCTTCCACTTTCAGTCCGGGGGGCAGACACAGTCACCTCATTTAAGAGTAGACTTAAGACTTTCCTCTTTGATAGCGCTTATACTTAGGGCTGTTTCAGGCTTATAGTTAGGGCTGGCTCAGGTTTGCCCTGGTCCAGCCCCTAGATATGCTGCTATAGGCCTAGACTGCTGGGGGACATCTTAGGACATCTTCCTCTTTCGCTTCTCTTCCTCTTTCACTCCTCCTCTCCTCTTCTTTCTCTCCATCTGGATAAACTATTGTCTCTTCAATGCACATTACTAACTCTACTTTCTTTTTCCATGGATTCATGGCTGCCTGGAACCGGTCCTGCCTGCTTCCATGGCCCTGCTGATGCCCCCCCCTCCTCTCTACCGCCTTCTGCTTCATGGATCGTGGATTATCAGGATCATGGACCATGCCTACTACTCATTATATGAATAATTTCTGTCATATTCATTGAATGTGCTGTAACTACGCTATTCATTCTGGCCACATGACATCTATTGCTTCTGTCCATCCGGGGAGAGGGATCCTCCTCTGTTGCTCTCCCTCAGGTTTCTTCCCTTTTTTCCCTGTGAAAGGGTTTTTACTATCTTTATTTGGGGAGTTTTTCCTGATCCGATGTGAGGTCCCGGGACAGGGATGTTATGTGTACAGATTGTAAAGCCCTCCGAGGCAAACTTGTATTTGTGATGTTGGGCTATATAAAATAAACTGAATTGAATTGAATGTGTGAGATGTTCTTGTAATACTGACAGGTGCAGTATAATGCAGGTCTACTGTTTATTCATGAATAAACCTGACTTTGACTTTTAGTTTGAAACCTGTGATTGTCTCTCCTCAGTGGTCTGCTGCTGCCCCGTGTTGGAGTGGAGCATCATGGGATAGAGAGAACAGACGTGGGTCATCTGGGCAGTGGGATCTACTTCAGCGATGCCGTTAGGTCGGTAGAAAATCTCAAATTGACGAGGTTCATTCA